>CM058233.1:99844338-100214493 GCA_030180135.1 Orychophragmus violaceus
GGCCAATTGTGTTTGAGCTCTTTGAGACCATTTTTGTATTTTGTTGATATTAAAGTGTGGATGTTTGTGGTGAGGTGAGGCATGTGGGTATTTATAGAGCAATGATGAGAAGCATTGAATATAAAACGTTGTCGTCAGTTGTCACATTTATTATTTAACTCGAATTGCGTAACAGTACGCTTCTATAATTAGATGAGATTTTTGAGATTTAGGCAAGTGTCTGCTTTTGAGATTTAAGTTAGGCTAGGTGAAAATAGAGATAGAAAATAATATTGGCTAAATTGTTACATATGTGCCATTGTATCTCCCTTCCTATGAAATAAAGGTATGTTATTAGAATGTTTCAAATATAGTAAAACTTAAATATTTTATTTAATACTCTTTCCATCTTATAAGTTATAATTGATCAAATTTTGGTTGGATTCTCTATTTTATCTTGATAATGTGTAAAATGGCAGAAATGTTCATTTACTAAAATCAATTATAAGTTTAAAACTATATATATATATATATATATATATATATATATATATATATATTTCAGAAATAATTATTAAATATATTAATTTGTAATATAAAAATGTAAGCATCATTTAACTTGTAACAAAGGCATCAATTAGTGTGAAACAAAAAGAATACATAATTTTGGACTGGTTTCAAGATCTCTACTCTTTGTCAAATGCAAGTAGACAACAAAATGTGGTATCTATATTTTATCATTTATTTTTAATATTGACCTTTTATATGATAGTTATTTACAAAGAATACTTCTCTAAAAGTTCTACTAATAATTTTGAGACATGTCAAATAATTTAAACAACGTTTTTTTCTACTTTATATTTATGAAAATGACATCATCATCAATTCTGCAAACCACCATAGACAGCCAATTTTGAAGCTGTAAATGCTTCAACCACTTAAAATTAACCTTCTAAAGCTCATTGTTTAATTCACAAACTTCATATCCCTCAAAATTCTCTATATTTTCATCCCAAAAACTCTCTAATTTGGTTTTAATTTTTTTTTGATATCTTGGATCTTGACATTTTTTGGTGTTTCTTACATTCGCAACGGATGAGTTTCTTTGTTGGTAGTTGGACTTGAAGTTCTGGACAGTTAAAGAAGGTAAAAATCGCATTTGTTTAGTTTTTTCTTTCAATTTTTAGATCTGGATCGCGATAGTAGATTTCATTGAGCAATCCAGAAGTGTACTGGCATCTGTGTGGTCTAGTTTTGCAATTGACTTTTTAAAAACAAATTTCAATAGACTTCGTTTCTAGAATGGGGACGCCTACTGCTTTCCTTTGAAAACAAAAAAAAGTATAGTAAACTTCTCATAGTAGTCTCCAGTCAATTTAGAGTATAGTTTTGCATTTGAATTACTCAAAGTATTTTTGTGAAGTTTGACTCATTCAAAAGAGTCTAGTTTTGTATTTCATCAATCTTTGACTTCGGAGGTATACTTCTTCACGAAGTGTACTATAGTCTAGTTCTAGGTTGACCGCTAGTTGGAAGGTTTACCAGTGTAGTAGACTTCGTTACTCCCTCCCCGAAGTCTCCAATTAATTTTGAAAATTTTTTGGTCAACTCCAAAACTAGACCCTATTAGATTTTTGAAGGCAGTCTAACTGGATCGACTTTCATAGAAGTCTACCTTTTTGATTTTTCAATTTCAAAACTAGACTTTGTATAGTATACCTCCCATGTAGACTACCCACGAAGTATAGTTGATCCGACGAAGTCTATTCATACAAAGTCAAAATTTGGTCAAATGCAAAACTAGACTCTTCACTTTTTGCAGATTTCTCTGCGTAGTCTACAACATGATTTAATACCAAAACTAGATCCTTACCAGACTTCGTGAATAAATCCCCATGGTAGATTTGTTCACGAAGTCTACTAGCATAAGTAGACTTCATAAGTTGTTTTTTATTTTATTTTTTATGTGTGGTTTAGATAATATACTTGCTTCTGAATGAGTTTGAGATGTTTATTCTATATACATATGCCTAATTTTTTTTCTAGTGAAATTGAGAAACTATCTCATTTACTTAGATTTCTTGTAGAAGTCTACTTTACATTTTTTGCAAATGTATTTTAGTGCATATTTTTGATGAATATTTTTAATTTTTAATTTTTAAAATTTTAGTTAGGTATTGTTGGTATTTATGTATAAGTTTCATAAGATTATTTGTTATAGTCTAGCTTTAATTGTTTTATCATTTTATCATTTTTTGTAAACATGTCATTCTTACATCTTTTTACGTCATGGATTTATATATAAAAAATTTATATACAATATATAATGAATTTAGATCTATTTTTTAGTAGGTTTGGTTTAGGTATTATACTTGTTTGTGAATTAGTTTGACGTGTTTACTCAATATACTTATACATAAATCATTTTCTGGTAAAATTGAAAAATCTAGCTTATTAATAGTAGATTTCGTGGTGAATACTATCGACACGTTATGCTGATATCATTTTGACGTCATGAATTTATAGAAAAATGCTTTGTATACAATAAGTAGAGAAGTTTGAAGATTTTTTGTATGTTTTGTTTAGCTAATATATTTTATTTTGAATGAGTTTAACATGTTTGTTCCACATACATTTCAATGAATTATTTTCTAATTTAATTATAAATTAGTTTATTAATAATAGACTTCATGACGATGTCTATTCTAATGTGTTGGTCTTGCTTTGGTTTACAGAAAGTAGCTAAATTTTCCAAGAAAAATGGATGTTGAAAAACTTATCATGACATTTGGATGTGAATACTCGTAAATGAGATATAATTTTCTTCTTGAAAAATAGTTTTTGCTGCTATACGAAATTAACATGTTTATGTATAAATTTACATTTTATAAGTTTTTAGACTTTGATCTCATATAAATTAGAGTTTAAAGAAGATTCACAAACTTCATTTATCTCATAATATGTATGAAGAAATCACTCGTTTTCTCTTACTTTAACTTATTTAAAATATTTATATGAAGAAATCAATTTGATTTATATGAGAAAATCACTAGTTTTCTATATGAACAAATTACAATTAAATCATTTTAGATAGATATAACAAATTCTACTAACAAAGTTAAGATATAAAAAAGACTTTTTCTATTCTCTTTAAGCCACATCAGCAGCCACCTCATCATTCATTCTAATTATTTGGTTAAGTTAACAAATTTGTAAATTTAATTACTTATTTAATACACATAATTAATAATCTAGTCCAATCTAATATAACAAAAATAATATCCACACCAAACCAAATATAACCATATGCAACCACACAATTAGAATATGTCACATGCCAATACCTTATATTAAAAATCATGTACTAACCCAATTAGAACTGTGGACAACCATTCCTTCTCCTTCCTCTTTCTCAAATTTCATTTTTGTATTTTCAGTCTCATCGGCATCATTTAAATAATCGAATATCATTTTTTTCTTTAGAAAATCACATAAATTGTAAACAACTATTGTTTTCCAAGACACATTATTGTTAATTTTATCATTTTCTTTTGTTTTTTTTTCTTTTAAGATAGTTATCGTTATTTTCATTTGAAGATAGTTGGAACAATAATCACTTTGCGTTTGAGTCGTCGGCATGCCAAATCATATGATGGAGCAGATGAAGAGGTTCACTATGTTTCTTCTGATGTGCGACTCCGTAAAGAAGATTTACGAAGATTACATCTCCGTCTCCACTTTCAACGATGAAGGTTAGCTAGCAACATATATAGATTCCGAGTAAAGCGGTTTCGTTATTAGTGGTAGCCCATATTATACTAACAGGGGATAGATTTGGTTGGAATTTTACGTGAGCCACAACTTAAAAAAGAAGTTATGTGCTTTTAGATGTTGTGTTATTTAAGTTGGTCCAAATAATAAAAGGTAGAGACAGTGAAAAAACTCATACAAACGTGGGAGAACTTAGTTGAAGTATCAACAAATTAGAAACACAATTGCTGATGTGGCTGCATAATATATTTCTTAGTTCAATGCCGCCATCCATATATTCGACGTTCTGCCTCTTCACCTATAATACTGAAAGCAAACAACATGATGTAAAAGCAATATATTAGTAGGTAAAAAATGTTTGACCAAACAAAAATAGTATGTAAAAAATAAAACCAGCGCAAAAAAAAACAACCCAAAATATAATACAAAATTCAAAGTAGAGCCGAAAATCCAGAAATAAAACTCATAATACAAAAAAAAAAATATGAACAATATAGATATTCAAACAACAAATCATAATAACTACATATTTAAATTAAAGAACAATAGCAAATACAGAAAATAAAAACAACTGAAATAGAAGAATAAATAACAACAAAAGTGTCAAACAAAATAAAATAAAGTTATAAATTTAAATATGTAGTTATTATGATTTGTTGTTTGAATATCTATATTGTTCGCGCATGTTGATCCCTAGTTAAGAAATAAATTTCATATCAAATAAATTTCTTAATTCTAATTAAAATTTGATACAATAGACTTCGCTAGAAGACTTCTCTTGGAGACCTTTATGGTAGACTTTTTTCCAATTTTTTCGCCTCATTTTTCCCGCCTAATAATTTTATATCCAGCTATTTTTAATCTAGGTCTAGTTGAAGACTTCTGAAGAGTAGACTCTTCTGAAGAGTAGACTTCTTCTTCAGACTTCTAAAGTAGACTTCTCTTGTATACTTCCTCTTCTCTTGTGTTTGATCCCTTTCATACGCAAAATCTCTGGTAAAAAATAACTATGTTAACATTTAAATAGATAAATTTGGTGAACTCATAATAAAAACAAGGTTAAACTCACCAATTTAAATAGATAAATATTGTATATCTTTAAAATTAAATTACTTACTAACACAACAATAAACAATACAATTTTTTATTACTTTCTGATATTTTTTTTAGATAATAAAGGTTGGAACTTTTAGAAACAAGAAGACTAATCTCATCACGATTGAGTCTTTGAATTAAAAAAATAATCAAATAAATCAATATTTTAAAATAAGAAATTAACAAAAACCATATCTAACCAAAATTCATCAAGAGACAGAAAAATATGAAGAAGAGTGAAGATTTCCAACAACGATAAAACGTCAATTGCAAAAATTCAATTGCAAAACCAACCCAAATGTTGAACTAGCATAAGGAAGATTTTTCAATGAAGTCTACTATCGCAAGACAGATCTGAAAATCAAAAGAAAAATAAACGGATGCGATTTTTACCTTTTTCAACCGCCAAGAACTTCAAGTAGGCTATTTTAACATATTCATGTACTTTATATATGCATATCTACAAATAAAGATGATATTAAGAGAATAGAATAGAGAAAAATAAATAAACAAGAAAAGATAAAAGATAAAGAAAAACAGCAAAATCTAACAAAATTTAACAAAAAGAGAAAGAAATGTGAATAAACCTAAAGTAAACCACATCAACAGTAGAGACAATGAAAGGGAGAGGCATGGATTAAGCTCATAGCAAAAGAGGAGATATGAGAGAGAAAACCATTTTAGAGAGATTTTTTTTTCTTTTTTAACAAAATTAGGGTTCCTGAATTGTCTCTCCTTTATATAGGGTAAATTTTTCAAGTTAAAAATACAATGGAGTAGACTTCGCTTGAAAACTTCTCTTACAAACTTCTATGGTATACTTCTATTTCAATTCTTCCTGCATAATATTTTCCTCCCAATAATCCCGCCAATTTTCATTTTATGTTTGACTTAAATAGGTAGACTTCTACCGGACACTTCTACAGAAGACTTTCATCGTAAACTTATTCTTCATGACCTAGATTTTTTTATTTAGACATGTTTGTTAGATATGACTTATTTATATCAATTTTTTTTTTTTCATATGTGATATTTGGGTGTGTTTTGGTTATTGAAAAAATGGTTTGATAAAAAAATATAAATTGATGTAGAGAAAAATGCAGACTTCTCAATAAAATTTATGAGGAGGAATTTTAAAATAGACTTCTTAATGATTAAAATCGTAGAGTGCTCAAAGTGATTTGGTCGCAGAGTGCTCAAAGTGATTTTCTAACCCCTAAAGTTCCCTTTTCTATTTCTTTCGAAAAATAGTCTGCTTTAATTTTTAAAACTATATAATTGTCGAAAAGAACAATTCCCCTTATAATTTTAATTGTGAACCAAAAGTCATACTTATCGTAATTAGATCTAAAATTTGTGACTTTTAGTTCAAAACTTAAAATTATATGTTTTCTTTTTGTTTCACAATAATTGATGCCTTTGTTACAAGTTAAATGATGCTTACATTTTATATTAAAAATTAATATATTTAATAATTAATTCTGAAATATATAGTTTTAAACTTATGATTTATTTTTAGTAAATTAACATTTCTGCCATTTTACACATTCTCAAGATAAAATAGAGAATCCAACCAAAATTTGATCAATTTTAAGATGGAAGAGTATTAAATAAAATATTTAAGTTTTACTATGTGTGAAACATTCTATTAACATACGTTTATTCCATAGGAAGGGGGGATTTAATGGCATATATGTAACAACTAACTAATATTCATTTTTATCTCTATTTTCAACTAGCCTCCCTATAAAGACCTGCCGGCCAGGTAACTTAAATCTCAAAACCCCGGTCTATAAAGAGTAAAAGGTTTGGCGAGGAAATTAATGAACTTTAGGTATTCTTCTATTTATTACTCAAATATTTTAAATATTTTTTAGAAAATTATGGCCTTGATTGGTAACCTGCGGAATGGCGGAATCACGTTTAAAAACGCCATTCCGCAAGAATTTTACCAATCAAAAAAATTTGCGGAATAGAAATTAGAGCACTTCCAGCGGCGGACCGAAGTTGCGTCTCTTATTTTCTATTTTTTATTAATATTTTTTTTTAAGGCGAAAAAAAAAACAAAAAACAAAAAAAAAGGCGACCAACGGGAGCAGGACACGTGGCGAGACTGAGGGAAGATGCGTATCTTAAGTAAGAGCTTTTAGGCACGGTTTTTTAAAAAAATTGTGGATCCCACGTGGGACCCACATTATCTTAATATTTTATTTGCTTAGGAAACGCATCCGGTCTCGCTGATGGGGCTGCTCTTATTGGCCGGTGTGTAAAATTAATAGTACAAAAAGATGGCCGGTATGTAAAAACTCTCTTTTCTTTTTATTCAAAAAAATAAACACTCTCTTTTTCAGGACTGACTCAATACCATTCTAGGCCCTTGGGCCAAACAAAATTTAAGGGTCTCATAACCAATTTTTTTGAATTAAAAAAAAAACAAAATCTTAAAATAAATTTTATTTAAAAAATACTTATAACTAGTATGTTTCGTTCGTACCATGTGCGAGCACAAATATTATTAAACATAAATTTTCTGAAAATTATCAAATTAATTTAACAATAATAATAATAATATTATAAAAATCTATATAAGACTATTTATAATTAAACATACATATATTATTATATTTAATAAGATATTTATAATTTATTATAAATAAAATTAATAATATTAAATAAGTTGTAATTATATGTTAGTATAAAAATAAATACATAAATATATTATTTAAAATATTTTATAATTTATATATATAAATTTAAAAAAAAATTGATAATGGGTATATATAAATTTAAAATTTATATGTATAATATGAATTTATTATATATAATCAAAAAGAATATTTACTAATCAAAAAGAATATTTACTAATATAGAAGAAGATATTTCATAATGAAAAATTAACTTCCAATTTGGTTTACTCTAACAAAATAATATGTCCGCAGAAAAAGAGGAATATGAATAAATCTCATGAATATAAAATATTTCATAATGAAAAATTAACTTCCAATTTTGTTTACTCTAACAAAATAATATGTCCGCACAGGGTGCGGACACCACACCTAGTATTTAAATCAAAAACATGTTAAATATATTGTAAATATATTTTTGAATAAAATTATTAATTAGATAATATTTAGTATGGTCCACATATATTCTAAATTTAATAATTCTGAAACTACCTTTAACGAAACAAAAAAAATCTCAAAGAAATGCAGTGGCACAATCAAACCACTCTTTCTAATTCTCGTCAAAAAGGCTTTTGATAAGGTTATAGGCCCTTCTTGCTTTAGTGGTTGTATAAAAGGTTTTAGTATTCCTATCTCCAACTTTCAGCTATGTCATTCGGCTATTTTGCTCCCAATACTTTTCTTCCTGCAGATATTATTATAATAACTCCTCATTCAGTCTACAGAGATGAGCTTCATTAAAAGGACGCTGATGGGAAGCTTTATCAATCATCATCTGAAGATGTTGATGTTGGATTCTTAAGGCTGAGTTCGGCTTGGATCTTCTCTACCAACGTGAGATTAATTTCCCAAAGTGCGCTATTTTGGACACCATATTTTCTTTTCTTCTACCCTCTCTGAACGCCCCTTCCATAAATCCACCATCTCCTTTTTGAAACCTTTTTTCCTTATCCAACAATGATCATAACGCAATGTATCTCATTGTTCTCCCATCATAAGGGCTTGGTATAAATCTAATCTTTGTAAGTAAACTGCTTGCGCCAAGGGGAATGATTCACTCCATTCTTGGTTAGCTAATGTCTAATGTTATATCCAGTCTACACTCAACTAACTCTTCATTCATGACACCAAACCCAAGAGTACCGATTACCATAATGTAGGATATTCCACACTCAACAAACCACGAGTATTGATTCTCCATATTCTCAGATTAGAGGAACTTGCTTTGCCCCCCTCCCCCCCCCTCTCTTTATCTTCGGATCATCTTCTTGAATATTGAGAAGACATGAACCTTGGTTATTAGGGTAATTGAACCATAATTTATTCTCAACATATTTTTAAAATTAAATACAAATGGATCACAATGAACTTGTCCCAAATGTATGACCAACCTAACATTAATCTCAACTATTTAACGAGAGAGATACAGAATGAAAGAGACAAAGATAAGACTTTACAGAGACACTCTACCAAAAGGAGGGACCTCTTTTTAGGATATAAAAGATTACACATCCTTACAAAAAGTATAGAACCTGATATCTTGTTATATGCCCCTCTTTCAAGCAGAAATCCGAAACCTGAAGAAATTGGCTTTTGATCTTCTCCATGTCGAGAAAACGTTTCTTCTGTATGAACAACTTCATTGTTGTCCCGATGAAAATCTTCTCCGTAGCAGATTCAATCCAAGAAACGAAATAACTTATCAAAAATCTGACTACAGATTCTCTATCAAGTACCAAAACATTTTAGGGACAGATAATGTTAAGCTGGTACAAGATCTGATTAGGATGAGTATCTTACCTGGAAATGAAACCGAGAAGCTTTCTTTAAGCAGAATCCACTAGCTGCTCTTCTGTGAACTCCCCGAAGATGTCGGGGCAATCATCCCAATTCCTCTGTCCTCGTGCTTCCCAGTAACCTCCCGTGTACTTGAACGTTTCACTTTCTCCTTGTTTCTCGAACCATCTCGGTCTCCACCCGCTTTCCTGAAGTTGCCGCGACTGCATAGGAACAAAGCAAGAGATTTCATAGATGTAACAGACTAAAAACAGTAGTTCAAGGTTGAAAGATCAGCCTAAAGAGCCAAGAACGATAAATGAACATGCCAGAAATCAAATCATAGAAGCCCTCTCGAAGTTAATCCATTCAGGGCTTACAAAATGGCAATTCCAAGTTCATGCACCGGTAAGATGTTAGAAGGTAACGTACCATTCTTTGCCTTCTTTCTAACCGTTGTTTCTCTAAGTTCGCTTTCTCATATTCACCATTCTCGAGATGCCGTTGATCTGGTCTTAGCCTAGAGTCTGTGGGAGGAAGCATCTCCTAAATCCATGATCATAAATAACACAAGATTAGAAAAGGTTATATAGGAAAAAAAAATTAAAAAGGAATCCATATACATAATAAAACCAAGACTAGTGCAGTTGAACATACCTGCAAACCAGGTGTCAGCTCGTTCAAGGTAATGGCGAATGAGGTCAAGTTGTATCTAGTAACATTAGGGGGTGGCTTGGTCCTTCTCCATAGCAACGAGGCATTTGATGCAGGATCGCTGACTTTCGTCTTGCTGATTCCCTCACCGGCAACATAGTGAAGGCTATCATCCCATTTACCAAACACTGTTGCAGCTTTTTTCCCAGACACGTCTTCTACAAAACCATTCACCTATACAATGTATTTTTTGATCAGGCGTTATTTCAAGTATCCAGCTGCCACATACAATACAAAGCCTAGGACTCATTGTTTACATATACAGAGCATATCACTGTGACTTTACCTGGTGAGGATTTCTCTCAAGAATGGATTGCTCCTTAAACTTGAGCGTACAAGAATATTGGCGGTTCCCACGGATTTGCATCACCCCATGATGATCACAATAGAGTTTACCTAGTATGATATTGTATATTGTTGATGTTACCTAAGAACAAAGATTAGTGTAAAGTTACTTAAAGGCCACAAGCAAAATCTACAAAAGTGACTTGAAAGTTACATACATACCTTGCTCCACTTAAATACTTCTCCATCATCAAACTCCAGAGTCAAAACTCCTTCAGGTTCGACTTGAATCGATCTCCCCCAAAACTTTGACCTGAGGTTAGTGTCACCCCAGAACTTCCACCCTTTACCTTCACAGTGGCAGGCGATAACAGTTGGATGGTGGCTGACCTATTATAGAAGCGCAATACCAAAAGAATGATATTCCATAGTCTTGAAAAAAAGATTCTCATCATATTCTAACTTTCGAGTTGAAAGAAATACCTTTTCAGAGAAGAAACGAATTCCCTTTTCAGGGAAGTCAGCTTCATATGTTTCTCCAAGCAAAGGGTTGAATGGTTTACAATGCCGGCCTTCAGTGGAAGCATATCCAGAGACCGCAAAAGCAGCAACGTTTAAGGCTCTTAGGAGCCCGTTCCCCTAATAATCCAACACATTTAAGTCAATTTTATATTAATAGAATGTATAGCAATACAAGTAAAGTGACTTTGCTGTTACTTACAGATTTTCCATGTTCATATGCTCGATCCAGAAGATACGAGTACTCCAAGTCTTCAAAGCACTTTTGGAGGGATGATATTGGTTCATTGAAATACACAGGGAGGCAAACTCGGGTGAGATCTTTTCCAACGTTGTCTTTGATCATAGACCAAAGGCTGACACCTTTCTCTTTTTCAGCAGGATCAGGAAGTTTTGTTCTTCTCTTGATATCCGCGGATATAGAGTTGGATAGATTAGATCCAGAACCAACATTAGGTTCATTAAAGTACTCATTTGTGTCATGGAAGGAAGGCTCATCTTCCTCGGACACATCCTCATACTCTTGTTTATCATCAGATGAAGCAGTTGTGCTGCATTCTAGAAACCAAGTAACGTCAAGTAAACATACAAAGCAACCCTATGCAATTAAAAAAAAAAATAGTACATTGAGAAAAAAACAAATTAGAACTCAAAGCAAAGCAAAAATGGAGCAGAGTACGAAGAGAGATTAAGTGTTAGAGCATGTACCACTATACTTTCCACGCCCTAGGCTTGAATATTCATGCTTTGTTAATTGGTAGACATTGTCATGGATCCCTGATGCTCTACCTTCGATATTAGCTGACTGCACAAAAGAAAAATTACATGATCTAAAAGGCATCATGATTAAAAGACTGAAAAGGGGCATGAGAGATGTCAATCCATTTGAAAATAACACCATATAACATTCAAGAACATGTTCTTCGCTTTTATTAAGCTGTATCAAATTATGAATTTATCAACACCATGGTCTACACATCCACATAAAAGATGGACTACATAAACGTGAACTAGACACTCAGACATCAACTCGTATTTGTCCAAAACTTTAGCGATCCTTTCTCTGTGTACCTATAGTTATACAAGGTGAGTAGGTGATATGACTATGACCTACTTTGAGCTCGCAAGGAACTGAACTTCAAGAATCTTCTAGACTATAATAAAGCTAAAATACTCTTCCAGTAAACATCAAAGTCAAAACATACAATGAATGAGCAACATCAGGAGATCAAACAAACCAAAAAGTAAATAAATAAGTTTACCTCGAGCTGCCTCAATGCGTCAAACAAATTCGTTCGTTCTTCATGTAGAAGTTTGATTTGCCCATGCATTTCAGTAAACTCTGAGAGCATGATCTGCTCGCACTCTTTTACGAGATTCTCACTCATTCCCTCTTCTTGCAACCGTTTCTTTAGTCTCTTGGTTGATATGGACAAATTTTTTGGTGAGGTGAAGGAGAAATCCCCATTAAGTGACCGGAGAGGAAAGATACATTGTGTAGATGCTAAAGCTTGTAACCAAGCGGCTCTATCACTTAATGAATCAGTCCTCAGATGAAGAGTCTTAGTCGCTGTGAATATATAGAACTTTCTAACATCAGACTTGCTTTCTCTGAAAGATGAAACCTGCTGGAGAAAAACATAGAAAGATACACATCTAATTACAGGCTCACGTACTTAATCAAACCAATAAGACCACAATTTTGTCCAACTAGAAAAAGAAAGCACACAAGAAATCAGTTTCTGGATCAAAAAAAATCGATGTTCCATCCTGTAATAATGCAAAAAGGACTCTAAAAATCCAAAAGAATATGATGAACCTAGAAAAAACAGCTTGAAGATGTAGACTGGAACTAGGAACAAATCAAGCAGGGCCCATGAAGAAAATTACTTGAGAGTGGATAAGACACGTTATAGATCTATAGCTTGAGAAAGACAAAAAGTTTTTATCTATAAGCAAAAACAAAACACAACAAAAAAAGTCTTAAAGCTTATGTCTGAATCAGATTTGGAGCATTTGGATTAAGCATTTATAAATATGTTGAAAGTTCAACAAAGAATATGGCTGTAAATAAAACTTGAGAACAAGCCATCGTTTTCTCATTGTCAAGCAACAAGCATGTCAAAACAGGTCTTTTTATAATTGGCAAGACCCCACCCTCCATTATGTCCAACCGACTGATTCTATTCACCAAAACATGTCCAAAATCTCCCCAAAAATCTATATATATAATTGAATATATGGAGTGATATACATTTAATTTATTCAAGGAGAATTCCAAAGTAAAAGATGTCAATGAAAAGTTAAAATTCATTTACTTAGTATCGATTGCCAACAAGACAAACCAAAGCAAGCACATGCAAGGCAAAGAAACCAAAGAACAATAGGCTTGTTTTAGTTATGCAACTGAAACAAAAGTTCATAGTTCTAGCAACTGAAATTGACATATGTATAGGCTTCTTGGCTTTGTCTCCAAAATAAAAACCAAAAAAGTAGAGAAACCATAATTTTATTGACTGGTGGCAAATGGGTTGATCTTGAAAAACCAATAAAGAAAAAAAAAAGGATGGACCTTTGCACATACAAACACTAGTAAGAAACCAATGTGACCACTGAACAAAACCCTAAACCAGATTGTAGCAACCAACAAAAATTTAATACATTTTAAAATTTTCAAAATCCAAACGAGCACCTGTTGATGTGACCCACTAGAGATTAACAGCAAGTTAAAAGCTGGAAGAAAATCAAAACAGCGAGATTAATTTAATACAGAAGAAGCAAAATCAAAACCAGAAAAAGATGTAAAAAAGTAAACTTTAAAGAAACCAGTCAAGAAGAAGGTAGTGATGATGACGATGATGCTGAAAGGTCATAGGACGAGTGTATAAAAAGAAATCACATTTTAGGGTTTATCTTTTTGGTCAAGAACACAAGGAACAATTCTATAAACCTCTGGTTATTTCCTCTAACTATGAGTGATAAAAAAGGCTTCTCATTTCCCCAGAAAATCATCAAAACTGATAATCTCAGGTTGCATTGTTTTCTTCCCTCAAAATCAAAATCTTTCAAAATCAAATTTGGGTTTGTTTTCACATTGTATGCAAAATATATATACCTTGAGATGAACAATGCCTGACTGTTTCCGGCGACCACTATCCATCCTGGAGAGACGATCGGCGGAGATATCACCGATTAACCTCACATCTTCCGAAGGAGAGAGTAGATTCAAATTCTCCGGTCGCCGGATCTTAGAGTACGATAAGATTCCGTTGCGGAGGAGGAACCATCTAGATCTCCATCCTTTGCCGAAGTTAGTCCACTTGTTTAAGATCCCAGCCACCGTCTCAGACTCCGATCCAACCGATGCCATCTTCTTCCGTTCGGATCCACCGGTTAACGACGTCGCCGGAAGACTCATTGACCTAGTCAAATTCGTCATCGGCGACTTGTTATCATCATCATCAATCCCATGTGGACTCTCCAGAGTGATACAACAGAGAGGATGCAGCTCCTTCACCCGCATTTGTTTTTCTCCGATCACTCCGGGAGGTTAAAACTCCGATCACAAACTCCGAAGCACATTCATCTCTGAGTTTTTTATTGATAAAAAAACAAAAATCTGGGAGGAGAAATCAATAATAGAGAGAAATGGATGCAGATCGAGCATGCAGATTTGTGGGGATAAAATCAACTTGAAGAAGAAGAAGACGAAGAATAAAGAAACCTGAAGCTCTGAAACTGAGATTTCTCAGAAAAGAGATTCAGAGAAATCGAAAGAGAGAGAGAGAGAGAGAGAAATAAAGGTTGTTGCTTTAATGTGAGACTGCGTAAGCTTCAAACCCAATTATAAACGCGTTATGTAAAACTTCTATATATATATAGGTCTTTGTGTATGTATGTATCTTGTGTTTATATGATGATGATGAATCACAGAGAGGTTGGGAGCGAAGTTGGAAAATTTTAAGAGGATGGCTTTATATTGTAATTTCGGAGGATTTAAAAGGAAAAACAAATAAAAGCTGAAATCTTTTTTGATTAGGTACTGATTTTATTATCCTTAATTAGATCCTCTTATACAAAAGGTTGGTTTTTTAATTTATTATTAAGCTTAAAATAGTCAATAACATTCAAACAATCAAGCTCACTGACAGCTCAACAAAATATTGGTAGATATGGTAAGAAAAACTTTTAGTTGCTCTCCTTGTTTTGATGGTTAGTTCAATGTTAAATTATAATATTTGATTAAACATCATAATTTAACAATTTACTATCAACCTAGCTAATTTGATTCAATGTATTTTGTTTTGGATCCTTTGATGTGAATATATATCCTTCAGACTGGAAAAAAAAAATTAATTTGATACAATGTATTTTTTTAGACCATCTCTAACCCTATTTTATTTCATATTCCAAATTCTATTTTACAATGATATTTACTTCAATCTTAAGTAAAAAATAATATTATTCCATATTTGAAAAAATAAAATTACTATATTTATTTGTTTATGACTATATTTTTTTTTAAAAAAATAGATTAAAACTGTAATAAAACATAATTATATTTTGGAATTAAAATGCAGTTTTACATTAGAGATATTAAATCATTTAACTGAGTTTTAATCATTTCAATAAGTATCCTTGAGGACAAACATGAGAATCTGTGGGCATTGTTATAATTGAAGTTAGTAGCCAAATCAGGCTACGATCACTTTATTAATAAAGAAGGCTGTTTCCTTTTTTTTCTCCAATATGTTTATGATTAATAATATACTATTTAACATATTAGATTGATTTTTATTTGTTACAAGTTTTAATCCAAATCGTTATAAGATGTGTGTTCATGTTAGATTGGGATGTAGGCTATCACTTTATGATCTAATCATTTTGACGTGTTAGATAATTTTCATTTTTCAAAACTCACCAAAAAAGAGATTTATATTCAGTAACTAATTAATATGATGTGATTTGGAAATTTTGTTTAAAAAAATCTATAGCTATTTTAAAAGGTAGGTTTGTTTTTTTAAGTGAAAAGATTATCTAAGAATATTCTAAAACTATTAAATACTGCAATTTATACTGTATATTGAACATTATACAATACATAAGCGCTAAAGGAAATTGGTAGGAAATTGAAAATTAAAGGGAAACTGTTTTTCAAGGAAAAACAATAGTCAATATAAAAAGGAACCCTATAATCATTAATTTTCTCGTATTTTGTTTGTTGAAAATGACTTATCAGTGAGAAAAAATAAATTACCAAGTTAAATACAGACCGTACACCAAAGAAAAGCCCACTTTTGTTTTGGAATAGAATGCCACTATTATAATGACACACGAAAATAATAAATAGTAATTTATCAATATTTTGATATATTTTACAATTTTTATAAATTAATATTATATAAATTAAATATAGTTTTCTGATTTTTAAATATGTTTTTTATTTAACTAAATCTTCGATAAATTAATATCTCGTTGAATTAATAAAATATAATAATCACAATAATATTAAATTTGAGAAGTTTTAGTATTATTTATTATGACGGATTTTTGAATGGTAAAAAAATTGATAACTCATCAGATTTATACTTTTGAATTAAGAAAAAAATGTAATCGTGAAGTTTAGAAATATAAAATTAGTCATACCCAATAAACATAAAATTTAATTAATTTTTTTTGTTTAGATTTTTTATTTGTGTAATCTAAAGAGTTAGCCAAAGAGTTAGCCATGAAAGCGATAAAAACAGTAATCAAGTGGTTTGAAAATATAGTTTGAAGAGCCCATGGTATATTTTTGATTTGTGCTCCTAAGGAAATATAAACTGCCTTTTTTAAAAGGATTTCATAGAAAAATATATAAAATGTCATTGTATAGAACATTTAAAACAATATTCCTTGATATCAAGCTTATATCAATCATATAGTTTCCAAAAAAAAAAGCTTATATCAATCATATCAAGTATCAAACTATATCGTTTAAAATGTAGCTATGATTTGTAGTCACTGTAACTATTCGTATCATTTACAGGAAAAGAGTATCCATAGATTTCAAAAGAGTAACAGAAGTTGTTGAGTTGAAATATAAGGAGATGGCAATTTATAATTTTGATGTCAGATGTATATATAATAGCATAGTGTTTATTATCTATACTATTAAAACAGGAAGGTTTGCCATGGTACATAAATGTTGTTCTCAGAATTTGCCCTTGATATTATTAGGATTTGTAACATTCATTAAGGGTAATTAGGGAATATAACATTATTTCTACAATCTATGTTTCCAAACAAGACAATTATTAAACATGTAGCCAAACAACCAAAATCTAAAGGGTCCCACTTTTCTAATTAATTAAAATCAAAACAAATTAATTGATAAATATAATGAATAATTTATACATCAACTATTATATATAAATTAAGATTCTCTAATTTATGATTTAATTCAAAATATATTTATAATATATTTCAATATCTTTTTATTTTGTTTCAAATATATATATATATATATATACACATATTACGATTGATGTTTTTACGATTGTACTTTTTAGCAGGTTTTTCCATCAAACTGAAAAATATTTAATTAATTAAACGGGTTGAAAAATTAATTAGCCAATCTCGATTATAAATTTTCTAAATAAAAATTCGCATATAGTAAATAATTTCAGCTGATATATTTTAAAATTAATAAAATATTAAAATGATTTCATACTTATATTATTCAAATATTTGAAGCGTCAAATTATGCTTTATGTTTGAATGAAGTTTTTAACGGATAGTTCTATCAAATTTGCAAATTATATATACGACTACAACATGTATTTTATAAAATAATATTTTAGATAAATAAAATAACAATTAAACATATACCACATAACTTTTACAATAGTTGTTTTCACATATATATATTTTTTCCAAACTATGATCTTACGATACAACACAGATTAAAATATATAATGCGAAATCGTTATTTTAATCTCTTAATCCTTACGATATATCTCCTCCAAATAACACATAATTCATTTAAAAAAAAAACTAAATTGCTAACTCACTGTTTATAATGTTGGTTAAACAATTATAATCAAAATTAGATTACATAATTAAAAATCTAAACTGCTATTAATAAAATGAATAAAAAGTAAAATTTGTAAAGAAAATTAAACCCGCACTTTCTAAGTGCGGGTCAAAATCTAGTTCTCATTTATTACAAAAATAGTTATCGACCGTGGGATGTTTGCGGACGTGGACCGGCGTGGCGTGGAGGACCCGGTACTGGCTTGTTGTCCCACTGTCTCACACGCGTAAGAGTTTTACTTTCTCGTTTTCTTTTTTTATTTGCCTGTTCTTTTTTTTTTTTTTTTTTTGATTAATCTGGGGGTATCCCGGACCTATGGAAGGGTCCAGACTAATCCCCAAGGGGAGGTGCAGCCCACGGATAGACCCTCTCTCCGGGTATGCAAATGGGCCGTAAGCAATGGACCCATATCCGTATGGGTGAACAGAAGAGGCATTTTTGTTTCCGTCTGGACTCGAACCCAGAAATGATGTTTACCACCCCGAGTCCCTCAACCACTTGGACTACGTGTTTTTTATATATTTGCCTGTTCTTTTGGCAGCTAATTTATACATGTAATTAGATATCATAGTAATATTATAGATTTATAGGCATCGATATTATACTATCATATACAATACAACGTTATAGAAAATATTTTATAAACTCGTTTACTCTTTTTCAATAATATGTTATTATGTGGTTTGAATTTGCATGATGATCAAACGGATGATATATTTTTTTTTTTGGCAACAAACGGATGATATTAAATATAGACCATTTCACTATATGTATAATCTATTATGTTATACAAAATATTTTACAAACTCGTTTAGTCTTTTTCAATAATATGTTATTATGTAGTTTGAATTTCATGGTGATCAAACGGACGATACTAATATAGACCATTTCACTATATCTTATAGTCTTTATTTTATTTGATAGCTAATAATTTAAAATTTCTGAACTTTTCAAACTCACTTCATTACTTAATTTTATGTTATATTTAAAAAACTATTTTGGATAATATTATTTAGTATCCAAATTATCCATTTTAATCATTAACATTATTTCCTGATGATCTAATTTGTACTATCATTTAGATTGTAACACTTTGTAATACTGATTAGTGATAAAATTCACCAAATGCTTAAATAATTTACAGTAAATTAAAGGCTACTAAGCATATATAAAGTAGAGTATGTGTGACCATTCCAAAATACCAATTTTGATTTTTCTAATTTTTTTTGTTTTTATCCATTTTCATAGATATTCTTATAGTAAATAGAAAGTGATTTGAGTTTTTATTGAGTCAAGATCCAAATTCGAATTGGTTCATGATCTTGATCAGAGATCATTATGTTCGCGCTAAATCTTTCCAAAGTTATAGAAAGAAAAAAGACATATTACAACTAAATAACAGTCAACTAAAAAATATTTAGATTGGTTGATTACATATTTGCTATTAGTGAAGTTAAGTTTTTATTATTATAACATTAATTTAAATTATAATTTTTTGTTTATTATATGAATATAAATAATTATTTTTAATTCTATTTTGAATATTCCATAATTAAAACAAACAAAAATAGAAAAAATCAACTATTTATACTGTGAAATGTTTGTTATTTGACTTATAGATATAAATATATATTTGCTATTGATAATATACTTTTATATAATTAATTGTTTTATTATTGTTAATATTAAATTCAAAAATATTAACATATATTGATTTTTGATTTTTTTATCCCAAAATATATTTCTAATAAATTATGCTAGTATATATATAATAGTTTCCATGATAAAAGTTGAAGATGATATCTATATACACAAAGACTCGGTGTGTGCTCCTCTTAAGAAATCCATTTTATGGTTAAGAGTTACAGCGTGACAAGATTGAACAACAAGAAAAGATGGGGAATAAGAGCACTCTCGTGAGTTGTTTAATAACAAAATCATAATCTTATCCACTAATGACAAACTTCCAAACCTGATTAGACCATTCATGAACCTCCTCATACAACCAGTTAAGACAGGGTTATCTTTTTTCTTTTCTTTTTTGGTCAAACAATACAGGATTATCTAAATGAACTAGAACCAACAAAAAATTGATATCACGCAAACACCTTTTTAGTTCTAATAACGTTCTATAGAGTAATTGATATTTTAAGAAGAAAACGATATAGAATTTTGTTGTTGTGGATAGAACGCACCTATAATCTCTAAGAGAATTATGATATTAAATGTTCGATATTACTTTTATAAGTTGAAAAGTGTGATATATTATAAGAATAGAAACAAGAAATTTTTTGTAATGTCATTTGTTGCAAATTATGAGTTCAGTCGTAGAAGAAGAATATGGGTTGTGTGGGATCGTAGTGTCAAGTTAGTAGTGATTTCTAAAAGCGCTCAGGTTATCACTTGTGTCCTAAGTGTGAATGGGAATGAAGAAGGTTTTTGTTGCTCTTTTGTGTACGCTTCAAATTTTGTGGAAGAGAGGAAGTTTTTATGGGATGAATTAAAAAGGCATTGCGATGACGCTTTTTTTTTTCATATGCCTTGGCTATGTTTTGGGGATTTTAATGAGATCTTGAACATTGAAGAGCATGCTTGGTCAGTCGGTTCACCAAATCTGTCTCTGGGAATGCAACATTTCCAAGATATGGTGCGACATTGCTCTATGTTGGATATGAGTTATCAAGGGCCGCTATATACATGGAGTAATCGACAGGGCAGTAACTTGGTTAATAAGAAGCTTGATCGATGCCTAATGAATGCAGTGGGATTCTCGAAGTTTCAACAAGCATATTGTGTTTTTGACTCTGGTGGGTGCTCTGATCATTTGAGAGGTAGAATTAGCCTAACTAATGATTCAAGGAGGGGTAAAGGACCATTTAAGTTTGCAAATGTGATAGCTACTTTGCCAGATTTTGCTCCGACAGTTAAGAGCCATTGGGAGGAGTCAAATGAATTGTTTCATTCAACATCGGCGCTATTTCGGCTCGCAAAAAAACTGAAGAACCTGAAACCGGCCTTAAAAGCCATTGCTCGGAAAAATCTGTCGAATATCTCTATTCGATCCAAAGATGCCCTGGCTGACTTGAAGTTGAAACAGGAGGCGGCGTTGTTAAATCCCTCGGAGGAAAATACTCATGAGGAAACACTGGCAGTAGAAAGATGGGAAAGAGTTTCGATGTTGGAGGACAAATTTTTAAAGCAAAGATCGAAGTTGCATTGGCTTAAAGTGGGTGACAGCAACTCTAAGGCTTTCTTCAACGCCATTACAGTTCGGCGAGCGCGAAATGCTATTCGAGAAATAATAGATCATGAAGGAAATACGCTTACTGATATTAATGCAATTAAACAAGAGGCTGCTCGCTTTTTTGAGGATTTTTTGCAGTAAAATCCGGTGGACTTTGAAGGTATGGAGGTTAATTCTCTAAAGGAGCTGCTAAATTTTGAATGTGCTGATCATGATCAGGAACTCATGACTCGAGAGGTCACGGAGCTTGAAGTAAAGAAAACATTATTCTCTATGCCCAAAGACAAATCTCCTGGACCGGACGGATATACGGTTGAATTTTTCAAGGAAGCATGGTCTGTCGTTGGTAAAGATTGTATAGTGGCAATACAATCTTTTTTCGGTTCGGTTTCTTGCCAAAAAGATTGAATACCACAATTTTGGCTTTGATTCCAAAGAAGGAAGAAGCAAAATTCATGAAGGATTACAGGCCTATATCGTGTTGCAATGTGCTCTATAAAGTCATTTCTAAGATTCTTGCTAACCGGCTCAAGAGTATTCTTCCAGGGTTTATTGCGCCAAACCAATCAGCCTTCGTCCGAGATAGACTTTTGATGGAAAACTTATTACTAGCCACTGAGTTGGTGAAGAATTATCACAAGGAAGACGTCTCTCCAAGATGTGCGATGAAAATTGATATCTCAAAGGCTTTTGATTCAGTACAATGGTCATTTCTTCTCAACACTCTAAAGGCTATGAATATTCCCATGCAATTTATTAAATGGATTGAACTATGCATCTCCACTGCTTCTTTTTCAGTCCAAGTAAATGGAGAGCTTGCAGGATTTTTCCAACGTTCTCGTGGTTTGAGGCAGGGTTGTTCTCTCTCTCCCTATCTCTTTGTGATCTGCATGAATGTCCTTTCTAAGCTACTAGATAAAGCAGTGGAGGAGAGGAAGTTTAGTTATCATCCTGGTTGTAAAAATTTGAAGATAACACATTTGTGTTTTGCGGATGATCTCATGGTTTTCACTGATGGTACTTCTCGGTCTATGGAAGGAGTTCTGGGGGTATTTGATTCTTTTGCGAGGATCTCAGGTTTAAGGATAAGTTTGGAAAAGTCTACATTGTTCTTAGCAGGTGTGGGAGAAGAACAAAGAACGACAATTCTAAATCGATTCCCGTTTGAATCTGGTGTGCTACCGGTAAGATATCTGGGTCTTCCCTTACTTACCAAAAGAATGACAGTTGCTGATTATACCCCATTACTAGAGAAGATAAAATCGCGCATTGGCTCATGGACGAATCGTTTTTTGTCATTCGCTGGAAGATTGCAACTTTTAAAGTCCGTAATCGCAAGCCTAACTAACTTCTGGATTATGGCTTTTAGACTACCAAAAGGCTGTATAAAAGAAATAGAGAGGATTTGTGCTACGTTTCTATGGTCTGGACCTGAGCATAGTTCGAAGAAGGCAAAGGTAAGCTGGGAGGATGTTTGCTTACCCAAATCAGAAGGAGGTTTGGGGCTAAAACGTTTGGGTGAAGCAAATAAGGTCAATGTTCTGAAATTGATATGGGGTATTTTGTCTGCGAAGAATTCTCTTTGGGTGGATTGGGTTAAGAGAGAGCTCATTCGATCAGGGTCTATATGGTCGTTGCGTGATAATGGTGTGGCTGGATCATGGATGTGGCGCAAGGTTCTCAAATATAGATCCCTTGCAAAGTCGTTCTATCGTGTTAACGTACATGACGGGTGCGACACTTCTTTTTGGTTTGATCAATGGTGTTCACTGGGCTGCCTATATGACACTTTAGGCAGTAGAGGATTTATTGATTTGGGACTCTCTCGAGATGCGACTGTGGCTGAAGAAATTGCATCCCCACGCAGAAGACGGTTTCGGGTAGAGTTTCTTAATAAGGTGACAGACGAGGTTAACCAACTGAGAACGAGAGGTGTAGATTTGGGAAAGGATGAAGCTTTGTGGAAAAGCCATAATGATTCCTATAAGAAGAAATTCATCACGAAAGACACATGGGAGCATATACGAGCTAAGCGATCCACAAAGGAATGGTACAAGGGGGTTTGGTTCTCAAAAGCCACACCTAAATACTCTTTTCTTACGTGGCTAGCCATGCTTAATCGCCTCTCAACAGGGGATAGGATGAGCTATTGGGGGGCAGGAGTGAATACACAATGTGTTTTTGTCAACATAGTATGGAAACTCGGGATCATTTATTCTTTGAATGCACATACTCATCAAGCATATGGATGACACTAACGAGAAAGCTTCTTAACGGGGGTTTCACGTTGCACTGGGCTGAGCTGATGGATGTGGTAGGAGGACATACTCTATTAGGTTCAAAACTCTTTATCGTGAGATATGTGATGCAATGTACTATCCATTCTCTTTGGATGGAAAGGAATAGGTGTCGACATGGAGAGAACCCAATTCTACAACAACAATTGACAAAGGACATTGATAGGAAAGTGCGCAACAAACTCTCCACCTTAGCTATACCGGGTT
Organism: Orychophragmus violaceus; assembly: GCA_030180135.1. Classification (NCBI taxonomy): domain Eukaryota; kingdom Viridiplantae; phylum Streptophyta; class Magnoliopsida; order Brassicales; family Brassicaceae; genus Orychophragmus; species Orychophragmus violaceus. Next base: position 99,867,985 of record CM058233.1, read on the forward strand.
CAAAGCTAGAGGATGGGTTGAGAATTTGGTTCAACACAAGATGAAGCTTTAAATTCAGTGATAGTTCTCTTGTAAAAATTAGATTCCAACACTCCTTTGTTGTAAGTTGTTAAACTGTTTTTTTCTATCAATAAATTTTACATTGATACAAAAATTTTTTTTTGTAATGTGAACTTAGAAGGTACTATGGAGTGGTGTGTTTAGACTTTGAGCATGTCGAATTTGGCCAATGTCAGTTTGGGTAATTTTGCTGATTGATCATTGTTGATTGTGAATTTCCAGATGGACAAATTACCAATAAGTTTTAAATCGATTTGGAATATTTTGTGGAGTTAAATGCATGTTTGGCAAAACAAAATGATCATAACTAGAATCATTATTAGGTATTTGTATGATTGGTTCGAACTATATGCACAAATAAAATTTTAAAATTAATACTTAGTTAAATATGTATTTTAAAAAATCACTCAAAACAGAAATGAGTACTCTGACAAATTTGATTCCTATTTTTTTATATGTTTGCATTTATCATCATATAATTGAGATAATTATCATTTAAATTCATATATATAAAAATCATAAAAGTGACACATCAAACTTACATTACAGATTTAATCAAATATAATTAACAAATATATAAATATATAGGAATTAAAGTACTATATAATTTCATCGTTTTTTGTTATCTAAATTAAAAAAAAAACAAAGTAAAGTACTATCTAAAATCATATTCGACAACTATATCTATAAATAGTCAAATTTATGTGGTAAAATATTTTCATATTTACTATAAAATTAAAATTATATATACATATAAATGTTAATATTGTTAATTTTTATAAAAAATAACTTATGTTTTATAATTTTGCAAATTCATTATTGATAAAAAAATTCCATTATATAAAACATATGATCAATCTTAGAAAAAACCATCACTATATAAAAATTCACCAATCTGAGGAAAAATTCATTATATCTATTAATATCTGAAACTCAAGTAGAAAATATAATTTTCGTAGTTATATGTGAACCTTTTATTTTTTTATAATTAAGACTATACATATTTTCAAATTAAATAAAATTAATTAAAAATTAATACAATAAGCAACAAAAAAAATAATTTAAAGTAATGTTAACATAGTAAAAAAAAACTTAATTCCAAGTAATCAATAATCAATCTGAGATTTAGTGAGACATCAAATCATTTTCCAATGGAATAAATTCTTCTCCTTTTTAAGTTTGGTGTGCTGTATTATATTCCATCCGTTCCTAAAAGATTGATTTTCTATATTTTATTTTTGTTTCATAAAGATTAATGTTTTATGTTTTTATGCATTTTTTATCCATTAATGATGATGAATTGTAAACTTCAACAGATATAATAAATTTTATAAAATTGTTATTGGTTTAAAATTATAGAAAAATGTAAATAACAAAAAACGATGCATTTATGAACATGTTTTAATTTGTCTTTTTAATATGTGTGAAAATCATAAAACATCAATCAATTAGGAACAAAGGGAGTAGAAGAGATGATGCTCCCAATTCCAACAATCGTTTGGTACATGTGTGGCAAGTGTCTAGAACGGGCTCACCAATATTCATATTTGTAGTACTGTAAGATAATACTATAAAATTCATTGTGGTTAAGATTTCAAACTACATGACTTACAAATAAAATATTAGATAGAGAAAAATTTGTCATCCTAATACGAAACCAAGATGGAATCAAGTCGAACCCACTAACTCCCAAAAATGATCAAATAATGGTACACACCGTGTCTTTGTGTTTATGAGACCAAAATTATCTTTAGATGACATCATAGAAAGCCCATATGTCCCTGATAAGTGGTATTGTTCCCATTTTTCTTTGTAAAACTAAGATAGTTAGTCTCAGTCACATGTCTAATCTATTTAAATTATTAATACTGAAAGAAATTGGTTAAAACTTAAAGCTATATAGATCCATTGTTAACATGTTATATAAAACTATCTGGAACTACAAAATTTTAAATGATCCTCTGGAATTATACGATTGAAACTGCTGATATTTTCTGTAGTTCTACACACAACTAAACAGCTTAACAAACAAATACTTATGTTATCTTGTGCTTGGGTTGCATAAATAGACTTTATAAGTCGTATATATGTTGGTAAATATAGATGCAGCAACTAATAACCATTTCTCACATGTGATAATTATTTTTAATTAATTTTATTATTTTTTCTGTAATGAAAGAAATATTTTATAGTGTAATGAAAATATCAGATTTCCAGAGCTGATTAGATAAGTTAATAATTCAATTCTTTTATAAACAATTAAATAAGAATCAACGTCAAAAATTAATTAATATCAAGCTTTATTTTGGGATAGGTGTTTTCTATGGAAAGTGATGGACTCCATTTAATGTGGGGATCCACATATATATGTTGCCATGTGCATAATGCTAACAAAAATGAAAAAGGCTATAATTTGATTGCTTTAGACTTTACTTTGTGATAGATATAACTCCATATGATGACATTTTTTCAACTCATTTTGGTGGTAAGTTGATGAGTCTTTCATTCTTAATGTTGATACAATATTTTCTTTTTATGATCAAGAGGTTCGGTGTGTGGATATTAAATTAACTAGTTTTTTTTCTTGAATACTCACAGTTTTAGCGAACAAGGGATTTACAGAAAGATACGCTACGTTGGTCAATACTTATTTTTGTCACGATACAATATATTGCTATGAGATAATGAGATAAACTATGATATAAAGAAGAAAAAAACATATATTTTTATTTTCTAATTAGAAAATTATATCTATTTCAAGCAAAACCACAAAAACTGAAGTTAAGGACACTAACAAATTTTCTAAAGCCAATGAAATATATTATTTAGTTAAGTACTATCCACCTTGCATTAGAAGATAACATGTCTTATAAATGCTATTATTTTCAATAATTATATCTATAAAGGTTTTGACTAAATATCCAACCAATTTTAATCTAATTGTCAAACATATATTGAAGATGTAGAGAACTAAATCAGAAACTATGATAATATCTGATTTAATTAAGGCGTAGAATACCAAGTGGATCAAAGTCAAAGTTCGTTTTTTAAAAATAATTTGGATCTAAAATATAAGGAAATTGAGAATGTTTGTAGTTGAATAGGATAAAGCAAAATGAAAATAGTTGAGCTGAAAGATATTTTAGAGAAGATATATATGGAGATATTTATTGGGAGATTTTAGGAAAATGCGTATGTTCCTAAAATGAACAATATGGAAATGTTTTATCGGTAATTAGAAAAGTTGTAAAAAACCCATGAAATATATATAGGTCTTTTATAGTACTCGTGTGTGATGCGTCGTTGAGTGAGAGAAATTTCTATTAATAAGGGATTGAGAGTTCTTGTAAGGGAATCGAACTTGAGTGCTAAGGGTGAATCTAAGTGGTTTTGAGATCAAGTGTAGATCGAATAGCATGAGAGAAATGAGGTTGTTAAGGCGAAACTTGTAAAATTCTTTGCAATAAAAGTCTTGGAAAAGAATATTCTATGTTATATCATGTATCAATTAGATTTCGTTTTTTATTTGGTATCATAACGGACACTTGTTTACTTATATACATGTGAGATCTTGTGGAAGAAATGGAGAAACACAATGTTATTAATAGCTTCAGCGTGATACTAGATGCAAACAACTATTACTTTTGGAAAGCACAAATGATATTGTAAATCAAAGGTTTAGACCCACTTGCATGGAAAGCAGTCGAAATTGGTTGGAAAACTTCCACTGCCAAGAATGATGATGAAGTGGATGTACCTAAACCGGAAGAGTTCTGGACAGAAGTAGAACTCAAGTTGTCCAAATACAATTCCAGAGCACTCACTTCAATTCACTGTGGTGTAGCAAACAAGCAGTTTCAGCTGATTCAAAGGTGTGAAGTGGCAAAAGGAGCATGGGACATTCTCCAAACACACTTTGAAAGAATAAGGTTTAGAATTCAGGGAAGGATCTTCTGGATATTAAGTTTGAGAACTTGAAGATGGAGGATAATGAATCAATTTTTTTACTTTAGTGCTAAAATCATTTCCATAGCTCAAGAGGCATCACTTTTTGGAAAGAAGTACGAGGATAAGAAGTTGGTCAAAAATTTCCTAAGGTGTCTACGTTTAAAGTATATAGCGTACAAGGCAGCTCTAAGCGTTTCAGCTAATACAAAGAGCATGAACTTTGATTAGCTGGTTGTAATGATACAAGTTAATGAACTAGAACTCGATGGAGTCAAGAAACCTAAGAGCATCACATTTGTGTCACAAACAAATACAAGTCAGAAGTCTAATGAAGATGATCCGGTTAGTCTTATTGTTTGAAGATTTGATCGCGCTCTAAGAAGGGTAGAAAAAGGACAAAACTCTAATAAGTTCAATAAGAAGTTCTTTGATGGTACCAACGCAACCAAGAAAGCAGAAATGCAATACCATGAATGCAAAGGATTCAATCACTTCAAAATTGAATGTCCAACAGTTAAGAGGCGTGAAATGAAATGTTTTGGTGGCAAAGGAACTGAACATACCCATATGGATTGTGTTAATTATCAGAACGAAGACAATATAAATAAATGATGGAAGTGAACAATGATGAATCCAAGAATGAGAGTGACAAAGAAGAAGTGAATAAATTTGTGGCATTTCTGGGAATCAATGAAGTTAGAGAAGAAGGATATGAGTCAAAATCAGAACCATAGGCAGATCTAGCAGACATCTACAAAGAAGTAAGAGATGCAATGATCAAAATCGAGTTAGAAAACATGACATTGATACAGATGAATCAACGATTTGAAGCACAAGTTGAGTCTCTTCAAAAAGAATTAAGAGTTGAAAAGAAACTTAGCCAATAAAGCATCACCACTATAATGGAAAAGTTGACACTGGCTAAGAAATCATAAGAGTTGGAACTCATGATAAAAGTAGAAAAAGGAGTAACTAAGCAACTTTGGTATGTTCTAGATCAACATCATCGTAAAATCCACATGTTCGCTGGTACTAAGCATCTGGATAAAGTTCTGAACTATGAAATATATAGTGACTGAAAATATAAACTTAAGACTAAGATATACTGGACAAACCTCAACGAGCTCAGGGAAAAAAAATTTTGTGGCTGACACACCACAAACGGATTGTTACTATTGTGGGAAGAATGATCATAACAAAGCTCACTGCTATAATTTCCAGGAGAAAGTAAGGCAACTCATAAAGTTGGAAGATTTAATTAGAACAAGGATAAGTATTAAATCTAGATCAGAAAGACATACTTGTATCAGCGTGTGACATTTAGTCATACAAGAAATGCTACAACACATCATGTATGATGCAGTATGACATTCATATAAGATGAACAAGAAAACACTAGACATTGGTATTTTGATAGTGGTTTCTCAAGGAATATGATATGCACAAGAGTTCATATTGAATATGTTAAAGTCATCAAATAAAAAAGGTAACATTTGGAGATGGAAGACAAGGAGCAATTAAAAAAAGGGTATGACTTGTAACTCATACCTGCATAAGCTAATGAATATCTATCTTATAAAAGGGCGCAAAGCTGATCAGCGTGAGCCAGCTATGTGACGAAGGATTGATTTTGTGATTCACGATTTATGACTACAAAGCAATAAATGAGGCTGGTGACACCATATTGCAAGCGAAAAAGTCTGGTAACAAATTCTACATGTGGGAGAACGACTCTAAATGTCTCATTGCAAAAGATGATGTACATATAAGGCATCATCTTGATCACATGAATGAAACGAAACTAAACAGTTAGTCAAGAATGAGATTGTCTGAGGGATACCACTTTCAAAGAAGGTGACAAGATGGTGTATGGATCATGCACAAAGGCAAGCAAGTTAAAGTCCGGTACAAGAAAGTACAAGACATTCAATTAAAAGAGAGACTAGATCTGGTACACATGGACATGATGGGACCAATGTAGGTTGAAAGGGTGGCTGATAAAAGCTATGTGTTTGTATTGGTGGATGACTATACAAGATACACATGGGTAAGGTTCATTCGGGATAAGTCTGACACAGTCAACAACTTTCGAATTTGGGCACTTCAATTGATCAATGTGAAAGGAGGGATCAAACGGATCACAAGTGACCATAGTGGTGAATTTTTGAATGAAACCATGAAGACATTCTGTGAAAATCATGGTGTTGCTCATCAATTCTATGCACCAAAAACACCACAGCAAAATGAAGTGGTTGAATAAAAGAATTGGAATATCCTTGAAATGGCTTGAGCCATGATACATGGAAATGATGTACTAGTGAGATTTGGGCTAGAGTAGTGAATACAACTTGCTAAATCATCAATCATGTTTATGTAAGGAAGGAAACAATTAAAACACCATACGGATTGTGGAAAGGAAAGACTCTTAACCTGGGCTACTTATATGTGTTTGGAGGAATGTATTATATTCTGAATGACGAAGATCACCTGGAGAAGTTTGATTCACAAAGTGCTGTAAGTATCTTCATAGGATACTCAGGCACTAGTACGTCCTTCATAATGTACAACATGATATCTTGGATGATTGTTGAGTCTGTGAATGTGTTATTTTTGATTAATGTCCTATGAAGTGAGTGTAAAACCTCTAACAGTGACTCATAACAAGTTGATCATGGCAACCCCATAAAAGAAGTCACAGAGGCAAGTCAAAGAGTAACATAGGCAAGTCCATCAGAAGAAGTAGGCTCACAAGAAAAGAGAAAAACCAGTAGAACACAATAGAATCATCTTATATGTGGTGTCCTAGGGGATGTGAATGATGGACGAGTAGCTAGAAAAGTTCACTTAAACTTCAGAGAGATGGTTTTCTTTGCATGTTTCATCTCAGTAAATTACCAAAACACATGTTCATACATTGGATGGTGAGTTTTGGATTGTCGCAATGGAGAAAGAGCTGAAGCAGTTTGTTTGAAATAATGTTTGGGAACTTATACCACGTCCTGAAGGAATAAATGTTATGGAAGCTAAATGGATCTTCAAAAACAAGATTGATGAGAATGAGGTGGTATAACGGAACAAGGCTCGTCTTGTTTCTCAAGGATACTCTTAAATTAAAGGTATTAAATTTGAAGAGACTTTTTCCCCTGTACATTTCTTGAGTCAATTAGGTTGTTTTTTTTTTTGAATGACATACATAATAAACTTCACAGTTTATCAAATGGATGTGAAGAGTGCCTTTCTGAATAGATTTCTATAAGAAGAGTTCATGTAGAACATCTAAAAGGATTTGGCGATTCAATCAATCCAAAGTTTATGTACAAGCTTAATAAAGCATTATATGATCTAAAGAAGGTGCCTAGAGAATGGTATGAAAGGCTCACAAGCTTTCTTATAGGAAAAGAGTGTGTGTGAGGAAGTGTGAAAAAGACTCTCTTTGTGTTGTAACACTCAAATGGGATCATCATCGTGCAAATATATGTTGATGACATCATTTTCCGGAGGAACCTCTCAAGCTCTGTCGATACCTTTGTATAGAACATAACTCAAGAATTTGAAATGAGTATGGTAGAAAAACTGAAGTACTTCTTGGGGTTGCATGCCAGTCAGACTGATGACAGAGTATTCACTTCTCAGAGCACATATGCTAAAAATCTATTGAACCAGTTCAAGTTGGATCAATACAAGAGGCTAAGACTCCAATGAGCACTACAACCAAGTTGTCAAGAGATGATGATTGAACTGATGTGGATGTTAAACTTTATCGTGAGATGATTGGCAGCTTGTTATATCTGACTGCCAACAAACCATATTTTTCTTAAGTGTAGGTAAGATGATCATCAAGTGTAGATCAAAATAATCCCATCTGGAGGCAGTTAAGAGGATCTTCAATTATGTAAATGAAACTGTCAACCTGCGAATTTGGTATTCAAAAGGTTCCAACAAGCACTTGGTTGGCTACTGTGCTGCAGACTGGAAAAGGAGTATGGAAGACATTAAGAGCACTAGTGGAAGATAATTTTTTTTTGAAAATAATGTGATCGCATGGATGATCAAGAAGTTTAACTCTGTATCACTCTCTCAGCTAAAGCTGAATTTATTGCGATGAGAAGATGTTGTGCTCAATTACTTTGAATAAAAAATATCAGTCAACTATGGAATTGACTTAGGACCACTTCTTGTTCACTGTGATAATAAAAGTGATATAAACATCTCAAACAATCTAGTTCAACACTCTCGGACCAAACATATTGACATAAGACACCATTTTATTCGGGAGTTAGTGGAGGAGAAACAAGTAGTGGTTGAATACATTGTTACTGATTTCAGCTGGCTGATTTCTTTACATAACCTATGTACTTTAACCGTTTATCACTCTAAATGTAATGGATTTTCAAGTGTACATTACTGACATAGGCGTTGATTCATTAAGAAGAATAACAGTACAAGTTCCTCGAATGAGACACAAAAACATAAAATAAAAGTTATGAGTTGAATTCCAATAAGTCACATGATGAAATCAACTCTTATAATAGCTCAAATACTGATCAAAAGAAAAGCACCAAAAAAAAAACAAGAAGTCGATCTCACTCGAAAGATAAAGGTTAAAAAATGTTCGAGACATGATAAAGGCATAAGAGTGTGAAAGATAGTTGTTGGGAGAATGATGACCTGATAAAAAAAAATCAACTAAGCAAGGTGTATGGTCTGATCCATGTGATGTGTCAGAAACTGACACATATCACTTATTTGATGATTCAAAAGAGAAACGTATGTTTTATTAACAAAATACAGTGTTTCAATAATTTAGGTAATTCACTACAATTATAATTTCCATTACTTCTGATATGAATGTGGTTGCCTTTAGATGTCAATCGTTGTGTGAACTTCTGATGATTTATATGAGTGATGTAGTGAAAGAAGAATTGGCACGAGTTGGTTATGTCCGATTTCAATCAGGTTAACAAGAAACAGAAATTCAGAATCTTTAGGCACAAAAAAAGGAAAGTTGATTTGAATTTTAAAATTCAAAATCTTTGAGTATCGGTATCCAATCATATCGCATGCAAAAAGGTAAGAATATCTCTGACACAGAATTTACACCAGCTTAATAAAAGAGAAGCAAAGGTAAAGAAAAATCAGAAATTTTATTTTCCTAAGAAACACAGAAGCTCCGACAAAAATTTGCTCCACCCTAGCTCTGTCTGCAATAATGGTACATGCAACTACAAGAGAAAAATTTAGAACCAGCTCTCACAACGTCCGTCTCAAACCTTGACAGATCAGATGCCGCCTCATTTATTCGATTACTCAAGCTCCTAGGAATAAGTGCCACCACCCATAAACTCCAATCTCGTTTTCGATCAGATTCTGGGTGAGAATCCAGCATGGAGCACAAGCTCCTTTGCAAGCAATAGATCATGTAGAAGATGGTGTATCAAAGGAAAAAGGAGATGACAAAATTCAGCCAGGTTACATATTTGAGCCAGGCGAGGAACATTCTAAGCCACCATCTGATCCTGAAACAGAGGAGATTCAACACCATGAATCCCCCAATGATGGTGAAAAGGAGGCTGATTCATCTTATAAAGATGTCAAAGACGCTAAGACTTGATATGGCTAAATAGATGATGAGAAAAAATAAGTTGTCGATTCCTTAGCCTCTCTTGCCTCGATGGAAATCCTTTTGGTGATTGTTCTTGTACCTGTAGAAGAGGTAAAGCAGGAACCAATTGATGTTGACCTACCTGAGAAGAGTGGTGTTAGTGAGCCATCTGAACCAGTTCATGTTCTCGTAAAGAGGAAGCCATGAAACAAGTGGAAGAAACCATCCATGTCAGCTGATATGTCTAATTCAGTAGGTGTCTCAACTCTGTTGAAAGGGGGTTTGTCTCCAAGTGTTTTCTATCTAGAAGAATTAAAGAAATGTACGCTTTGTTTAAAGATTGAGGAATCCTTACTGGACGAATTGTGAACTTTGATGAGGGGGATAAATGGGGTTATCTAGGTCTGATTAATATAAGGATGTTAAGGAGTAATATCACTGGTTTTATGAGCTATATCCTTGAGATTATGAAATAATTTTACACCGATCTTCATGAGGCTCGCCCTTCTAACTCAGAATAGGGAGTGAAGATCTTTTTGCGAAAGAGGATGTATGACTTTTTCCTGAACTGATCAACTCATATTTAAAACTAAATCCTATGAGTAAGTCTGAGGCCAAGGCTGAAGCAGTCACTTTTGATACTCTCGCCAGCTACTTAATTGAAGGACATAAAAAGATATGGTCAAGACTGACAACTGTAGATCTCCCACCAAAGATTGACGCGATGGTTGTTCTAGCAGCACTAAACTGGTATTCCTCCACCCACAAAAACTACATATCCACTGACAGAGCAAGGCTGATCTACAAGTTGGCTCATGGGATCTGTATTGATTTGGAGAAGCTTGTTTATCGACAAGTACCGAGTATGGCTAGTATTCAGCAAAATGATAGTTGTTGGTTGATCTTCTCTCGGATCATCTCAGATGTTCTAGAAATGCATCATCCACCTTGCATTTTTGCTGGTGAAGAACTGATCATCCCAGTCCAGTACAAAAAGGATCCAAGAAGTGGTTAGGCTTTTATCAAGAAGGAAGGTGAAAGAAAAAAGAAGGAGGTTGCCTCAGGGAAACGCAAAGTCTTCTCAACCACCGAATTAGTTGCTTGTTATGTGTCCTCTAGTTCCACTCATGCTGATAATGTAGAGGTGATGCAGTTTGGTACAGTTTGTATGCCTACTCGCTCTGGTGTAACCTAAGTGTCAACTCAAAATGCGCTTCAAGACATTGATAAAGGTTTTCAGAACCTGTCTGACATGGTATTCCATCTCCGCGACATGACTCGAAGTAAGTCCTCTCATTCTTTTCCTGATATTGATACTGATGTTGGATTATTTTTAACTTGTGTGTCCTTAAATAGGGAGAGAAAAGGGTAAGATAATTTTGGAAGACTCTGATGACGAGTCAGACCAAAGGGAAGAGTCTCCTTCAAGAGATAACCTAGAGTGATGCACAAGTTGTGTAGGCCTTAGTTTATGGTGGAGTGATTGAGTGTGTGCTAGTTTTTGAACTTAGTCACAAGTTATAAGATTTTTTAGAGTATAAAATTTTGTTTCCTGACTGTTGGACGTATTTTTAAACTCTTTCTCTTTGTGTTGAACTTATGGCATGATTTTCAATGAATTGGTTTTCATGTTTGGATTTTGACTAATGTTTTAGATTGTCAATCAGAATTATGTGTTCGGCTATATGTTTGTCTGTGAGTTTTTAGATGGCAGATACATGGGAGGCCCACAAAGCTAAAAAGGAGAGATTAAAGATGCAACGGAGCATCTGACTCAATCAAGATATAGAACACCATGTGAATCAACGGCATAGATCGTTTTTAAAATGACTTGGAGTTGGAGCATACAGAAGTTGATGATGCTTTTAGCTGATTAGGACAAGCCAAAAGGAAAGTAGATAAGCTGGATGAGTATTTTAGAGAAGATACATACAAAGATATTCATTGGAAATATTTTAGGAAAATGCATATTTTCCTAACATAAGCATATGAAAATGGTCATTAGATAGTTAGGAAAGTTGTAAAAAAACCTTTGAAATATAAATAGGATTTTCCGACGTTCCTATGTGATGAGCCGTTGATTGAGAGAGATTGTTATTAACAAAAGTTTAAAAGTCTTGTAAAAAAATCGAATGTAGGTGTTAAGAATGAATCTGAGTGATTTTAAAATCAATATAAATTGAAAAACAAAAAAAAAAAAAAAGAGATTGTTAAAGTGAAACTTACAAATCTATTTTACAATAAAATTTTGAGAAAAAAAAACATGTGTTGCTTCATATATCAATATCAAGTAGATCTAGCTTTGTTCAAATATAACCTTAACGAAAAACGTGTCAACTATCAAAATTACGATCCATCTTTATGACTTAAATAAAATGTATAAAATATCACCTGAAATTATACTATATTTTGGGGGAAAAACTAAAGGCATAAAGCGTTACAAAAATATACCAACACAATAAAACATGAGATCTAACAATTTTATAAATTATTTTAAAATAGGTCTTCCAAATGTGCGAAACAATTTTAGGAGAAAATATTGATAAAAAAAATTGAAGAGATAGAAATATCTTCAAATGATTGAAAACCATAACTTCTTATGGATTTATGGTAACGAATGTTTATGTATTATTATAGTCTAATGACAGAATATTTTTTTTTTTAACGGCTAGTCTAATGTCAGAATTGATCAGTAAAATATACATACTTGGTCGCTCATTTATTATTAGAAGCGGTGGAAACATTTTAATAAGAAAATTAATATATTTTTTTTTTGACACAAGATGTATATATTGATACGATGAAGAACAATGATACAGAGCGTTCTTATCACACAACCGAAAACTAGACTGACATCTACAAAGATCAAAGCCAAGAAGTAAAAACAGATTTACACCCCAAAAAATCAACTGTCTAAAAACCAAGAAAGAGAGGTTAGACTTTCTCACGGTCAAAGGTAGCTTTTAACCACAAAGGAGATCCTGCTGCCACATAAGATTGGCCTCTGTAAATCCTTGTGGCACACTGTGCTATTAGAAATGCACCTCTATTAGCTGATCTTGAAGATGCTTCGATAGTCCAGCCTTTCCTTGTAGCCAAAAAATAGTTAAGCTCTCGAAAAGCCCTCTTGAAAGAAGGCCAAGCCCTTGGTCGTTCCAAGACCCGAACCAAGTCAGTAGCTTCCGTCGCAAACACTACATGATCAAATCTATGAGCAATCATACTCTCCATAGACCAAATCAAACCTGTGAGCTTTGCATCATCCAAACTCAATATCTTACCAAAAGTACGTCGACTGTGAAGCAGTGTTTTGCCTGTGTTGTCTCGTACAACCCATGAGCAGCCTGCCAGCCGTTGAGACGATGACCAACTAACTCCCACATTGCACTTGTAGTTGTTGGTAGTAGGAGGTATCCACGTTGTGTGAAGAGGACTTGGCTTCTGACTTGATGGAATCTCCAAAGGCGAGGAATGATCTTGCACCAAGAACCATAAATTAGATTCCTCTATGACCTTGAGCGCAGTATCCATTGGAGAGTAAAGCACGTTGTCAAAGAAGTATTTGTTCCTGTTCTTCCAAAGAAACCAGAGAACCCAGGGAAAACATCTTCTCGTCTCAAGCGGGAGCTGAATATTCTTTCCCATCAACATAACATAGCGTATATTGACAAAAACAGATTTCTGGTGGAATCCATTCTCCGGTAGGGGAAAATTGCTTAGAGCCCATACCTGTCGTGCCACCGAGCATGAGAACAATACATGGTTCGATGATTCTCCTTCATGGCCACAGAAGAAGCAGCGAGTGTCAAGCTTCATACCTCGTGCTTCCAGATTGTTTGCCACAGGGATAGCATCACAGAGAACACGCCAAATAAAAGATCTGATCTTTGGAGCAGTTTGAAGAGACCACACTGCTTCCTTTAGGCTATTGAGAGAGGGCTGCATCATTGCTTCTCTCTTGATCTCTCCACATCTAAGCTGGTTTGCAAGCCAGTACCAATAAGAAAATTAATATTGATATGATTTTCTGGGTAAGAAATAGTTGTATAACTATTATATGAATTAATGTGGTCTATAATGTAAATGAAGTCCAAGCAAGACGTTGAAAAAAAAAAGGAAATCGTTGAAATTATTTGGAATTTGAAATTTATTGAGATAAATAATAGGGAAAAACTTGGGTCAAGGGAAAAGCTTCATATCAAATCCATATTTGGTAAAAACATTTCCAATCATTCTATTTTTTACTCCAAATTATATTTACAGTAATATTTATTTTAATTTTATTTTATTTTGTGCTTCCAACCATTCTATTTTTATTTTATTTTTTATCTCAAACTGAAAAATAGAATAAGAAATGAGATTGTTTTATATTTGGAATAAAGATTACTCTATTTTGTTTATTATTCAATTTTCATTCTAAAATAAAATAAAGTTGGAACAAAATTCAACTGCATCTTTGATTCACTTTATTTTATACTAAAAATGCAGTTTTATATTAGAGTTACTCTATGACTATCTCTAACCATACTTTATTTTGCAATAAAATTTGTTTTAACCAATTTCATTTATAACTCCAAAATAGATTAAAAATATAATAATTCTATATTTAAAGTAAAAATATGAAATTACTTCAATTTTGTTCATTATCTATTTTTATTTCAAAATAAAATAATATTAAGAGTAAATTTCAACTGCATTTTTGAATCATTGCATTTTAAAATAAAAGTGAAATTTTAGGTTAAATTGCCGTTAAATACTCAACATTACACACTCATCCACCCACATTTAAATATCTATTAAAAACAATAAATCCCCAAGTTTTTAATAGCTTTATGAATTTAAATATTATTTGCTAGGCTTTTTATTATCATTTTAGTGTAGGTCTTTGTGGATTTTGTTGTGGTTTAAAGTTTGCAGTAAATGATGGAAAAAAAAGTTTGCAGTAAATCAATTTGTTTTTATGCTTTTGTTTATCATTTTAAACATCTCCGAGTTTAAGACTATGTTCTAAAAATTTGATATTTAATTATATGCTTTATATTCTATCAGAAGTTATTTTCTTCTATGTTATGTTATACCATAGAATTTTCGTTTGTCTTGCAACTTTCAAGATACAATTTAATAATTTTATAATTAATAATAGTTTGTCTTGCAACTTTCAAGATACAATATAATAATTTTATAATTGATAATAGACATGAAAAATATTATTTTAAATAAGTAGAGAGTTACAAATTAACCAGCATAGACAATTTATTTCATTACTTGAGGCTAAATAAACACTTTTCCCATGAATTTTACAACTAAATATTTGTGTTAATTATCATGAGAAAATGTTGAGAAAGATATCAAGAGCATAATAGCTTTGATTAATAGAGTGAATGAATGAACTGATGTTGATATTCCAGTCCTCACGGATGATGCAATTTTCAATATATCAAAAGCGCGAAAATATTCCGACTAACGCATAAGCTTCTAATTAACGGTATGGTCCATATTCTTATAAATCGCAAAGTTTTTACGTGATCTTGTTTCATTTATCATTCAAACTTTCCTTACTCTCGTTTTTATTTAATTCAATCACATATGTATTATAGCTTTGCATACTAGATTTTTTGTGTGCAAACATTGTGTAGTCTAATTACATTTGGGAATTGGCCAAAACATAAGTATGGCATTTATAATAAAAGTGTTGGTTTTAGTTTGTTTATTATTCATATTAGGAGAGAATCCGCGTAAATGCGCGGATTTATTTTAATTTCTGAATATTTTAAATATTTTAGATTTAAAATTAATATGATTTTATGTTTTTTTTATAAAACTGTCTTTTTATTATTTTAATAATCACATGATATAAAATGCACTAATATGCATATTTTATTTTAATTTATGTTTTTAATAATATGATTTTGTATTTTTGATTTATTATCAATCATTTTTTGCATCTTTTATAAAAATTTATTTTGTATGGTTTTTGTGTTGATCATCCTTATAATATTTTTGCACATCATTTTATAAATATTTTCTTGTATTACCATAACCTGTTATGCTTATCATTTTGTATATTTATTTCATTTTGTTCTTTTTTTCTTTATTTTTATTATATTTTATTTTTTTGCTAATTATAACTTCGATTATTTATTGAATATATATTTAATAGTTTTTAGTTATAATTTTTTTTCAATTGTTTAAAACTATTTTAATATAATATTCTAGTTTTGATCTCCTAATTTATTCTTTTTATTTATATTTAAATTTAATTTTTTTTTGAAATGATTAGATCATATAAAATAATTAACTTAAATATTATATAATATAAAATTTATATGTTTAAAATATTTAAAGATTAAATTTCGATTTTATTTATTTTATATTTATATTTTAGTAGTTTTTAGTAATTGATTGAAATTAAATAGTTTTAAATGAAATAATTAATGTTGATGATGTGGAAATTTTTTATTTAAAGTAGACCAATCAGGGAGAGCTGACGTGTCAACGCAGGAGAGCCTCTCTTCTTATTTTATATATAAGATGTATGGTTTATCGATTACATAATATACTTTTTAGAGAAGTACGTAAACATCTACTTTCATACAATAAAGAGTAACAACTCTTCAATTTACACATGAAAAATACATGATTCTAGTGACAACTCATTCTACATTATATTAGGTCATCTAAAAAACTGAAGTTATATTTTTGAACTTTTTCATTTTTTTTTATTGAATTGAATAGTTATGTGTCTATAAATGTTTTGACAATAGATAATTCGATGTAAAGTGTACAATTGAATTCAAATGAATAATTCTTAACCTCTTGACCCAAATATCCATTTATATGTGATAACTTATCACTGGTTAGGGCATCTCCAATGAACTATTCCATTTTTTACTTCAAAATGGAGTCACTCCAAAATGGAGTTGAGTTTTACTCCAACCATACTCTATTTTGGAATAGAAAATGTAGTGATGAATAAACAAAAATGAGATTACTCCATATTTGGAGTAATTCCATTTTTTACTCCTGGAAAATACAGTCACATTGAGGAAGATTTATTGTAAAACTCCATTTTGGAGTGGAAAATGCAGTCCCATTGAAGATGTATATGTTGAATCCTTTAGTTCAAGAAGGTTCTAAAGCCATTTAGGAGTTTATATTTCATAATCTTTCTTTTATTTTTATGCCGAGTTTCTTTTTGAACTATTTTTGGCTTGATCATACTATCCTTTTTTTTTTTATCTTTAGACTTGACTTACTTTTTCGTTTGATTAATCCTCTTTATTAAGCTTAAGAGCAAGACTAAGGTCTGATGCCTTCAAAAAATAAAGTTGAATTCTTATTTTATAAATTTTGCACAAAAACAATTAAAAAGAAAACGCTTGAGATTTTGAGAAGTGTTTATAAGGCTATAAGAATTATAAACTTGTGGATAATATAATTTTTGAAGCCTTTAATCCAGCCAGCTCTTGAATTTCTGTTGTAGTTACATTTTTCTCTTATTATAAGTCCAAAATCCGTCCATACCAAGAACGTCTTGGTAGCTTCTCTTTCAACATCAATCCAATTTTGAATTTATTTCAGATTAGGATTGTCATTGAGAATATAAAATAGTAGGGGAAAAAAGATTCTCAGATTTAGTGTTTATGTACGGATTGCCACTTGTGAATAAGAAAATGTTTTGTAGTTGCCTTTTTCTTAAAACTACGGATTAACCTTTATAAAAACGAGATAACCTTTAAAGATCTCCAGAGCACTTTTCTTATAAAAGACGTTACATTTCCATATTTCAAATCTAAAATTATATAATATGCTTTTGGTTATAAAATTAAGGAATATGCTTTTGGGTCCCAAAGCAAATTACTACATTTCCCCACTTATTCTTGTTATTGATAACTTTGGGTGATCCGAACTTCGGTACTAGACTGGAGAGTGGGTTCATTTTACTTTGCAACTCAGTTCAATTAAACTAAACCATACCAAGCGGAATCAAAGTATAAAGTTCAGGGAATTATTATGATACATATATTTTCGTGACCTTCTCATCTCATCTCATCTAATCATATCCTATGGAATAGCAGATAAAGTTTGGGGAAGAAGAGAAGAAAAAGATTCATTCATTTTCGATTATATAATAAAAATTTGTCAAAGATGAACAAAAAACAAGTAACAAAATAAAGAAAAAGAGAAATATAAAGAAGTCAGTCATCACTTCTGACCTTTTCTGTGCTTCAGGTTCTCTCTGCTATTGTAAAATCCAATCTCTCAGTGGTCCTTAAAAGTCATTTATCTCTATATTTTATTACTATATTAGAATTTCAATATATATAGTATATGCACAGTTTTTCCGCTCAATTAATGAGAAAACGAGTGCTACAGAAACTAAGAAAGTGGTGGACAACCCACATTTACCCAAAAAAAGGTAAAGAAAACAATATTCGAATTCAATTCCTGCTCTTTTAACATCTTCCTGACCTGAAATTATCATGTAAAAAAATGTCCAAAGCTTCAAAAACTAGATTAACTCAAAAGGTAAAATACTAAAGAACTTTGTAAGATAGGAATAAAACAAAAATAATAATAATAAACTTTCACTAGTAAAATATCAGACAAAGCCCCAAAGTGAATGTTATTTGCTTTAGGTCTGCGTTGTTTGGTACTCTTTGAATTTTTCTTGGGTAAAAAAAAAACAGTACTCACATGTCTGAAACCATATTTTCTTTACAAAAAAAAACTTCCTTTTTAGGGATGTTAGTGCAGGACATGATAACTCAGAACAGCATCATAGTCCTCTCTCTCTCTAGCTTGAGATCCTCTTTTTTTTTGTTACCTGAGTTAGGTCACAGTCACAGGAGTGCTTGACTTGCAAAATTTAGGGCAAAAATAAGAAACTCTAGTACAACAATAATTCACCTCAAAAATGGTAACAAAGAGATGACCATACCCATTCTACTCTCTGCCACTCAGATGTAAAGCAGATTTCACTGCCACTATGTTCCATCACTCAACTCAAATCATCACTCCTTAACTGTTCCCTAATCACTCTTTCTTTTGCTAATCATTAAACTTACTCTTTTTCTTTTGCTAATCATTAAACTGGGATTTGTTCCTCTTTTCTTGTCAAAAAACTACGACGGGTGCTCTTAATAGTGGTAGGGTCTGTGAGGAGACACTAAAATATTAAAAGAGGGTTTGTTTTATAGCCACAGAAACGTAAGAGGCTGGTCTAAAAAGTGATTATTACGGTTGAAACAAGGTATGTCCTTGTTCCATCTACAGGAAAGAACCATGTGAACTCATAATAAAAAGTTTTCCAATGGTGGACATTGTTCTTCATGTACCATCCTACTTTGTGTGCCTCTACTTTTGCAGCATAGATAACACGAATGAAAACAACACATACCAATCTCATAATTGACTACACCCTCATAAATGATCTACTCTCACTCCAAACTCTAAACCGATAGGTTATTGAATCTGGTTAACACCAAGAACCAATACAAGAAGCAGTATGGTGGATTAAGAAAATTACCGTAGGAAAGGCCATGTCAATAGAAATTTGAAATCGGGATTTACACCTCCTTGGCCATCTATGCTTGACTCTGTTTCTCAGTCTAATCAGGCTGAGTTTCCTGCAGGAAATGCTGTTGAAAAAGCTGACACATAACAAATTCTGTCAGCGATAATTTAGCATGTTGATGATGTCACAATCAATCACAATTCCTGAGTTCTAAAATTCAAACAAATATGTCGACAAATATTTAGAAGGTGAAAGCAATCTTGGAGTAAACTAATAATACACCTTTCATTCAAGCTTCAATTATAGATATTTTAAAAATAATATCTATCACTCACCACCAGCTTGCTCCACGAGTGTAGAAGACAATCTCTTACATATTGCAGAGGTGGGTCCATTTTCAGAGGCATCTTCTGCAACCTTAAACTTATTACAGAACCTTTGATGTACTTCAAATTACCTGTCGAAATTGATACCTATAAGCCTATTCGCCTATCAGATCCATAACTTTCACAAACCTTAAACAAAAGATGAGATTTTTCAAACTAAAGACAGCCTGAAGAGGCAGAGATTCGAGTGAAAACCTGTAGTCGAACTTTCAAAAGTATATCCAACAAAGTAAGCTATTGAGAATGTAGAAGCCATCGATCGAGCAAATCAAATGATTCTGGCGAATTTAGCAACGATTTTCTTTACTGACGATAAACAAAACACTCTGTCACACAGTACAGAACATGTTGGCTACACTAAGAAAGAGAGGAATGAAAAAGAAACCTACTAACAGGTAGGAAATATTCCAAAACGCAGAGCAGCCAACCACAGATATTGGCAAGCATAACATGTTCACAGTAACGCAAAAACATCTAATCAATCAATCAATCATGGTGTCACGCCCAACATTCCCACATGCAAGTGCTTTTTTCCTCTGATTTATCTTTTCTCATCCCAAAACAACCCAGAGAAGTTACATAGATAAGAACCAATATGGTAAAGCTGTTCAAGTAAAGCAAGGAGGTTAGATTCATCCCTAAGTTCACTGTTCCAGACAATATAGATGGCTCACAGATGATCTCAGGTCCTTGGTAACAACTGCATCAATCTGAAAGGTTTAGCCTTTTTACTTCATCGTTTTCACATGAGAACAGCATTTTCATGGAGTATCACATTAAGGATCATATAACACAATAGTAGTGAAACAAAAGGGACAAACTTTGAATTCATGAAACATAGAATCCTTGTTTTCTTAATGTAATCGAAACAATTTCAAATGATGTCACAAAATTACAGCAAGATATGAATCATATGATTCAACAACTGATATTCCAAATTGTTGAAACAAGAATAACATTTTGGCAATACATTTTTTTACCTCCCAAAGATATGTTCCAATCTCAGAAACCGAAGAGCAAAGAGAGCCTCTAGAATCCCCAAGCAAGCGCCAGCAGCTACGTCGAGCACGTAATGTCTCCCTAAGAGAATCCTTGAAACGGCGGTCAATGTTGCCCAGATCCATACAGCCACCACAACCTCTCCCTTCACATCACCGTCTCGATGATCCCTTACCCATCCGTCTAAGAAAGAGTAGCTCGGATCAACCCTGTCAGCTTCTGCTGCCACACAAGTAAAGAAGTGAACGGATGCAGCGACGAAGAAGACGCGAGATGCGTGGCCGGAGGGAAACGAGTAGTGATCAGCGGATACGGCGGCGGACATTGAAGGATGATTGTAAGCGGGACGAGCACGACGGAAGATTAGCTTCACGATTCCGACGAATATTAGATCGAGGAGGAGGCCGAGGAGGAAGGGAATGAGGAAAGGACGCAAGGTAGGGGATAGGAGGAGGGAAAGGGAGACGGGGAAGGAGAATCGGAAATCAGCGGAGATCTCCAAAATAAGGAGGAGAAATGGAGGGAGGAATGGCTTCGCCGCAGTGTGAATCGCGCGAGACACGGCGGCATCAACCGCCAAAATTGGACCGACGACCGTCGACGGAGACATAACTGTCATCAGACGTTTGGTAATATGAAACGGTAACGTTTCGGAGACGGAAGAGATCCATGAAAAGTTATAATCGTACAGTCATTTAGTTTGGGCCACTCTTCATTAAGCCCATATAGAGAGTAGTGGACTCTAAATCACTGTACAACGACGACCAACTATAAACAATCCCTAATTTATTAGTGAATCTTTTTCTTATGCTTCATTTCAATATATTTTCATATTTGTAGAAGTGTATATTTTTTTTAAAAAAAATCTTTCTAACAACTGCACCATCATCACTTGGGTATATCTATAGATATCAATTCGGTTATGAATATTACGGTTACCTGATACTTATATAAATATAAAATTTCTCTATCCGATAGATTTATAACCGATTTGAATATTTGAATGTCCATGTCTAGTTAGAACTTAAAAGTGTACAATGTCAATATAATCGTTTAATTTCCATTTTTTATAATGTTAGTAACTAGATTTTGACCCGCGCTTAGAAAGCGCGGGTTTATTTTTCTTTACAAATATAAATTTTATTTATTTTGTTATTACTAATTAAATTTTTTTAATTATGCAATCTATTTTTTTATAATTGTTTAATCCGCATTATAAAATAAATTAATAATTTAGATTTTAAAAAGAAAAGTGTGTTATTTGGGAGGAGGTATTAATTAATAATTTTTGTTTTTATTAAATTAAATATATATATATATCAATTGGAATTAATTTATATATATATATATTTGTTTTAAATTCGTGCAAAGTTTATTTTTAGAATTCGAAATTGGCTAATTTATTTTTTAACCCGTTCTTATAATAGTTTAAATATTTTACAATTTGATGGAACAACCCGCTACGTAAAAGAAAAATTCTTACGAAATAAATTAATTTAATATATTTATATAATATAAAAATAAATATTTATATTTGAAACAAAAAAAATAAAGAAGATATTAAAATATATTATAAATAAATTTTGAATATAATCATAATTAAAGAATATCATCTTATATATATAAATAGTTGATGTTTAAATTATTTAGTTATATTTATCAATTGATTTAATAGTTTCATGTTTATACATATATATATATATATATATATATATATTTATTATTGAGAATTAGAAAAATGAAACCCATTATATTTAACTTGTTTAGATACATATTTAGTAATTGTCTTGTTTGGAAATATGGATAATAGAGTAAATGTTATATTCTTTAATTTCCCTTAATTAATATTAAAAACATCTTTAAATCTTAAATGACACAAATTGTAAATAACACATACCCTAAAAGTTAGTTTTTAACGATTCTAATTTTTTAATAGTATTGATTAGATGAATCGAATAGATTTTGATTAAGTGCGGGTTTAATCGCAAAAAGTACAATCGTAAAAACCTGCTAAGTATAAAACTTCATTCAAATATTTTTCAGTTTGATGGAAAAATCTGCTAAAAAGTACAATCGTAAAAACATCAATCGTAATATGTGTATATATATATATATTTGAAACAAAATAAAAAGATATCAAAATATATTATAAATATATTTTGAATTAAATCAGAAATTAGAGAATCTTAATTTATATATAATAGTTGATGTATAAATTATTCATTATATTTATCAATTAATTTATTTTGATTTTAATTAATTAGAAAAATGAGACCCATTAGATTTTGGTTGTTTGGCTACATGTTTAATAGTTGTCTTGTTTGGAAACATGGATTGTAGAGATAATGTTATATTCCCTAATTATCCTTAATGAAGGTTACAAATCCTAATAATATCAAGGGCAAATTTCGGGAACAACATTTATGTACCAAGGCCAAACTCCAATTTTTAATAGTATTGATATTGAAGAATTTTAATGTATATTTTTCTTTTCCTAACTTCTTTTAAACAATACTGAAAAATGATTTCCTTTTAATTTGTAGATACACTTTCTTTTTTTGGTAAAAATGTTAAAATTTATTACCGATTTCAGTTTTTTGACAGAATACAGAGGAAACAAAGAAGACATGATAAAAAAATAAACTAAGGAAACAAAAACAGTCACATCTTAAATATGAAACAGACTAAAAGCTACTAATCAACCCGAGCGAAGAGAATTAGAAAATTCAGTCAATTCCGGACGAGAGAGCAGCAATCAAACGGAAAACCGTCGACCACCCGTCTTTGCCTTAGCTCCAAAGAGCTAGAATTCCCATCATAGTTGCCACGAGCATCCTCCTAAGGTCAGCCCTCAAAACCTTAAATGAAGAACACCTACAGTTTTTCCGAAAACTAACGTGGTCTTCGGGGTCTATGACGGACTAATTTGCCGCTATCGACAAGGGAGCCCAAGCGGGCCGTCGAAGTGTCAACTCAGATTACCATTCCGGAGTGAACGAGTCTCTCTAGAACCAGCCCCTACAAGAACAATATTAGCCGCCATAAAAACCCCGACGCCTCTACATCTCCGGTCCAGAACGGACCCACCATCATCACCGGTTTAACCGGAGCCAACCCAAGCTCTAACCAATAAGCATCTCGTCTGACCCGCTTTCAGAATGACCAAAAATCACCTGTAAATGAACCCGGAGCCACGCCAATAGAGAGCAGCACCGTAGCTACACCGTAGAAGAATGGAGAGCTGCGGCCGAGCCACCTGCTTTATAATCGCTGGGATAATCCACAAGTGGAACCTCGCATCCGGAATGGCACGAGCCACCTCGATGTGGCTTGCCACGAGACCAGAGCCGCTTCCGACCACCCCTGGGCGGACAAGGACCCGTCCTCAAGATCCTCTAGCCACCGCAGAGAAAGATGGAGAGCAGCTCCGACTATACCTCCTCTCCGCCGCGAAGGCAACTCAAAGGAGAAACCAAGCAGAGAAAGGTCGGACCAGACAGAGGAGGAAGAACCCACCTCGCCGCTGCTTCCGACACCGAGCACGCCACGCCGGAGTTAAGGTCACGCCGAGGACACCGTCAGACGAGAAAATGATGCCTACGAACGGAGCAATACAGATATCAGACGAAAACAGAGGCGGAAGAGGCAGAGTCGCCGACGACACTCGCGACGCCTCACCTCCACCGCAGCCCACACAACACCGCGCCGTCTGCGCCGCCTGCACATGAGGACCCGTCGAAATCCACTCCGCCGCAGACATCAACACCGATGGAACCCCAAAAGAAGAAGAGAACACCGCAGAGCAGACAGAGGTCACCGACGAATACCCGGTGCCGGTGCTGAGAGAGCCACCGGCGCTGGATCTAGAACGAGATCTGAAAGTGGTTGGCGGCTGCGGGTTAGTAAGAGAGAAAGAAAGAGTTTCTTTTTAGGTCAAGAGAGCTCCAAAATATACGATTATCAACTTAGGATATACGATTTGGGATTGTTGTAGATACACTTAAAAACTTAAAATACTGGTTCCCGTTTCCTTATTGTTTCACTACAGTAAATTTACTTGAATATTTTGCTATTTATTCCTAACATCTATTTTTATTCATATATAATGTGATTTTTCTTTGTAATTTTGCTATTTATTATCGTCTTTTCTAGTTATTGTCATATCTCAATAAATAACAGCCGACAATAAACTTAAATAATTGAATTCTTGACATGTTAACAGGAAACACATCGTCAAATTTGCTTTCCTCATTAAATGAAAACAAATTTGTGCTTCTTTCACCTAACTTCTTTTACTCTCAATCTGCCTCGTTCTAACATAAATTAAATTCATTCTTCAATTGTAGTAACTTTTAATGGAAAAAGAAGAAGTAAATGGTTACCATCCAACTCAGTCATACGTACACACACACAATATTACGCACTAATATAAATTTCAAAATAAAAATATATGATTTGGGTCACCAAATCGAACGTCGAAAAAAATATTATCATGAAAACTACATACTGATTACTGATTATGATGTTGACAAAAACAAAAAGATTACTGATTATGATTATGATTATAATTATGTGCCCAGAAAATTAAACCCACGTTAATATGGGCCAGGCCCATTTCAAGGGGAAGGAGTAAAACAATAAAACGCTCGCGAGGATTGTTGTTCTTCACAGATACAAAAACTTAGAGCAAAACGAGACTCAACTGGAGCGAATAAAGATCTTGATCAGATACTCCAAACATGCCAAACGGGTGGATCAAATTCAAGTCATTACATTGCAAATCAAAGGCTTTCGATGATGTCTGTGATTCTAACAATTACAGCTGTAGAAAAAGCTCACATTGTGTCAAAGATGTGATCGATACCCGAATAGGTAAGCAAGACCCGATGTTAAGGCGTTTGAAGTCATGTCGAACCGAATCGCAGCTTAACCCGCCCGCCCGAACCCGACGGAGCAAATCAGTCCGAGCGTCCGACGCGCTGACCGAGCTGCCGGATGGCCACCCGTCAAGAAACGTAGTGGAGATTATATTCCAGTCTAGCTGGAGCTCCGACCAATTTCCGGGTCGGATCGAGATGATTTACAAAGTGGAAAACGGGTTAAGGACTGTGAACCGGTTCGAGGAGTATAGGGAGGTTGTGAAGTCACGTTGCGGTGTAAACGGGGAATGCGCCGGCACGTGCGAAGAAGACGCACGGTGCTTGGCCGATGGGAACGAGATGATGAGGTTTTATCCACTTCCGGACGGGATTAACGGCGGCGCGTGGGCTTTCACCGGCGGGAAAGGTCAGGCTGTGTGTACGTTTTCAGGTAGCGGTGAAGCGCATGCGAGCAACGGAAGTGGCGGAGGAAGGAGGGCGATGCTGATTTGTCGGGTGATAGCGGGTCGTGTTGCTAATAGAATCGGGTTCGGGTCGGATTCAGTAGCTGGTCGTGACGGCGAGTTGTATGTCTTTGATACACGAGCGGTGTTGCCTTGTTTCCTAATCATTTTCAGACTGTAAAATCATTTTCACATTCAAAATATAATTTTTTGAGTAATGTACGTATGGATGATGATGATGATGATGATGATGTATTGTGATTTTATCGGCTTTTAGTTGTTTTTCTTTTATTTTGTGTCTCATATCGTAGCCAAGTTTTTAAAGAAATTTAACCTGATTTCAAGTATTCGATTCCTATTGTTTATAAACCATATTTTCGATTAGTTTGAGACATCACTTTTACTCGGCCGGACATCTCATTTGCTGTACAACAGGTTTACCTCTTCATGCATGATCCACGAGAAAACCATTTCAAGGCTTTGAAAAGAACAATCCGCTACCTCAAGGGTACTATTACTCTCGGCCTGCAGCTGACCAAGTCACCAATTCACAGCCTTGTTGCGTCCACAGATGCAGACTGGGCGGGCTGTCCGTCTACACGTCGATCCACATCTGGCTACTGCATCTTCTTGGACAACAACATTGTGTCATGGTCATCCAAACGCCAAGCAACAATCTCTCGGTCGAGTGTAAAGGCCGAGTACCGTGGTGTCGCCAATGTCATTGCTGAGATAACGTGGCTTCGCAATCTCTTCAATGGGCTGAAGGTACCTCTGACAAAGGCCACTTTTGTTATTGGGACAACATCTCGGCGGTCTACATGTCATCTAATCCAGTTCAGCATCAAAGCACATCGAAATTGATATTCATTTTGTCCGAGAGAAAGTGGCGCTTGATCACATACGGGTCTCTCATGTTCTTTCTCATCTTCAGTATGCTGACATATTTACAAAGGGTTTCCCACTACAACTATTCTCCAACTTCTGAACCAGTTTCACCGTTCGATTACCTCCGTTGGAACTGCGGGAGGGTATTAGATAAGATAGCACAATATCTTTTATGTTGTAAGAAGATATAGCATATTCTCTCGATACCTTGTGTATATATATTGTAACCCTTTGTGATGAATGAATCAAGGAAAATAATATCTCTCTACACTTTTGAGATTGTAAGCTTTAAAAGATCTTTAATCACTGTTCACTATGTTTCTAAAGATTACAGAACTTTCTTGCTATGTGTGAATTGGAATTTACGATTTCAAAGGTATTTCTTGAGATGATAATTTAGGAATAACCCATTTGGTTTATTCATTTAGGGTGTTCTTAAGGTTAGAAATAGATTGATCATATAGTTTTAGACTTACAGTTAACTGTGCATCACAATGTTTGAGAATATACATGCATGCATGTAGGGGGTGTCAATTAGGGCATAAACCTGATGTCCGTCCGGATCCAACCTTGAAAATTATCGAGTTTGAGTTTAGATATATAAGCCCAAAAAACAGGTTTGTTGGGCTTGAATGGATTTTTGGGTTTAGTTCGATCGGACCCCGAAAACTCCTAAATGAGCATTTTATAAAACTAGAAGTTTATTAAAAAAATATTAAAATATGAGGTATTGCTTATATATTATGAAATGATCAAAATTTAATAATATTTTATTTCTATTTTTAATTTGTAATTTATAATTGTGATAAAAAAAATTGGTAATAAAGATTTAAAAAGTGTTGAATGAGACTTCAATCTAAATTCAACTAGTTAGGTTGAAATATTTTGATTTTATATTTTATTTGATAATACAAATTATCTAAATTTTATTGAAATTATTTGATCTAACTTTTGTTTTTCAATTATATTAAATTTAATGAAAACATATTAACGCTTTTTAATTTGTATTTGTTTTGATAATATATTTCTCTTTTAAAAGTTATTAAATTTTGAAAATTTGAAAAGCTCAAAAAAACCCCTCTAGCCACTTTAGTGTCGAGTCGAACTTTAAAATCTAAGCCCAAATATTTTTCAAACCGAATCATAATATACTCAAATATCTTACGTTTTATGGGTTTTGGACCGGTCGGACAGAGCCAACTCGATTGACATCCCTACCTGCATGAACCAGTCTTTGAAAAATAACACTCTCCTAGCCAACAAAATTTTGACTTTCAAGTGTTTTGAACATATAGACTAATGCTTTGTGTAGAATCTTTAAACTACAATTTAGTTGTTCTTGATTTTAAGCATATGGATTAGTTTCCTAAAAACGGATTAATCTCATTGTGTTTCGATTCAAATTGTTTCCCTGGTGTAACATGGTGTTTCCTGTTCTCATGAGTCCCTGTAAAATCCCCTATCATCCAATGTTGCAATCTCTATCAATAGACAATCAATTACCCTTTTGAACAAAAAAAAGGGTAAACTTTTTGTTTTGATAAGTCAAAATATAAATAGTGATTTTACGGAGACAAGCTTTTTTCTTCTTCAAACTAATGTGAAAAACGTACATTTTCATCTCTTTTTATTAGTGGAAATTGTTATTTTCGTCTGTATTAAGAGCTTAAATCTAGACAAATAACCTAAAAATTGAAATGGAATATTTTTCAAAATATAAATTTTAAAATTACTTTCATTGAAAAAAACTCTTTTCACAATAAATTTTGAATAAATAGTTTTTTTTTACATAAATAACTTATGTAAGAGCCGGTCTTGACTTATAGAAGACTACAAACTAATTGAAAAAGCTGATATTTATAAGTCCATGATTTGTACTCGGCTGGAGTATTTGATACAACTTTACTAATACCACTAAACTAAAGGAATTTTTAAGATACTGTGGCCGAAAATAGTTTATAATATTGAGGGCTGGAATCCCAGGCTAGCTTCCTTAGCTTCTCTCAAGGGCCGGGTCTCTATGTAAATATGTATAACTAGCTTGTTTCTATAACGTAGGGAAAAAAAGCACTCGGCCACTCACGGTCACGGCTTAAGTTTTTATTTTGTTAATATAGTGCAAGATTTAGGTCTTTATATATGCGTCGGGCCAATTTTTGACTCTTTTTGTTTATGTGGGGATGGATGTATATGTGTTTTAGTTTGACTTAAGAAAATGTGATCGGAAAACATAATCATGGCAAACAGGATTGGGTGGAAGACTAGATATGATGATCTATAATTACAATATCAAGTGGAGATCCTAATCATAGCTCTTGTCTTCGACCTAGTAAAATCATTTATTTGTCTCTTATAATTATGTTTTTAA
The DNA here is from genome assembly GCA_030180135.1 of Orychophragmus violaceus. Taxonomy (NCBI): domain Eukaryota; kingdom Viridiplantae; phylum Streptophyta; class Magnoliopsida; order Brassicales; family Brassicaceae; genus Orychophragmus; species Orychophragmus violaceus. The sequence goes on from CM058233.1 coordinate 99,897,076, forward strand.
ATTAGATAATGCATATATATATATATATATATTACTGTTATACGAATGTTGAGGTGCAAGAGAGAAATAGTAACATAATTACAATTTTTAATGTTTTACCACATAACTTGGCTAATAGTCATTTTCTATGTTTTGGTTTAATGATAGTCATAAGACTACAACTAGATTTAATTTACCTCAATGGTATATTCTCATAAAAGTCACCACCGACTTGCACGTATGGTTCGAATTCCCATGCCAAAGTTGAAAAAAGTGGGGAATATACTCACAAAAGAGAATAGGTATGTAAAATTTAAAGTCTCGGTCAAGAATACATGTTGGTGCTTGCATGTTTGCTAGTTCAAATACTGAGTCTGACTAGTGTATTAAGAAATTTCTTTTGAGAATATCAAAGTAATTAGTTTTTTTTTTAATCGGGGTTATCCTAAAATAAAGTTCACACTAATCTCCAAAACTTAGAAATTCGAATTTTTTTGCCATGCATTTAAAACATCTACGTGTGATCAAATGAAATAGTTATATAATTTCACGTTTGAGGAAAATCGATTCATGACATAAACTAACATGGTCAACCTTCTACAAATGAGAATCGATAACCCATAATCAGTTAGTTAAGTTAGTTAATTAATTAGTTTCTCCGCCATGAAAGAAAGTTTTCTGCTTTCAGAAATGGAAAATTTTGATTACAAAAAAAATATACAAAAGCAAGAACCAGAGGATCGGAATATGTTTTTCATTCTTACCTTTTTCTCTTTTGGTGCAATCAGACAACACTTTTTCTCAAATGGATTTTGAAAATATGTGTGTATATGTGTAATAGTCAGTCATGTCCACCATCCCATAGATTCTCAAACCCATAAGCCATGATAGTGTAATGATGTGTATGATGTATATACATATCTCTATAGAGGATGTTCAAAAAAAAAAAAACATATCTCTAGAGATTCACTTTGTTCTTACCTACTATGTGTTGAAACGATAATATTGATAATTTGATTTGTGTTACCGTAACTAACATATATACTCGGTAGTGTAATTATGTGTATATATATTTCACTTGGAATATATGTGTTATTGTATTATCACCCGAATTTAAACTTGTATAATACTATATATCTTTGAGAAAAACTAATATATATACTTTTTAGCAGCAAATGACTTTAGATTATTTGTTCCAGCTAACCCGCCAGATTTTTAAATTAAAATACTGTATAATCCAATAATAAGTCTGCATAATCCGAATTTTCAGTGCATAACCAAAAATTAATTAACCAAATCATTAATCCAAATATCTCAGCTAAAACCATCAGTCCATCATCGGTACTCCACAAGCATGCATAATGGCTTTCCCTTGAGTCTCTGCCTTCCCTGCCAAAAATTAATTTCCCACCTCAAAAAAATTAAATGTCACACCAATAGAAAAGATCTCAATTTATTATGTCGAATATAATGTATTAAATTTTCACGACAGCAAACCTTTAACTCGGGTAACTCGATCACACATGCACATTCCACAACTTCTGCTCCAACCCTCTCTGACACGGTCCAAAACACAATTCAGAAATAGTAATAAATTTCTTTAATCGGTTAGGTTTGAAAGTATTCACTCAATTGTTTTAAAAATAAAAAGCTTAGGGAATTTACCGAGCAAATTAATGGCGGCGCAGAGAGTACCACCGGTTGCAATGAGATCATCAACGACCAAAGCTCGGTCTCCGGTCTCAACGGCTCCTACGTGCATCTCTAGCCGGTCACTACCGTACTCCAACTCGTATTCTTCAAATATCGTTTCACCTAATTAAATTTTACGCCGTGTAACCATAAACTATTTGTTAGAAATTTAATTTTTGTTACTATTTCTGAAATAAGTTATGAGTTTGTTTAAAATGTTAAATAACCTGGCAATTTCTTGGGTTTCCGGAGAGGAACGAACTTTGCTCCAATGGCTAACGCGATTGGTGGACCGAATAGGAAACCGCGAGCCTCTATTCCTGAAATGACAACATAACGCTTTTAAGTTTCAAACGTGGTTTTAACGGTTATGTCATTTAGCAAAGAAGGTCTAATTAAGAAAGCATAAATAAATCACAAATATGTCTTATCATTCTTTATGCAAACACAATTATATGTTTTGTTATTAAGATATAAGAAAAAGCGAAAGAAGGACTTTGTCCCAACAACAAACCCAATAGACAGATTCCATAGCACTAACGCAAAAGATACGGTCGAATGTTACAAGTAGCCAAGCTAACTATATCCCAACAACAAACCCAATAATATGTTTTATATATCTTATTGAATATTAAAATATATTTTTTGTTCATTATGCCATGCCTCATCAACCATGTGCTATGCACATATAATCACATCCTTTAACACGGTCTTTAAGAAAAACATTCAAATAGAAACTCTGAATACAAATGTTGAACCATTATATTTTCATCGAGTTTTCAAGGTTTTCTACTGATAATTTTTGGTATATATCAAATGAGTTTGTATTGCTTTGATAGCTTTTCCTTTTAAATATTTATAGGCAAAATTTTATTGATTAAAAAGAAAATGACCAAAGGTGATGGTTTAGTAGTAACACAACTGAGATAGTTCATTTGTATCTCGGACTCAAATTTTTTTTTGAATATTTTAATATCGGAATATATAAATGTTGACTCCGTAAGAGATTATGAATCTAAGACTAGAAATTCTACATTATTAAAAAGGCAAATAAAAAAGTATATATTATATTTTTTAAAGTAAAAGGAAATGTTGTACTTCATCATACTTCACATTCACTAAATTAACAGTAACAATATAAAAAAGATTTTGTACTTCATTACACAGAAGAAGAGAGACATAAAGAAAAAGAGAGAAGAAAAGAATTGGCCAAAACAATGATGATAGAAAAAGAAAGAAAACCCAAATCAAGTTTTTTTTAGGGCCAGCTCTTTTAAAAAGGTTACATCCATCACTCAACTACCATACGCATCGATCTATCCAAGCAAATACCCACCACACACACAAACACTTTTTCACATAGGCAAGATCAACAAGTGTAAGCTTTTAAAAAGTAGAAGAGTAATATATGGGATAAATAAAATAAACTTTTCTATTTTATGATTTAGGAGGAAGAATGATCCAGCCAATCAATCTCATTCAATCACTCAATCACACACAAATATTAGATTTCAGAGATAAGAGAGAGTCTTGTCTCAACCAAAAGTTTGATGAAATCAACGATATGAACGAATATATTTGATTATTTACATTTACTATTGAAAAGATTATTTTTACAACTGTGCATGTATGTACGTGAGTAAAAATGCAAACGTCAAATTGATACGAATGGTATATTTTCTCTTCCCATATGCATTTTTTGTTGTTGTTCAACTTTCCATATGCATCTGACTTTCGAATTTTGATACTATATCATAATCTTTTTTTATGTAAAAAAAAAGAAAAAGGTATGTCATATTCTTTTTATAAAACAATACTCCCGTTGTTCTCAATATAAGAGGTTTTAATATAGTGCACACATATTAAGAAAAATTACTTTATTTACTTTTAAACCAAAAGTATTAATATTTTGATTTTTTAAGATTCCAAAAACTTTTTAGTTGTATGTTAGTTTTTTTATTTTTCATATTAAAATAACATAAATATTTACATAGAAATATGAAAATCTCTAATATTTTGAAAAAAAATCTAAAACTCAAAAAACCTGTATATTGAAAAACAGATGGAATATAATTTAAATAATCATATATATGCAAACACAACCACATGCAAAAATAAAAACAACAATTTTTAATAAAAACAACCAATTGAGCACTAAGTAACCAGTTTTGAGCTACCTAAGTATTCTCCATCAAAGTACAAGTATTCAAACCCTGTTGGTACAAAATGATATTCTTTAAATCGGAATATTTAAAACCGGACTCGTGAAAGATTATGGGTCTATAAAGTCCGGAACTTCCATTGTATTAAAAAAAAAACTTTTTGAAATACAATAATTAGACTGTAAACTATTTCTTAAAGATTTCACTAATTACCATTTGACTAAAAAACCACTAATTACCATTTGACTCCAAAAAAACCCCCACTAATTACCACGCACCAAAAAATCAACTATATGGAAAAAAAGAAATTGAATTTTCAGTAATGGGGTTTTTTTATATAGGTCACTAAAATCATGACCTACCTACCTTTTCCCCGGAAAATCTTACAAAACAATTAAAAAATCGAGTTCACTCAATTAGGTCGGATCTTTTAAACATTAAATCCATCGAAATTATACCATATCCAATGTTAAGAAAATTAATAAAAAAATATGAATTACAAATTAGAGAAAAAGAGAGAGAGATAATACCTGCAACCACTGAGATGTTCTTGTCTATGTATCTCTCAACAAATAGATCAATTGTATCTTTGAAGGCTTTTGGATCCAACAACACCGTTGTTATGTCTTGAAACATTATTCCTGCAAATTTTTCTCCTTAGTTTAGTACCCTTCATATTCATCTTTTACTCATATTTATGTAAGAATTCTTGTTTTTTTTTCTCAAATTACGACATCATCGGAAAAAAAAAAACAGATTCAAGAACAAGCAGACTGTTCAGGGAACCATAAAACAAAACCCTCTGCATCAAATAATAGTGTCGGCAAGAATTTTTTTTAGAGAATTCAGACGAAGAAACCTGCATTTTCTCGGTAATAAACAACCAAGAAAACTAGTTCTCCAGACAACCAACATTTTCTACGAGACGAAACAGAGCATGTAACAAAAAAACAAAAACATAGCACTTCGATATAAAAAAAAAAGAACAGCAGAAGAAGAAGAAGTTACCTTTCTTGGGAAAATCTGGAACGACACGGATCTTAGTTTTGATTCCGTTGATACGAGGATCCTCTTCTTCTTTGTTTCCCGACATTGTCAACGAAGAACAAAAGATAAAGAAATCAAGCAAAAATACTGAATGTAAATTCTCTGTTTTCTTATGGGGAATCTTTTGTTTCTCTCTCTTGTTCAAAGGATTTTTGGGAGAGAGAGAGAGAGAGAAAAGTGAAGCAGGCGTTAGACTCGCAACACTATTTATATAACTATTAAACATTTTACTCACATTCATTCTCTGTGCTTATATGCATTGTGCTTAAAATGTGTTCAAATCTCTGTGTACAACTGTAAAGCCAATGAGATAAGAAAAGAAAAAACACATCATTTAAATATTATAATTTGGATTGTTGTTAAGTTATTTTAATTTATTAGTTATTAAATTAATAATAAATTAAATTACATACTAGTAAATAACATTCTCTAAACTTGTCTTTTTCAAAGAAAAATATCAAGAAATTTTTTAAGTATGTATATTGTATGTTGCAATAAGCTGGTCCTAAGTAGATTTTATTACATTAAAATCAATTACATAGGTTTAATGATTTCAAAATTAAGATTTTTTATCATCTATAAAAATGAGTATTGATTGAAACTATAATCCTTAAGACTTTTTTTGCTAGGTGGGTTTCATAACCTTTAGATAATAACTTGGAGTTAATTTGCCTTTTATAAGTTACACATGTAAATCTATTTGATTAATTTGAAATTTACAACATATAAGGAATTTACCAAAGTAATATAAATATTTAATTGAATAATATTGAATTTTCAAATCTCATAAACATAATTTAAAATATCAAATCCAGTAACACATGATAGTACTAGATTAGTTAAAAAAATATAAGTCAATTTAGATTCTATTAATATTGATTATTGAAAATGCTTCTTAAATAGAATACATATTTTTTGGCAAACAGTTTTTGTAACATCATAATTTTTGGTATATGCGGAGAGATTTAAAAGAATTAATTTGGATATTAATATCACTAAAGTTCATTTATCTTTTCGGTCACTTGTCCAAACAAAATTTTAGAGTTAAGTGTGCTTGAAATAGAGTAGTTGAATGATGTGTGATCTACCGGGAAATGATTCGCGGTATTGTGCGAGTGAGGACAAAGCACGGAGAAAGATCATGTGGTGATTGCATAGTCAATATAAAAGTCTTTCGAATCTCCCGGACTAACGCACATACCGTCATACGAGGGTGGGTCCACGAGCCGAGAGTGGGCTGGCCCATAGATGGTGGCGGTCGAGGCGTTACAACCAGTATCAGAGTCGAATCCGAAAACGTATGTGGAGTCATGTGGGATCAAACCGTCAAGGATAACGATCATGATGCGCAAAAAGGCATTGCATTATGTGAGTGGAGGTGATTGTAACATCCGGTTTGTGGTATATGAGGAGAGATTTAAAAGAATTGATTTGGCTACCTATGTCACCAAAGTGCACTTATCTTTTCGGTTACTTGTCCATAGAGAATTACAAAGTTAAGCGTGCTTGAACTAGAGTAGTTGAAGAATGGATGGTCTACCAGAAAATTATTTGCGGTATCGTGTGACTGAGGACCAAGCAGGGGAAAAGATCATATGGTGATTGTATGTCAATATACAAGTATTTTGAGCCTCTCAGACTAACGCACCAGCTGTCGGACGAGGATGGACTCACGGGTTGAGAGTGGGCGTGGGACACAGACGATGGCGGCTGGAGCGTTACAAATGGTATCAGAACTGAATCCAAAAACGCATGTGAAGTCATGTATTTTGGCTACATATGTCACTAAATTGTATTTATCTTTTTTGATCACTTGTCTAGAGAGACAAAAATAAGCATGATTGAACTAGAGTAGTTGAAGAATGAATGACCTACTAGGAAATAATTCGCGGTATCATACGAATGAGAACAAAACACGGAAAATAATCATGTGGTAATTGAATGATCAATATACGAGACTTTCGAATCTTTCACACTAACGCACGGGCCGTCGAATGAAAATGAACCCACGATCCAAAACTAGGCGTGATATTTACACTGTGGTGATTAGGATGTTACAGTTTTGCAAATAGAGTACATTTTCTTTGTTTTTTGGGATACAACTGCAAACAAATACAAAATCCTTACAAAAGAAAAATATTAAACAGTTTTATGACTACTAGTTGAAGACATAGTTGAAGACATATCTGTCTAATTAATACTTAGAATTGATCGAAGCGTTTTGAACGTGTCGTTGGAACATTCGTCTGTCTCTCTATCTTTTTAAATAAATACAAAAAGCTTAGAAGACAAAGTCACCTTCCGTCGTTAAATTATCTCATAGGTATAGAGAGATAGAGAGACAAGTGGTCTATTTCGTTATCTTATCTTCTTGATTAGAAATTTCGAATAAACTTACTCATTTATATTTATTTGTTATTTTCAGTTCCTTAAAAATTATTAAAATAAGTTTGTAGTTAGAGTTTCTCCTATTATATTGGAATGGAAAAAAAAATCGTTAAACCAAGTCAACAAGTTTAATTTGAGCTTTATTAACTTTCGATAACATACCTAGTAAATTAAAGCCTTTTCAAAAAAAAAAACATACCTAGTAAATTTTAGCGATGACAAGAAAACCTAGTAAATTTTAAGATACATTTGATTTGATTTCATTTTTTTTTTAACTTTCTTTTCTTTTTTTGCGTGAAAGATTTATTTTCTGGCATGCCATGTTTTATGAAATGAAATCGTCTACGCTCTTTCCTCTTTCATGTATATACTAATTTCCAAAAGCATTTATTTTGTTTTATATTAAAACGTCGCTAACAACTTAGAGAATATTAAAAACATAAATAGTTTTGAAAGATATATCGACTAAATAAATATTATCATTATGTACTAATTTCTGTTTTGATATTTCTTTTAAAGACGTGCTCAACCGTAATAACTTTAAAAATATTTCTAAGATAAGATTTAACAATTTCAAACTAACTTATTACGTTCATTTGCTTTTAACGAGACGGGAAAACATATTTTTCTTACAATCTTGAGTTATATGAAAGAAAAAACGCTTTCACCCAAAAAGTAAAATACACCATGAACTTGTTATTCACTATTGAATTGCTTAAATGATTGATTTCAAAAATTATATATTATTCTTGAAGGCAAAAAGTGACTCCGTCACCATGGTTAATGTGATGTATTTATTTTTTAAGTGTTATTGTTGTGGACAACATGGCCATAAAACTTTTCATTATCTTGGGATTTATAGTGTAGCCTCTAGTCCTACTACAGAAAATGGTTCCATCTCAAGTGATGTTAATAAATCAGTCTCCACTCCAAGTATTTTCTCCACAAGCTGATTCTTTTGTGCCTACAGAAGTAATTTCTATAACTGAAACAACCACTCCAACTGTTGGGAAACCAAATAGTGATCCAAAACAAACCCCAAGTATTACATTTGTTAATGCCTCACATGATGATCAAATGCTCCAATCGACAGTGACAAAAACACAGGTTCCAGTAATTGAGCCCAATGCTACATCCTTACCTCATTCTTATATACTAGAAACTCCAGCTCTAGAGGCTGCTCTATTACAGCCGGTCTGCTCTAATGCTAAATATCAAAAAAAAAATTACATTTTTTCAGGATGATCTATCTTTTTGTTTTAGAGACGGTAAATCCTTTAACTCTAACGACCCTTTTACCTTCATCATCGTTGAACCCACCTCTTGTTGAGAGCGAGCAAGATAATTCTCTCCAACAATTTCCTTTAAACTCACCTCTACATATATAGAGGGAAACATCTACATGTTTAATTGATACAAACGAAGAAGATTGTTCGGGAAAGATGATTGACCAAATCGATCTACACAACAAAATCTCATCTTTAGAAAATGTGAGACGTAACGTAATACAGAATGTGACACAAGGGTGTTCTTTTTCAAAGACTGTTTATTGCAAAGCAAACAAAAGTTTCACCTTAACAACCTAGTCTCTCTCTTGCTTTTCGATCTATCAATGATCTTAAAGCCTTCTAGATTCACCCTTAACACCAAGTCTAATTCTCTCTTAAGAACTCTCAACTTTTGCTAAAAGCAATCTCTCTCTCTAAAGGCGCACCAAGCACAGATGCCCTAGATGATCTATTTATACTTATAGATCATCGTACAATTACCTTATTTCTTTTGGCATATTTCCTAAACTCTCTTAGGCATATTTCCATTTTTCTTCATCTTGCTAAAAGCATATTTTCCTAAAAGCTTTTAGGTGCTCATCCTATGAGTATCTTCACTGATCTTCATATCCAGCTCAGCTACTCATCTTTAGGTTTGTCCTCGTCAGCTTCTTGTTCCTAGTATTTCCATACCTCTTTGTTCCAGCTCATGCCTTCTATCGTTGACTCAGTCAATGTTGCACATGCTGGTTGATTCAACTGTTGTAGTAGCTCATGCCGTAGCTCAATGCTTCTTCAATCTCCCCCTTTTTAGCTTGTATGAATCTCAAGTACCTATACTTCAGAAAACTCATACACACATATAGCCGAAGCAGAAAAATACTGATTATTAAGCATTCACTCATTCCAATCCAAAGTATTACTTCTTAAAACAGAAACTGAGTTCAACATTTAACAGACAGAGCAAGGAGTTTCATCAAAAACAGAACAAAGAACAAAGTGAACCACAGAACTCCCCCACAAAGTAAACTCCCCAAAATCCAAACTCCCCCATAATCCTAAGTCTCCACTTAAGCATCACTCGAGGTCATCTTATCTGAGTCATCATCTCCTGTGGCAGCAGGAGACTCCTCATCGTGATCTGATTAGTCAACCTATTCAGTTTCTCCCCCTGCTTGAGAGCATACAAGTTAAAAGTCTTATATCTAAGTAATTTTCATCGAGAAAGTAATCGAAAACTTACCTTGAATTCTGTCCCGTAGATGAAAGACTACATCACTCAGGTTCTGAAGCCCCTCAGCTATGTCCTGTAGAGCAGTTTGAACAGAGAGTTGATCTATTGAGGTTTTGATTGGCATTCTGACTGAACCAAGTTGCAGAATTTCCACAGATTCCTCTTCAGCTGATGTCGAGGCCTGTGAGCGACCTTTTGTACGAGATGTTGAGCCTATCTTGCGTTTACCAGATGCAATTTCCTGTCTCTTTTTCTCGGCCTCTTTCTTGAGAAAGGCTTCACCACTTCGAGGATCCTTCTTGTATAGCACAAGACCTACAAGTTCTTCTCCATCAAATGTGCGAGGTGGATGTTGTGATCCGAGAACTGCTGAGATGATTCTTGGGAATATCAGCCAACGTCGATCATTCTGCGGATCAGTGGTAAAGCTCATCACTTGTTTGTAAACAAGTTTCCTAAGGTCAGTCCGGATGCCATGAGCTATCTTGTAGATCAGCCTTGCTCTGTCTTCAGATATATGGTTTTTGTGAGTAGATGGGAACCAGTTTGTAGCAGCCAAGATAGTCAGCGCAGCGTACTTTGGGGGAAGATCAACAGATTTCATCCCTGCCCATGTCTTCTTCTGGCCTTGAGTGAGATACTTAGCAATTGAGCCAGCCGAGACTCCATCAATCTTTGCATCATTCTTGATTTCATCATTGTTCAAAGGTTCCATATTTAGACAGGCATTGATCTGAGCTAGTGAGAACTCATACATTCGCTTCCTTAAGAAAACGCGTACCCCATTTTCAACTCCATCAGCACTTGATTCCAGCAGATTAGTGTAGACTCTTTCACAATTTCAGGGATAAAACTGACTAACTCATCAATAGAATTTCTCAGCATTCCTATGTTTATCAGACCAAGATATCCCCACTTATCGGTTTCATCAAAATCTACTACCCGTTCAGCCAAGATTCCACGATCTTTGAATAGTGCATACCTTGCTTTAACTTTGCGAGATGGAAATCGCTTGGATACAAAAGGTTTGACTCTGGTTTTGCTTGAACCACCAGTTGTAGCAGATTTCCCAGCCTTGACAGCCTTGTTCTTCTTGGGCTTCGTCTGCACTGATTTCTGTGCTTCAGATCTTTCAACACGAGCCTTCTTGATATTAGGCATGGATCATGTCTGCTTTCGAGCTTTCCTCTTCTTAGGTCTGGAAGCTTCTTCAGTTTGAGTGTGTAGTTCAGAAGGTTCAGCATCACGTGTGGCTACACTCACTGGATTTGCTACAATTATAGCTAACTCACCTAGACCCTCGACTGCATCTTTCTCCTTCTCTCCTATTTCCTCCAGATTTCCTTGGTCATCTAATCGTACAGATTCAGCTTCCTTGTTACCCTCTTTTGGTGACCCTGTGGATTTGATTTCTTCGGTTTCAGGATCATATGGATGTTTTGGAGGATGATCTTCTGGTATAGTTCTACGACCTGATTCAACTTCATCATCTCCCTTCGTCTGTGCTAGATCTTCATCAATCGGCTCTGTATTTGCTATTTCTTGAGCCGTCGCGAATGAATTCGTGCTGGTCTGGTGATATGCACCCAAGATCTGATCAGAGACAATATTAGGGTTTTTGGGTGGTGGTACCTCCTCATAAGAGCTAGAATCATCAACCAATTGCGGCGATTTCTGTGTCGGCGGTGCTTGAGTTGGGTGAGTTGAGCTAGCAGCCACTTTTCCTCTTCTGGTCGCATGCACCATGGTTAATTTTCGAGCGATTGAAGTAGAGAAAACTTTGGATTGTGGAAGAAAGAGTCAAGTTTCATCGGATTTTAAGAGCAATGGATTTCCTTTTTCCCTTTCTCTCTCCTTTTTAAAAATTTGAAGCATGAAGCAGAATCTGTGTCAGATATCTAGTTACCTTTTTGCATGCGATTTTATTGGGCAAATATTTGAATTTTAAAATTCAAATCTCTTTTTCCCTTTTTGTGCCCACAATCTCGGATATCGGTTCTTGTCATACCAACTTGTACCGATTTAGACCATTCTTCTTGTTCCCTGTACCATTTGGTTAGTTCTCAATATGCATTTGAAGGATTATAGGTGTTTCCAAGGTTTAATTCTCGTATTACAACCTAACACAAATCCTTAAACAGATCTAGGTTCTCGTCAAAAGAATCATAATCAAACCTGATCACTACCTTTCAGATTGCAGCGGATGAGATGGTAATGATGAGATCAGCTAGAACAGATGGCAGCACCTATTCCTCCTCGAGTATCCACACTCTTACAAGCACGGGACGGCTGCTAGACCAAAGAGTTGGAAGAATCAGAGAGAGAGATTTCAGAGAGAGAGAGGGCGCGGCCAAGGAAGAAAAATCGCAGGAAGCTTGCTTTCTTTAGGGTTTTCTGATTCTCTTATATCTCATTAATGGGCCCAAGTCATTAGACTAATGGCTCATTAATCTTTTGGGCCCAAAACACAAATCAGACAAAAAACCTGTATTTTGTCTGGCCCAAAACTCTGATCCAATACAGTAAATGCCATTGCATCTTACCGTATTATTTCCTTTTAACTTTCCCGTTAGCTATGGTGTGTGACCCTTCGGAATCATACAATACTGGTAATAAGTCCTAAACTTATAGATCATGAGTGGACTCTAGCAAGCCATCATGATCACCCAGTATTTATGACTTATGTCTGATCTCGACACTTATCATACTTTCTAGAGATAGTACGGTAGATTTCAGGACATTCCCAACAATCTCCCACTTGTACTGGAATCCTACAAAGGACATTCCCAACAATCTTCCGATTGTACTGGAATCCTACATTCCCTAATCCTTTTGTCTTAATATCTCGATCTGGCATAAGGCAAGATGTGTGTCATCCTTATATAGCCAGACCATGTTTATCGGACCAGATTTGATACTGACAATGCAAACGACTTGGGCAAGTCCGTTTGGGAATGACCATTCTCTTACCAGCTATCAAATCTCCGATTGGCCTAGAGATATTACCTCCGTTAAACGGCAGGGACAAATCCCATCTTGTTCCATCACTATGAACTACACACTTCATAATACACCCAACCAAGGTCCGTATAGCTCCCAGTTACGAAACAGCGTTAGACAATGATCAAAGTGTATTACTCCATGTGCAGCCACATGCATGCGAACTCAGGTCTAAGGACTATACTCTATAGTCGTATATGAGAACCTCTTATGACACATATATTAATATCTTGTAGAGTTCTCATCAGCGGGCCATGTCCGGTCATATGTTCCCCTACATATACCTATGTGTCGACTTTGATGCCGCGCATCTATGACCCCTCGAAACTTGGTCATAAGTCTCAACACAATCTAGTCTCTACAGGTTGTTGGTGTTCCAATTTCAACAACCTTCGACTATGGACACTATGATTTATGTCACTTCGTTAAATATGGGGTTTCAGGATCAAGTCTACTCATGTACTTCGATGACCCATATATAATGACATGAATCATTTTGGAACGATTATTTTATATCACAGTTAAAAATAATCCAGAAATAAAATTTCATTAACATTTAAAATGTTTACATGAACCAATCAAAATAACTAAAACAAAAGCCCTCACAACTCCCACTCAAAAAGAGATTACATTTGAATATCTCTAATTCCTACAGCAGCAGTATGCAACTCGTGTTTAGGTCTCGGGAGTGGCTTTGTCAACGGGTCAGCCACGTTCTCATCAGTGGGAACTCTGCTGACCATCACTTCGCCTCTATTCACTATATCACGAATCAGGTGATACCTTCTCATAATGTGTTTGGATTTCTGATGATGTCTCGGTTCCTTGGCTTGAGCAATTGCACCATTGTTGTCACAATACAGTGCCAAAGGCTCAGTGGCATTAGTGAATACACCGAGTTCAATCAAGAAGTTCCTAATCCAAACTCCTTCCTTCGCAGCTTCTGAAGCAGCGATGTATTCAGCTTCAGTTGTGGAATCTGCTACGGTGCTCTGCTTGGAACTCTTCCAACTTACTGCACCGCCATTCAGACAGAAGATGTAGCCAGACTGTGACCGGAAATCATCCTTATATGTCTGAAAACTTGCATCCGTGAATCCACTGATTCCAAGCACTTCACTTCCTCCGTAAACCAAGAACTTATCCTTAGTATTCCTTAAATACTTCAGGATATTCTTTACGGCAATCCAGTGACTCTCACCTGGATTAAACTGGTACCTACTCGTCATGCTTAGTGCATAAGCAACATCAGGACGAGTACAGATCATGGCATACATGATAGATCCTATAGCCGAAGCATAAGGAATCCTACTCATGCGCTTAAGCTCATCAGGTGTCTTAGGACACTGATCCTTGCTTAGTGAAGTACCATGTATCATTGGCGTGAACCCCTTCTTGGATTTATCCATTCCGAATCGATGCAGGACTTTATCTATATAAGCATCTTGACTAAGTCCAATCAGCTTTTTAGATCTGTCTCTAAAGATTCGGATTCCAAGAACATACGCGGCTTCACCCATGTCCTTCATGGAAAAACAACTTCCCAGCCAGTCTTTAACAGACTTCAGCATTGGAATATCATTTCCAAGAAGCAATATGTCATCGACATATAGGATAAGAAACGCCACTTTGCTCCCACTAGTTTTCTAATACACACATTGTTCCTCTTGGTTTCTGATGAAGTCAAAGTTCTTTATTGCTTCATCAAAACGAAGATTCCAACTCCTCGATGCTTGTTTCAATCCATAAATGGATTTGTGAAGCTTGCATACTTTCCCAGCATTCTTAGGATCAATGTAACCGTCAGGTTGTGTCATATACACATCCTCCTCCAAGATTCCATTCAGGAAGGCGGTTTTCACATCCATCTGCCAAATCTCATAATTATAATAAGCGGCAGTTGCTAGGAGAATCCGAATTGATTTCATCATTGCCACTGGTGAATAGGTTTCATCATAGTCTATACCATGAATTTGCTTGAAACCTTTTGCCACCAACCTGGCTTTGTAAATCTGGACATTTCCATCCACGTCTATCTTCTTCTTGAAGATCCATTTTCACTCGATGGCTTTTGCACCAGCAGGTAAATCAACCAGTGAAAACATTCGGTTAGCAGACATGGAGTCCATCTCGGATTCTGTGGCTTCACGCCACTTTAAGGAGTCAGGGCCCATCATGGCTTCTGCAAAGTTCGAGGGTTCATCACCGTCAATGATTAAAAGATCATGGCAATTAGTCACAAGGAACCCCTGATATCTATCAGGTTCCTGACGGATCCTTCCGGATCTTCGAACTTCAGGTACTGCAGGTTCAGGTTCTATTACAACTTCATGTAATTCATCCTGCTGTTCTTCCTCATTAGATTGAACAGGTTCCTGTCCTTCTTGAATTTCATAAAGTTGTACCTTACTCCCACTATCTTTTCTAGAGAGAAACTCCCTTTCA
This sequence comes from Orychophragmus violaceus, assembly GCA_030180135.1. NCBI lineage: Eukaryota > Viridiplantae > Streptophyta > Magnoliopsida > Brassicales > Brassicaceae > Orychophragmus > Orychophragmus violaceus. The sequence continues at coordinate 99,912,291 of CM058233.1, forward strand.
AGAAAAGTACAATCCCGAGCAACAAAGATTTTGTTCTCGGATCGCAGATAGAAGTAATAAGCCTTGGTATCCCTAGGATAACCAATGAAGTAGCATTTGTCAGATTTTGGTGTAAGCTTGTCTGAGATTAATCTTTTGACATAGGCTTCACAACCCCAAATTCTGAGAAAAGACATTGCTGGAGCTTTTCCAGTCCATATCTCATATGGTGTCTTTGCTACTGCCTTTGATGGCACTCTGTTCAGTGTGAACGTTGCGGTGAGCAAAGCATATCCCCAAAGGGATATAGGAAGGTCTGTGTGACTCATCATGGATCGGACCATATCTAACAATGTCCGATTCCTTCTCTCAGACACACCATTCCACTGAGGTGTTCCAGGAGGTGTGAGTTGGGAGATAATCCCACACTCACTCAGATGATCACGAAATTCCTGGCTCAAGTATTCTCCTCCTCGGTCCGACCGAAGAGCCTTAATACTTTTACCAAGCTGGTTCTGTACTTCATTCTGGAATTCTTTGAACTTTTCAAAGGTTTCCGACTTATGTTTCATCAAGTAGACATATCCATATCTACTGAAATCATCAGTGAATGTAATGAAGTACTGAAAGTTTCCTCTAGCACTTGTGGACATTGGGCCACACACGTCAGTATGTATCAGGCCCAATAGTTCACTGGCCCTTTCTGTGGGTTTATTGAAAGGCGCCCTTGTCATTTTGCCCATTAGGCAAGATTCGCATTGCTCACAAGACTCAAAGTCAAATGAGCCCAAGAGTCCATTTGAATGGAGCCTCTTGACGCGTTTCTCACTAATGTGCCCCAAACGACAATGCCAGAGAAACGTTTCATTTTCTTCGTTAGATTTGAACCGTTTTGTATTTATGTTATATACTGGAGCAGATTGATCCAGCATGTACAACCCATTTATAAGAGGGGCACAGCCATAGAACATATCATTGAGATTAAAGGAACACAATTTATTCTTAATAGAAAAATCAAATCCTTGCAAATCCAACAATGAAACTGAAATGATATTTCTGCTTATAGCAGGTACAAAATAACAATTCTCAAGTTCTAAAATCAATCCAGAAGGTAAAGACAACAAGTAAGTGCCAACGGCCAGTGCTGGAATCTTCGCTCCATTGCCAACCCGCAACTCTACTTGCCCGTGCTTCAACCTTCTACTGTTGCTGAGAGCCTGCATATTAGTACAAATATGAGCCCCACATCCAGTATCTAATACCCAAGTGGTATTATCAGAAGTAGTAGTATTTACTTCAATAACAAAAATACCTGAAGATTTAGTCTCGAAGGACTTCTTCTTCTTCAGACTTTCCTGGTATTTCTTACAGTCCCTGCGGTAATGCCCTGCCTCTTTACAAAAGTGACAGATATCAGAAGGCCCAGCTTTAGACACGGGCTTGGGCTTGGCGTTTTCATTGCCAACTACTTTGCCCTTTCCCTTGTCTGCAGCGAATTTCTTAAAACCCTTGCCCTTCTGCACCATGAGTACAGACGACTCCTTGGTCTTCTTCAGATTCGGTTCTGCAGTCTTGAGCATACCATGTAGCTCAGGCAACGTCTTTATCAACCCATGCATATTATAGTTCAAAATGAACTGGTCATATGCAGAAGTAAGAGACTGCAGAACGATATCACAAGCAAACTCTTGGCTTATAGGACAGTCGAGCCTCGTCAAATGATCGAGATAACCCATCATTTTCAGAACATGAGGACTCACTGCTGCATCCTTAGCCATTTTACAGTCCAAGAGATTCTTAACAGTTTGGAATCTCTCTGTACGAGCCTGCTCCTGAAACAACGCTTTCAGATTTGCCATCAGCTCCATGGGACAAGTCAGGCCTTCCCATTGCATCTGCAGTTCGGGAGCCATTGTCGCCAACATCAGGCAAATCACGTCATTAGCATCTGAAGAATGCGTATCCCAAGCATTTTTCACAGCTTGTGCGGCATTATTCGCAGGTCTAGGAGAGAGAGCTCTTTCAATGACATAAGCCTTCTTCTCCTGCCTGAGCACAAGTCTCAGGTTCCTGGACCAGTTCAGAAAGTTTGATCCGTTCAGTTTGTCCTTCTCAAGGACAGACCGGATCGAGAAAGTGTTTTGTGTTGTTGTGCTTGACATAGCTGAAAATATAAGACAATAGAGATTTAGTTATTATGTTCATAAAAGAGTAATCTTAACAACTTATAAGAAAACTCGCATTGTATTCAAAATTTCTTTGTTTAACCTCATAAGAATACAATGATTCCGAGACCCATGTTTAGCTAAATCCAAAGTGGGCCACTGGCCGTCACCCAGAATTAGCTATACTTGGTAAGCATACACACAGCTAGTTATAACCAATAACTCTCGGTTGTGAATTGGGCCCGAGGCCCAAATTCACCAGATGTCTCAAGGCCCAGGACTTCCGATGGCCCAGTCAAGGAAACCAATCTGTTACAGTCAAACAATCACTAAAGTCTGGGACTCCCAATGAAATTAGTGACTATATACTACTTTACTTACGCGAAAACAGACACCTCACACTGTAAGCCATATCTGTAATCAAGTAAGCGTTAAGTAGTTGACAAGATTGGAAAGACATCCAAGCTTGATATTGTTTTTGAGGATTTTTAAGTTTTATTTCCAAAAATAGAAGATTACTATTTTGGGAAACTTTCTTATTTTAGAAACTTTCTAAATTTAGTAACTTACTAAAAATAGAAATTTCTAATTTAAATATTTCATTAAATATTTTGGGTTGGGTCACAAATTATAGGCCCAATTCTTTGGCCCAAGACCATAGAATTCCAGCTGGCCCAATAATTTGACATAACCGATCCGGTTTATTAATTCTGGTCAAAGACCAAATTAACTATCAAAACCATCGATTATTTACTAAACCAGACCAGCTCTAAATTATTTGGTCCAACCAAATCAAACTTAGACCAGCCTTCGGTTTAGGTTAAAATTTAATTTTATGAATTTAAATCCGGTTTAACCAGAAATTAAATAATACCATGTATTAAATAATTTCTAGCAAACCGCGATTCTGGTTAACAGCTTAAACCATACATTAATTAAATAATTAATAAATATACATTAATCACGCTAACCAACAATCAAATCGTGATTTATTGATTATATATTCAAATTCAAATCCGATTAAGATCACATTAACTGTCTTGGCTCAACGAGCTTTTGATAACAAGCAAATTCAATAATTAATTAACTGCATGCATAATTATCAAACAAGCAAATTCAATAATTAATTTGAGCAAAGCAAACGATCGTGATAACAACAATGGACAAACCTGATTTGACCTTTTCCAATAACAATCACTTTGCAAGTTAAGATTAAATTAATTATCAAATGAAACCAACACATACAATCAGCATCGAAATTAATATCAAACGAGACCAACACTCGGCCTATTAATTATAGACTTAGGGTTTCATTCAATTAGCAACGAATGGAGCCGATTATAAACAACAATAATCATTCGGCTATGAAGCAAAACCTCTTCAAACAGCCGATTATAAAATTAAATCACATTTGATTATAACCAAAACCTAGCAAGCTTTCGATTATCCACATTCAAAATCAATTAATCAATTAATCAATTTTCATATGATCCAATTTCACAAAAAACCTAATGCCTAGCTCTGATACCACTGAAGGATTATAGGTGTTTCCAAGGTTTAATTCTCGTATTACAACCTAACACAAATCCTTAAACAGATCTAGGTTCTCGTCAAAAGAATCATAATCAAACCTGATCACTACCTTTCAGATTGCAGCGGATGAGATGGTAATGATGAGATCAGCTAGAACAGATGGCAGCACCTATTCCTCCTCGAGTATCCACACTCTTACAAGCACGGGACGGCTGCTAGACCAAAGAGTTGGAAGAATCAGAGAGAGAGATTTCAGAGAGAGAGAGAGGGCGCGGCCAAGGAAGAAAAATCGCAGGAAGCTTGCTTCCTTTAGGGTTTTCTGATTCTCTTATATCTCATTAATGGGCCCAAGTCATTAGACTAATGGCTCATTAATCTTTTGGGCCCAGAACACAAATCAGACAAAAAGCCTGTATTTTGTCTGGCCCAAAACTCTGATCCAATACAGTAAATGCCATTGCATCTTACCGTATTATTTCCTTTTAACTTTCCCGTTAGCTATGGTGTGTGACCCTTCGGAATCATACAATACTGGTAATAAGTCCTAAACTTATAGATCATGAGCGGACTCTAGCAAGCCATCATGATCACCCAGTATTTATGACTTATGTCTGATCTCGACACTTATCATACTTTCTAGAGATAGTACGGTAGATTTCAGGACATTCCCAACAGCATTATCATATTAGATCAACCACATTACATTCTGTCACTAATGGGTATAAACTTGAAAGTGAATTGACTACATTTCTACTGAAGCAACTGGCGTTTTTAAAGAGAATTAAATTGTACCTTTTCTTCTTTTCTTTTTAACTGTTGTGTGTGTCAGGAACTGACACTTCACATGACTCAGTCTTTACATCTTGCTCACACGATTCCTGCATTTGGCCATCATTCTCCCAGTGGCTAGCTTTCACACTCTTATGCCTTTATCTTGTCTCAATGTAGTTTTCAACATTTATCCTTCGAGTGAGATTGCCACATATCTAATTTTTTTTTTTTTTGTTTAGTAACTGAGCTTTTCTTAGAGTTGATTCCATCACTTGACTTCTCAGGAGATCAACTTCTAGCTTTTTCTTTCTTTTTTTTGGCTTTTGAACCTCACTCGAGAAACTTGTACTTTATATGAGACAAGACGGCACAACATGCAGCTCTTTTCCACTAGATTCTTGACTCCAATCCAAATCAGAACTTGAGGTACTTCATGAGTCAGTGCATGTGCCAGCCCTGTAGACTTTTACATCTCACAAACACCAATTGAGTTTCTTAAAGTGATAAATCGATTAAAATCAAGAGGTTTTGTAAGAAACCAGCCAGTTGCAAATCAGTAGCTATGTATTCAACCACTACCTGTTTTTCCTCCATTAGCTCACGAATGAAGTGGTGTCTTATATCAATGTGCTTTGTTCGAGAGTGTTGAACCGGATTCTTTGAGATGCTTATAGCACTCTTGTTATCACAGTGAACAAGAAGTGGTCCTGAATCGATCCCATAGTCAGCTGACATCTGTTTCATCCAGAGAAGTTGAGCACAACAACTACCCATTGCAATATATTCTACTTCTGCAGTAGATAATGACACAGATTTCTGCTTTTTGCTCATCCATGCAATTAGATTGTTTCCTAGAAAGAAACATCCTCCACTTGTGCTCTTCCTATCATCCAAGCTTCCTGCCCAGTCAGCATCACAGTATCCAACTAGGTGTTTGTTGGATCCTTGTGAGTACCAAACCCCTAGGTTGATCGTTCCCTTGACATACTTGATGATTCGCTTAACGGCCTCAAGATGAGACTGCTTCGGTTTAGCTTGATATCTTGCACATATTCCCACGCTTAGGCACAGATCCGGTCTACTGGCTGTAAGATACAGTAAGCTTTTAATCATCCCTCAATAAAGCTTTACATCCACATCTGCTCCATCCTCATCTCTTGATAGCTTGGTTGTAGTACTCATTGGTGTTCTAGCTTCTTTACATTGATCTAGCTTGAATCGACTCAACAGATTTTTGGCATATGTGCTTTGAGATATAAATATACCATCACTGTTCTGGCTAACTTGCAAACCCAGAAAATACTTTAATTCACCTACCATACTCATTTCAAATTCTTGAGTCATGTCTTGAACAAACGTATCAACCAGCTTTTGAGATGTGCCTCCGAAGATTATGTCGTCCACATAGATCTGGACTATGATGATCTCTCTCTTTTGTTCCAGAACAAAGAGAGTTTTGTCTACACCCCCTCTTGCATATCCTTTTTCTAGAAGAAAACTAGTAAGTCGCTCGTACCATGCCCTGGGAGCTTGCTTTAGACCATACAAAGCTTTCTTCAATTTGTACACATATTCAGGGTTGTGTGCATCCTCAAATCCTTTTGGTTGTTCTACATGAACTTCCTCTTGAAGAAAACCATTCAAGAAGGCACTCTTCACGTCCATTTGATATACGACGAAGTTCATGATGCACGCCATTCCAAGAAATAGTCTAATTGACTCAAGTCGTGCAACAGGCGCAAATGTTTCCTCAAAATCGACTCCTTCTATCTGAGAGTATCCCTGAGCCACAAGTCGTGCTTTGTTCCGTACCACTATTCCATTCTCACCAATCTTGTTTTGAAAGATCCACTTGGTTCCTACAACGTTTACTCCATCAGGTCGTGGTACAAGTTCCCATACATCATTACGCACACACTGTTCTAGTTCTTGCCCCATTGCTTCAATCCAGAATTCGTCTTCCAAGGCTTGAATATGCGTTGTGGGTTCTATGACTGAGACAAAGCAAGCGAATCGCACCATTTCTTTAAAGTCCAGATGAACTTTTCTTGTCATTCGTTCATCATTCACATCTCCTAATACTTTTGAGATAGGATGGTTTTTCTGAGTTCTGGTGAGCTTGATTTTCACCGGAGATCTTGTTTCTTCATTTTGAGTAGTCTCTGAGGTTGTTACTTCATCTATCTTTTCTTCATTCATAGATTTTTGATGCTCAACCGGTTCTGATTCACTGTTTGATGAATCATCAGAAATTTTCATTTGACATAGATCATCAAATACGACATTCACTGACTCAACAATTGTTCTTGATCTTGTGTTATACACTCTGAATGTTGTGCTAGTTCCTGAATATCCCAAGAAGATACCCTCGTCACTCCTTGAATCAAACTTTCCAAGATGATCTTTGTCATTCAATACATAACACTTTCCTCCAAAGACATGAAAGTAGCTCAGATTGGAGTACCATCCACAAATGCCACTAACTCCTAAAAAAAAAATCACTAATGCCACTCTCAGGTAAAATTACAATTTTACCCTTAATGAATTTCAGGTGATGTTTTGTCAAGGTTAAATAGCAGTGAATCGGTATAGGTTTCAGTAATACACGGTAGTTCAGTGGTTGTGCGCGTTCCTGAACGCGCGTCGCGCCCAGGGTTTGAATCCTCCTATGCGTGGTACATCTGGTACAACTGGAGGATTATTTTGACAGTTGTACCAGTACATCTGAGGGGCAGTTGTACCATCTGAGGGGCAGTTGTACTAGTGGTACAACTGGTACATCTGGGGGGCAGTTGTACCACGAGGATGGTGAGTTTTCACTTAAAAATATTCAGGGGTAGTTTCGTCAGTTCACTTAAAGGGAGTGGCATGTTGATCATGGAGTGGCATGGGAGATTATTATTTGAAAGATAGTGGCATTTGTGACATTAATCCCTCAGATTGGGGGTTTTTCCTTTCCACATCTCGTATGGTGTCATGGTTGTTCCTCTTCTGACATACACCCGATTAATGATGTAGCTTGCTGTATTGATAGCTTCAGCCCAGAACCGTAGTGGCACATCATTGCCGTGAATCATGGCTCTGGCCATTTCTTGAAAAATTATGTTCTTCCTTTCAACTACCCCATTCTGTTGAGGTGTTCTTGGTGCTGAAAACTGATGAGCTATACCATGATCCTCGCAGAACACTTTCATGGTTTCATTCTGAAATTCTCCTCCATGATCACTTCTAACCCTCTTAATCCTTCCTTGTTCATTGATCATTTGAAGCGCCCAGATTCTAAAGCTGTCAGCTGTATCTGATTTATCTCGAATGAACCTCACCCATGTGTATCTGGTAAAGTCATCCACTAGAACAAACACATATCTTTTACCAGCTATACTTTCAACTTGCATTGGTCCCATCAAGTCCATATGCACTAGATCCAACTTGTTCTTGGTCTGAACATTTGGTACTTTCTTGTGTTGAACTTTGACCTGCTTGCCTTTGTTGCATGCTTCACACACCGTCTTGCTCACCTCCTTGAGTTGAGGTATCCCTCGGACAATCTCATTATTGACAAGAGTAGTCAAGTTTCTTTCATTCATGTGTCCAAGTCGTTGATGCCATAAATGAATGTCATTCTTGGCATTTAGACACTTCGCGCTAAGATATTTAGAGCTGTTTTCCCACATGTAACAATTGTTGCCTGATCTTTTCCCTTGTAGAATGATATCTCCAGTGTCATTCAGAGCTTTGCAGTCATAGCCTGTGAAACACACCATCAATTCTTCGTCGCACAACTGACTCACACTGATCAGGTTTGCCTTAAGACCCTTCACAAGAAAAACATTCATTAGTTTAGGTAAATCTGAGTCAAGTGTTTTACCTTTGCCTTGTATCGCCCCTTGTCCTCCATCACCAAATGTTACTTTGCTAGATTTGATCACTTTGATGTCTTTGATATGACTTCTTGTCCCAGTGATATGTCTTGAGCACCCACTGTCAAAGTACCACTGATTTCCATCTTCTGATTTCTCAGTAACAAAAGCCATACTGCAGCGTATCTGCTTCTCTAAATTATCCCTTGTACTACTTCCTGTTTCATACAAGCCCGCCTTTTTCACCCAGTTGATATATGTCCCTGTTCCAGTTGAATTTTCCTAGTTTCTTGAGCTGTCGGATCCTTTGGTGAAATCTGTAGCAGTATGCTTTGTAGTAGCAGTTTCTTGGTGATGAGTTATACACTGCTTGAGTTGGATTTGTCGAATTTGCACGTACGAATGTAGTTTTTCCCAAAATGACTCCTGATCGTCCTGTGTACCCAAGTCCAGACTTTGTGTATTCTGTTCTTCCATAGCTCAGAATTTGATCTAGTTGTTTTGTTCCGGCAAACATGTGTATTTTGCGATGCTGTTGGTCTAACTCAGATTGTAGTTGTTTAGTTACCTCTTTCTCTTTCTTCAGCATCTGCTCCAATTCGTCTGATTTCTTAGCCAGTGTAAATTTTTCTTTGATTAAATTGACACTTTCTCTGCTTAGCTTCCGTTCAGTTTCCAGTTCTTCTTGGAGTGACTCAATGTGCGCCTCAAGCCGCTGCTTTACTTGGATTAGTGCAGTATTCTCTAGCCCAATTTTGATGAGAGTATCTCTTACCTCCTTATAACTACTGACCAGACCAGCTTCTGTTTCTGAGTCTGAGTCAGATTCATTGTCTTCAAGTTCAGCAATTCCAAGGAATGCTACAAAGTTGTTGACTTCCTCTTCATCACTTTCCTCATCTGACTCATCATGGTTTACTCCTATCATGGATTTTTCTTGTCTTCGTTTCTGATCATTGACACATTCCAGATGAGTGTGCCCAATTCCTTTGCACCCAAAGCATTTCATCTCACGTCTTCTGACGGTTGGACATTCACTCTTGAAGTGTCCAAATCCCTTGCATTCATGGCACTGCATTTCCGATTTATTTATAGTTTTCTCCCCATCAGTTGATCTTTTAGTGATTTTGTACGATCCTTGTCCTTGTTCTACCGTTCTTAAAGCACGATCAAATCTTCGAACAATGAGGCTTACAGGATCTTCTCCCTCGCTTTCCTGGTTTGATTTTGCTTGAGTGATGAGTGCAACACCTTTGGATTTCTTTGTACCATCTAGTTCTAGTTCATGGACTTGTAGCATACCGACTAGCTCATCAAAACTCATACTCTCAATGTTAGCTGATACACTCAGAGCCACTTTGTATGGCATATATTTGGCTGGCAGACACCATAAGAATTTCTTGACCAGTTTCTTGTCTTTATATTTCTTACCAAGGAGTGATGCTTCTTGAGCTAAGGAGCTGATTTTGGCGCTGAAGTCTGAGATTGTCTCATCATCTTCCATTTTTAGGTCTTCAAACTTGGTAGCCAACAGATCTTTTCTTGAGTTTTGCACTTTCTCTGTTCCTTCAAAGTGAATTTGAAGAATATCCCATCCTTCTTTAGCCAATTCACATCCTTGTATTAATTCGAATTGTTTCTTAGCTACTCCACAGTGAATTGCAGTTAGAGCTCTGGAGTTGAATTTTGAGAGCTTTAGTTCTACTTCTGTCCATTGTTCCTCTGGTTTGGGTACCTCGGCTCCTGCTTCATTCTTCATTGTTGAAGCTGTCCAGCCTGATTCAACTGCCTTCCAAGCCAGCGGGTCGATACCTTTGATTTGTGATCTTGTTCTTGCTTTCCAGAAACCATAATTTGTCGCATCCAGTATTACTCTAGAGCTATTGATCAGCTCATTGTAGTTCTCTATTTTTCCGCAGGATCTCACCTGTATATATGAGCAACAAGTGTCTGCTCTGATACCAATTGAAAATGTGAGACGTAACGTAATACAGAATGTGACACAAGGGTGTTCTTTTTCAAAGACTGTTTATTGCAAAGCAAACAAAAGTTTCACCTTAGCAACCTAGTCTCTCTCTTGCTTTTCGATCTATCAATGATCTCAAAGCCTTCTAGATTCACCCTTAACACCAAGTCTAATTCTCTCTTAAGAACTCTCAACTTTTGCTAAAAGCAATCTCTCTCTCTAAAGGCGCACCAAGCACAGAATGCCCTAGATGATCTATTTATACTTATAGATCATCTTACAATTACCTTATTTCTTTTGGCATATTTCCTAAACTCTCTTAGGCATATTTTCATTTTTCTTCATCTTGCTAAAAGCATATTTTCCTAAAATCTTTTAGGTGCTCATCCTATGAGTATCTTCACTGATCTTCATATCCAGCTCAGCTACTCATCTTTAGGTTTGTCCTCGCTAGCTTCTTGTTCCTAGTATTTCCATACCTCTTTGTTCCAGCTCACGCCTTATATCGTTGACTCAGTCACTGTTGCACATGCTGGTGTAGTAGCTCATGCCGTAGCTCAATGCTTCTTCACTATCAAGCCAACCCAAAAAGTCCAAAAAATGCTTTGGAAAAAGTTGGTAGTCGAGGGAAACGTGGTTGAAGAGACCGAGTAGGATGTAGTTATATTCGGATTGGAGAAGCAGTGAGCTTGCTATCAACTATATCTTCCCCTGCAAAGCTCAAAATTATCTTCTCTTTATCTTCAGTTTGAACTAATGTTTAGCCTCTTTTGAATTTCTCCTAAACTATGATTTTCATAAGTAAAAATTGTAATATTTTCTAGCACTTCAATGGAAGACCTTTTTGCAACAAAAAAAGAAAAAAGAATCATATATTATGATCAAACAGAAAATCTTAACAAATATCATCAACTTGTTCGAGCAAAGATCCTTCAGATTTAATTTGCCTAACTCTCGTATCTAAGCACACTTTACTGCACACACACTCCAAGTGGGATCTTAGAGTGGCAAATATCCATAGTTACCGATTTTTTATTTTGAGACATCTTTTTCTAGATAGATTAAAATATTCCGTAACCTTATATATATAACGAAAACTAATTAAAAATGAAAGCGATGTTTCTTTCTTTTTTCTATTTTAGATTTTATTTTGTCTATTTTTAAAATCTGTTTGGAGCTTTTAATCAGGCCTGTCAAATGCCCATGGCCTAGAATAAGATAAAAAGGTCACCACCTTTTGAATTTTGATAGGCCAATCCTTCAATTCGAATTCTCATCTTACGAATTTACCCTTCCACCAGTCTTTTCGTTCCAGATTCTGTCGATTTCGTCAATTATTGCACTAAATCTGGAGAAACATGCTCAAAATCTAACTTGGGACAAAGCTGTCCAACAGGGTTGATTCGTCTACATTTTAATGACATCTTCTTAACCTAGAATCTCATACGGTGTATAGATCCTTTAATATTAGTATTATCAACAGTTCGATGAAGAAAACAATCCATATATTGTCAGCAGCATCAAAAATGTTGCAACTGCAAAAGTAGACGAATCTCTTTTTATTCCGTGTTCTGGATGATGTCTAGATTTCACATGACCACTTTTGGTAAGCATATTGTGACTGACTCCACACTTTTACTTTTGTACGAAAATGTTATATAGTTGTTATTTTTACTATTATTTTACTTTTTAAAATATATATACAGACATAATGAAAACCTAAAATTTTGCACTTTCTGGTTTGATTTTTTCCCCTTTTATTATTGTGTTGAATTTTTGGGGTCAAACAAAGATATATTCAAGTTTTGAATCCAGATTTTGGCAAACATAATAGGACACAACATTACATAATAGAAGAAAAAGATAATGAGGTGTCATACATAATATGTAGGGGTAGTTGTATATATTGTAATTTATACATAGAATATCATAGCTTTTGTTGGTTATACAGACCGAATTTCCCTTAAAAATTAAATGTTAGTATTATCAAAACTAAATATTGGAAATGTGGTTGAAGAAAACAAGGTATCGATTAATTAAAAAAAGGACAAAAGAAAGTGGTAGATTAGATTGTGGAGTGTACTATAATCGGTCGAATCAAGTAGACAATCTCATGAATTTATGTGGACGAGTGTTAGTTGTGCGCCATTACCCATTAGTCTTCCCACTAACTTTTTATTTTATTTCTCTCCTTTTCACATCTTAAAGTCTTTTTTTTTTCATTTGTGACCCCAAAAAAGTATTTTTCATGCTATATTATTCTTTTCTGCCAATATGATTTTTTTTAGTTGAATGAAACAACAATTTTATTACTATTTTACATGGAGTATTGGCCGGATTCATATTGGGGTTGTGGTTTAAACGTGTTACGGAATCCCCATGATTCAAACTCGGTTTTACGAAATTGGATTTTAATATATACTAAAATGAAAAATATTGTTTATCTAGACATGTAAACAACTTTAAAGTGTAGAAAGTTTCACATTATAAAATTTATTAACATAATAATATGTAGAAAGTTACTCCTTATACACTCACATTTTGCATATATAGGGCCCAACAAGGTAAATGGGTTCATTATTGAAATAAAGGCCTACTTTTGCTTTTACCGAAAAACCCCACGAATATCTTCCGCGTATAGTTCTGAAAAATCGTTAAGAATCTTATCATATGAATGAAGATTTGGGCCTTCAGTTCTATCTGTGTATGTCTCAATGTTAGATTTTCCTATTGGTCTGGTGTCTTTAGCTCCTCGTTACTCACAACAGTGATTAGGTTCGAACTCTGGAATGGGTGCTTAGATAGTGGTTTAGTCAAAGTATATGAAATTTTCAAAGGTTGGTCAAGTGGTTTGGCGTTAGTGAAGGATTCTCCTACTTACCTTATCGACGCAAGTTTTCGAACACTATCAATTACAAACTTTCCACTGTCGACCCTTTTCTCCTGTCCAGACTCGACCCATGTTACAATGATCGTAATGTTGGTGAATATAACAGAAATCACAATGATCAAAAGTGCCATGCGATTAAAGAAACCCCTGAACCTAAACCATATTTATCATTCATTATCCAACAACTATATATTACCTACAAAAAATGATATTCGTAGATATTTGTAAACATAATGCTAATCACTAATGACTAATCAGTACCAGAACTCAATGATCCAAGAAGGCAAGAACCATATGATCAAAAAAGGGTAAAATACCCTAAACTTATCATTCATTATATAAAATTTAACAAACATATATCACCTTTTTTCGAATCAAAACGTACAACATATATAGTAAGTGAGATATACGTAAAACATTCTCAGCATGAATCACTATTAGTTACAAGAGATGCCAAAAAAAAAAAGAGACAACAACATGATAACTAAAACCTGTTTTAACTGTGTTGGTTAGTAAAGTCAAACTCTAGATTTGATCTTCTGCAAAACTCCATCAATGGCTATATCAACAGCATCTTTCTTATTCATCAACCCCATTGAAGCACCATGTCTTCTATACATAACTCTAGGTATCATCTCAATCACTCTTTCTCTCATCCTCGCCACTTCTTCTTTCGATATACTCATCAACACATCAGCGATTCTCACTCCCTTGAAAACAACATCTTCCTTAGGAATCGTCACCGAGAACTCCGAGAACTCTTCCTCCGGTAAATGCCACCGGTACTGCATTTTCGCGGTTTGGTCTTCGAAGAATACCGGGATGCAACCGGCGATGATTCCGTCGAACGTCGCTTTACGAGTCGGAGTATCTCCTGGTGGTTGCAAGCAAAATGAAGATTGCAACATTGGTTTCATGAATCGAATCGGATCGTGCTCGCAGATCCCGTTTGAGCAGTCGACGAAATCGCAGATTTTGCTCTTTCGTATCTCCGACGAGAAATCAGAAGAAATTTCCGATTCGGTTTCGGTTACATTCGTGTTCGTACACTCTAACCGGATGCTCCGGCGTATATTCGGCGAATTAGAGGTTCCTCCTCCGCCGGCGAATAGCATCAGCGACGTTCGTCGTGAGCGACGGACTCTTCGGATCCACGATTCCAAAAACGTTAAGCTGTGTGGGTGAAACGACGTCGGGTAAGGAACCGCCTGCTCTTGCCATGGCCAGAAACGCGATTCTAGCGTTAACGCCGTGAGATTGAAGAACTCGGGCCGTTCTAGAAACGAAGTCCCCCAAATAGGAGGGTCAACGGTCAACGGCTGAGAGAAATCCCAAGCGGGTCGAGCCATGACGAGGAAATGGTCGTGACCCGAGCGGCGAGACCAGATTTCGGGCGAGTCTCGTGTCAGAAACTCGAGAAGATCCGACCCGTGGTCCGCACTGGAGTTTACGTCGGATCCGTAGAGGTAACGGAGAGAATCGATGCCGGCGTAGTAAGGGAGATAGACGGCGGATGCGAGCTTGGGGTCGGGTGTGAGACATGGATATTCGAGGATCCGACGGTGGAAAATGAGTTCGAGAAGAAGCGGGTCGGTTCTGTACCAGCTTCGGGTACGTGTATGTGTTTTTGGGCCGAGACCGTGATTGGCTAAGTAAGGGCAGAGATCGTCGGTGATTGGGTAGCGATTGCAAGTGGAGAGAAGATCAAGATTGAATCGAGAAGGAAGTGTCCGGATGTGGATCCAACGGCCGCTGCATTCTGAATCGACGGTTGAGATTTGCTGAGCAACCCTAGGCTCGATGAAGAAGAAGAAGATGGTCAATGTTGTGACGGTGGATTTGGAAGCCATGATTATGGAGTTTTGTCGGAGTGAGAGTGGTGGTTTCTTTTTTTCTCTCTTTTTTTATTCATGGTGCAGAAATATATAAGGTAATTGCAGATAAGTCTTTTTTTTTTTTTTTTTTTTTGGGACAAACACTTTCTTTTATAGATTAAACTTCAAAAGTACAAGAGAAAGAGGGAATTAAGCATCCTCTTTGATTACAAACATGAGATTTAAAGATAGCATACGATAACAAAGATAGATTCTCTCAAAGGAGTGACAACGAAGATGAGACAAGCTTCAAATGCGCCGAGATCAGACTCACGGTACCGGACTCAAGAAAAATAATCACATTATGTGGTGATTTTGAAAGCCAATCCTTACTTCCGGAAATCGTAGCTAAGACGAAACCGGTTGCATCTTCCAAAGAAGATAGCAAAACAGTAAAGGAACTGAAGTATCTCTCCCCATTACAAGAGGAGGATAAAAACAATCTTTTCCGGTGAAGGAAGAAAGACTAAAAAGTTCTCTCCCATAAAAGGGAGGAGGATGGAAGTGATCTCTCCCAGGCAAAGGAGGAAATTGAATAAGCCTGATGGTGTAGGACCGTGTGCGTTGAACCCTTGTTGGTTTGAATCAAAACGTTGTACATATAAAGACTTGGGCTTAAGATGGAGACCATACCCAATTCCCAATTTATGAAGACCTATGTTCAGACTCCATTTGGCATGTTGACCATAAGTGAGCAGATGGTAGATCTTGGATGGATGTGGCTTCACGGTCAAACTTTCTAACTTGATAATCTCCAGAAAGAGACAAAAGAGAAAAATTTCAGCATATGTTGACCAGATAGAAGAATGGGACTTGACCATTTTAATTGGTTTAGGCCACGAAATCCACAACAAGATATCAAACTGGGTCAAGCCCAAGTACACAAATCTGAAGAAATTGTTGTTGCCGGGGATCCCTAACGCCGGTAACAAACGAACCATGACGAAGGGTATGGCCAACAGGGATCTAGCCGGAAGGTCGTCGGAAAGAGTGATGTCGAGAGCAAATCTCTTGGACACTGCAACATGAGAGAGAAATCTCTCAGATTGACTCGCCGAAATAGATCTGCTCGGAGGACGCCATGAAAGAGCTTGACAGACCCGTGAATGAACAAGACAGACCGGCCCTTGGGATGAAACGAAACAGAGCGCTTTAGTGGTGGGACACTGCAAGGAGAGCGACATATCTGGAGGGTCCGGCGGATATGGAGGCTTCGGTTGTTGTGTTGACTTCGACGGCTCCGGAGGAAGCAGATCTGCTGGCTCCGGACGAGGAGAGGTCGAGGATGGGAGCTCCGTCACCAAGCTGTGAACATGTGCCATAACCTTCAGCGAGATAGGAATCACCGGCTTCAGACCTCCATACGGCGTGACGGAGCTAGTTGAGAGACGGTAGCGATCTTCACCCACCGGTGAGACAGTTCTTCGGAACAAACCAGGTACGGTTCCGAGAATGAGAAGCATTGCTTCTTAGAAGGAGAGATCAGCAGCGGAGATCCGGCGTCGACAGCCCATCTTGATCGGAGATGAAGAAGAGGCGGGCTTGGGTCTTGTGCCAGAGAGAAAAGGTTCTCTAGGGCGAACTCCTAGAAGAATTGCAGATAAGTCTTCATGTTTCTAAAACTTCGTTAGCTTGATCCTCATTATTTCTTAAAAGCAAAGAAACTCATCAAAGACTCAAAAATGGTTATGTTTGGGTAATAAGGCCCTGCAGGGCCTACCTGAAGATTATCTCTCTTTTTGATTAAAAACATAAAGTAATTTATTGATATCTAGAGACGAATTTAAAGGTGCTTGTGCAATTTTGAACACAAAATAAAATCGTGAGTTCAATAATTGAATTTTTTTTGTCAATCAATAATTGCATTTTAATTACTTTTTGTCACAGTTAATTTTTGATTCCTACAAAAAGAAAAGAAAGAAAGAAACAAAATTGGGTTTAAATTTAATGTGATAATTTAACTGAACTTAATGGAATTTATGAGATTTGAATTGGTTAATGTTAAAGTGATCAAACTATATTGCTTCCCCTCCCAATCAGGGAGAAAGGAGTTTATGATAAAATAAGAAATCATTCAAGAAATTTTGAGAAATTATTGGTTTGTTTACTCTTCTCATATAAATATGTGACACTTTTGTATTAACTCTTCTCAAATAAATGTGCAACACTTTTTTTTATTATGTGATATACCTTTTTCCACTCAATTATCTTTACATGAATGATCAATAATCGTAATTCAAACATATCTCACTTTTTTCTAAAAATTGTTTTCCTTCACAGCTTTCACATCGAGACTCTTCACCACTAAGATAAAACTCGTATTCGGGCACCTAGATTGATACTAACAATTTGTCTTGTCTTATCCTAGCTTAATCATTAGTCTCATTGAATTCAAATGTACAATTGGTCTTTTTGATTTGATATTTAAATACTACAATTATATATTATAGACTTGCAGTTAGATCACTGAATTTGTTTTAGACTAATATGTAGTGCAAATGTACAACAACTGCACTATGTAAAATATTGTTTATTATAGTTGTTCTATCACATCACACTTTTCGGTCATGAACCAGTAATACAAATATTAAGCTGCTCAATAAGATGATTAGTGAATAGTTGATTTACATAGCTATTTTAGTAGAAGATGTTAAATTTTTGGGATTGTATGTTAATCTAATCTCTGATGTTTGTAAGTGCATGCGTTTCAGAACTCTGTGTGCTAATGTTTAACCACATGATCCAAGAGCAGGCTCATGTTTAACCACATGATGACCCGATATTTTGGATGGACTCGGATTACCTCTTTCATCAATATGCTCCGTCTTCTGATGGTCAATATTGATAACTAGGATTTTGCAATCCTTTGAGGTACCAATTCCTTAAGCTTATCGATGTAGCTTTGAGGTATCGAACTTTTTTGGGATGGATAAAACCAATAAGCACAAACTAAACCTCTAGAGTCAAATCACTCAATTAAGTTTTTGTTTCTAACAATCCTAACAAAGACAATTCAAATAGAAGTAAACAAAAAGCAAGTAAACAAGTGGATTCAATCAATGATAAAGATAAGGCCTAAAGGTTAAGGTCAACGGATAGGTGACTCGGGATGATCAAAGATCCTAATTCAAACTTCAAAGAAGCTAACCTCCTAGCAAGGAACACAACAAGTTGAATAGTTTAATCTCTTAATACTAATCTCTTTACTTAATCCTAATCCAAGAACAAATTCTCATTTGTGAATTAAAATCGAGCAAGCAATCAAACAAGTTCCAAACAGCCAACAATCACTCTAAACATACATTTTCATGTGCTAGAATGTGAAAGTTCTATCAAAGCTAAAAACTTGAATTTCATCGAACACATGGTGGGCAAGAAATCCTAAACATCCTAATCAACGTGATCAAGGCTAATTAGGCACTAAACACACTTTGATAGACGAGATTTAAAGACAACAAACATTAGAAATCCATTGATCACCCCTAATCAACCTAATCCTACCTAACCCATAAGCCATATGAAGAACTACTCACTAATCATCATATGAACAACAAAATCCATAGAAATAATGTTGATCATAGGAGACTAGAGATAGATTGAAAGATTTGATGAAGGAATCACAAAAGAAGTACTAGATTAATCCAAGAAATCAATCTTGTTCTTACAAAAGAGTTTTTGCAACAAAACAAGCTTAAGAAACAATAGAAAATAGGTTTTTGGATTAAATAGTCAATATGGTGCGAACTGGGTCAACCCGGAATAAACCGGGTGTTGACCCGGATCCAAGGCAGTTTCTGGGGTCTGTATCGGCCAGCCAGTCGATATGCTGGTCGATATGGACTGTCTGAATTTAATCCGAGAGTCTGTATCGGCCAGCTGATATTCATGTGTTTTCATTCATTTAGGATAGTGATTTGTGCTTATTTTGATCTCTTTTCCTTTCTTTCTTCCTTCCTTTGTTGTTCTTTGTCTAGTTTAGAGTATAGTTGCATTTAGGACTAGGATTTAGCTTTCTAGATTGTTTTTGGAGTGTTTGCTTGTGTTTGTAGGTTCTTGGACAAATATGGAGCAGTTGGGAGGTTAAGGAAGCAAAGAGAAGAGCTCAAAGAAGAAGGAAAGATTGGCCAAATCGACAGTGAAATAACCGACCAGTCAAACCGACCAGAAGACGTCGATGGACTCTCGGCATTCAAACCGACGTATTGAACCGACGTCGCGTGGTCGGTGGAAAGCAGCGAGTTTTGCACAATTTCGGGCAGTGAAATAACCGACCAGGCGAACCGACGAAAACACGTCGGTTGATTCCAATCATTTTAACCGACGAGCCAAACCGACATCACCACGTCGGTGATTTCCCTGTGAAGACCAAAATCAGACCCAGTTATTTACAATATTGCCACTACGACCCTTTCTTGTATAAATTTTCATTTTGGGGGATTAAAAACCCTAAGCTACCTAAGCCTAGTCTTCTCTCTTCTTATGTTTATGATTTAGGATTTGTAAACCTTTGATTTTGAGTTTTAATTAAGTACTTTGTTATCTTTTCTTAATCTCTCTTTCTATCTATGATTTCTCACATCTCTCTATGATTAGGGAGGAGAGTTTTTGGGTTTTGTGGATGAGGTTGATTTAGGTGGTTTATGTGATGATTAGTGATGCTTATGACTTATTTATGAATGATCCTTCTCTAATTAGTTGATCTCTATGCTAGGTTGCAAGGAATTGTTGAATCTAGATGCTAGGCTTTTTCATGCCCGAAAGGTGTTCGATGAAATGCTTGAATGAACTTTTTAGAGGATTTTCACATCTTAGCCTAAGAGATTAGTTGTCTAAGGTGATTATTGGTAATGAGAAATTGTTTGCATTGCTTGTTTGTCTCTTAATCACAAATGATAATTTGATCTTGATTAGGGATTAGACAAAGGAATTAGTGCCAAGAGATTGGATTAATCTAATGATTAGTGTTCTTAGCCTAAGGATTAGCTTTGCTAAAAGGTATTTGATGGATATTAATGCATGCTTGTCTTGTAATTTGCAAATGAGAATTGAATGATTGAATGATTAGCATAGAATTTATGAACATGAGAATGTGATTAGCATAATTATGATCAAAAGCCTTGTTTAGCAATGTTTGATTGATTGAAATATCATTGATTGTCTCTAGATCACCTAGTCTCCACAGCCTCATCCTAGGACCCTTCTTTTATCTTGTTTAGTTCTTTATTTTCTTTATTGCTTTGTTGTTTGTTTAGGATTGTTAGTTAAACCTTATTTTATCCATTTGGCTTAGCTTAAGTAGTATTTTGCATTCCTAATGTGTTGTTCTTCTTGCCTCCTGGATTGATACCTTAAGTACTACAATGATAGGAGTAGACTTGAGGAATTGATCTAGAAATTAGAAAAAGTCTATCATCAATTTGGCGCCGTTGCCGGGGAGGTGTAGCAATAGCCATTAGGATTTAGATTCTACTTTAGACTAAGCTTTTATTTTGTTTTAGTTTGTGTGGTTACTAACTTTCTTTCAAGTGTTTGTTCTTTTTGCAAGGTGCAAATCACAAGGAAGAGAGCATGGCCTCAGAGATAGCTTCTATGTTGAGGGCTATGTTGGAAGCTCAAGAAAGAGAGATGGCTTGGGACCCTACAAGTCATCATGGTTTTAAAAGCACATCCACTTATCAAGGTGATCTTCCAAATGAGTACTCTTCTCATGAGTACCAATATGGATATGGTGATGGATACCAATCTTGGAACATGGAGCATGAGCATGAATCAACTCACTCTTCTCAACTCTCTTATGATGAAGAACTTCTCAACATGAAAAGTTGGCATTGGAAGGACAAGAGAGGTACAATGAGAGCTTAAGGATGATAAACAATGATTTTGCTCATTTGCCTCAAGATGAAAGCATTGTTGAGCCAACACATGAGGAGAATGCTCAAGTCCAAGATGAATTCTTGAAAGAAGCTTACTCTTTCCAATCATGTGATGAAGAGCTTCTCAACTTGGCAAGGATGGCATTAGAAGGACAAGAGACGTATAATGAGAGCATAAGGAATATCAACACTGTTTTTGCTCAATTGCCTCAAGATGCAAGCATTGTTGAGCCAACGCATGAGGAGAATGCTCAAGTCCAAGATGAGTTCTTGAAAAAAGCTGAAGAGACTATCAAGGAATTTGAAATGCTTATTGGTTGCACTGTTGGTGAAGACCTTGTGATAAGGTATGAAGATGAGGATGAGGATGAGACAATTATGGGTCATTCAACCAATGGAAACAATGAAGGAGTAGGAGAAGTTGTGATAGTTGAGGAAGAGCCTTATGAAGATGGGTTGGTTGTTGAGTGCAAGGACATCAAGGAAGAGAACACACAAGATGAGCTCTCAATCATTGAAGAGGAACCAAAGCAACCAAATCCCAAGCAAGAGCTAATTGGAGGAAATCTTATGGAGAAACAAGATGGTCTCAATGAAGAATCCTTCAAGGAGGATGAAGAAGATGGATCTCCAATGGCTCAACCCTTTCACAACTACCTTGATATAGTCTCCACCATATCACCAAGCTTTCATGATCCAAGGAAGATCCCTTTTGAGGAGATAAGGATGAAAGAGTTTAGGGGGTGGTTCTACGATGAGTATGATCCCGGTGATACAAACTCATGCCACATCCCTAACCAAAAAGAGTGAAGGGATAGTCAAGCTTAGTGACTCAAAACAAGCTCACTTGGGAGGAATTCCCATGTCTATCCTTTTGGGGAGCTTTGAGGTCAATGCAAGGAAGAAGGGAAAGAGTTTTGGGTGCAAAGGGACTTCAATGCTAAATAAAAGGATTATGAAGCCTATGCAATGGTCTAAGTTTGGGGGAGTCTTGTGCCACATTCGAAGATGTCTCCACCTCCCATTCCTCCTCTCCATTCCACTCTCCAAGTAACACTCCAACTTTTGTCTTTTTGATTTTGTATTTTTTATTTAGTATTTGGTCTCTTTCTCTTGCTTCTATCACACAAGGGACTGTGTGGTTTAAGTTTGGGGGAGGAGACAAGTTGCTAATAATGTGTTTTGTGATCTTATTTTCTCTTTTGCATCCCTTGAGTCTCATGCGTTCATCGAAGGCATAGAAAATCCAACAAAATCGAAAATTTTCAAAAAACCTTTTCAAAAAGAAAGCATTTAGTTGCATTTGCATGCTTAAGATTGAGTCTAGAAGTCATTTAGGATTGTATTCATTAAAGTTTGAGAGTTAAAGCTTATGTTCTTTATAAAAAAATTGTTTGAGCATGTGGTTATTGTGCATCTTGTGAACTTGAAATTAAGGAAGAACCCTTCTTGGATCTCATGCATTATTGTTCACTTCTTGGTTGAAACATGTTGTGATTTGAATCATTCCCTATCTATTAGAACTCTTAATATTGACTTGAATTATCATGTTGTGCAATGAAAGGTGAACTCATGGATACTTCATACATACTTGGACTATCTTCTCCCTTTCTACCACTCTCTTGTTAGTCCAAGTAGATTTCCCCACCTTGAACCAAACTTTCCTTCAAGCCTAAACACTTTAGTGAGAGATGAGAGGCCTTTTTCTTGAATCAACTAGGCAAAAAGTGTTGAGTTTGGAACGATAAGGATAGGTCTTCATTGTAGAACTAGCCTTACATCATTGGGCTATGCATAGGATAGGAAAGAAGTTTGGGGGAATTGGGAAGAAAAGAAAAAAAAGGGAATGAGGAAAGGATTGAGAAAAGAAAGAGGGGATTGGAAAAGAAAAAGAAAAGTTGATAGCTCTAAGTGTTTATGAAAGATAAGTCTCAAGTTTTAAAGAAAGAAAAGAAGCCAAAGTTGGCTCAAGAATTAAAAGAGAAGAAAAAGAAAAGAGACTAGTGAAAAGAAAAAAAAGAGCTAAGAAAAGAAAAAAAATCCCCTAAGTGTTTAAAGAAGAAAGAAGTGATCAAAGTTGGGATAAGAAGGCAAAAATGCCTTAAGAAAATGGTAGCTTAGGAAGGGAATCTTGGGTTTAGAAGAAGAGTTAAGATCATTATAGGGATTTGGGTAGAATGAGGATCTATCCTTATACGCATGAGTTGTTTCTTACTCTTAGCATTTTGCTATAGTTCATTCCTTTCTTGAGAGATCCTTTGTTTTTGAAACCCACACTTCATTTGAGATCAATTTTATCTCAAGACCTTAACCCTTTAACCAAATGTGTTCATTTGATTTGCACAATCATGATCCACCATTGCTTAATGAATGTTAAAGGGAATGAGGATAGGAATTCATGTGTAGGTTGGGGCTTGAACTTGATGCATGTGTTGATGGGAATGGCTAACTCTTTTGAAGTAGAGTAAACTTGATTGTAGCTCTTAATTGCTTGTATTGACTTTGTTTCCACTTATGCTTAACAATTGATTTTGAAAGCTTTGAACTCTCTCTTTCAAACCTTTCTCCCAATTTGCTTTGATGGTCTTATGCTTGCTTGTGGACAAGCAAGATTCAAGTTTGGGGGAATTGATATTCATGTGTTTTCATTAATTTAGGATAGTGATTTGTGCTTATTTTGATATCTTTTCCTTTCTTTCTTCCTTCCTTTGTTGGTCTTTGTCTAGTTTAGAGTATAGTTGCATTTAGGACTAGGATTTAGCTTTCTAGGTTGTTTTTGGAGTGTTTGCTTGTGTTTTGTAGGTTCTTGGACAAATATGGAGCAATTGGGAGGTTAAGGAAGCAAAGAGAAGAGCTCAAAGAAGAAGGAAAGATTGGCCAAATCGACAGTGAAATAACTGACCAGTCAAACCGACCAGAAGACGTCGATGGACTCTCGGCATTCAAACCGACGTATTGAACCGACATCGCGTGGTCGGTGGAAACAAGCGAGTTTTGCACAATTTCGGGCAGTGAAATAACCGACCAGGCGAACCGACGAAAAAACGTCGGTTGATTCCAATCATTTCAACCGACGAGCCAAACCGACATCACCACGTCGGTGATTTCCCTGTGAAGACCAAAATCAGACCCAGTTATTTACAATATTGCCACTACGACCCTTTCTTGTATAAATACTCATTTTGGGGGATTAAAAACCCTAAGCTACCTAAGCCTAGTCTTCTCTCTTCTTATGTTTATGATTTAGGATTTGTAAACCTTTGATTTTGAGTTTTAATTAAGTACTTTGTTATCTTTTCTTAATCTCTCTTTCTATCTATGATTTCTCACATCTCTTCTATGATTAGGGAGTAGAGTTTTTGGGTTTTGTGGATGAGGTTGATTTAGGTGGTTTATGTGATGATTAGTGATGATCCTTCTCTAATTAGTTGATCTCTATGCTAGGTTGCAAGGAATTGTTGAATCTAGATGCTAGGCTTTTTCATGCCCGAAAGGTGTTCGATGAAATGCTTGAATGAACTTTTTAGAGGATTTTCACATCTTAGCCTAAGAGATTAGTTGTCTAAGGTGATTATTGGTAATGAGAACTTGTTTGCATTGCTTGTTTGTCTCTTAATCACAAATGAGAATTTGATCTTGATTAGGGATTAGACAAAGGGATTAGTGCCAAGAGATTGGATTAATCTAATGATTAGTGTTCTTAGCATAAGGATTAGCTTTGCTAAAAGGTATTTGATGGATATTAATGCATGCTTGTCTTGTAATTTGCAAATGAGAATTGAATGATTGAATGATTAGCATAGAAGTTATGAACATGAGAATGTGATTAGCTTAATTATGATCAATAGCCTTGTTTAGCAATGTTTGATTGATTGAAATATCATTGATTGTCTCTAGATCACCTAGTCTCCTAGCCTCATCCTAGGACCCTTCTTTTATCTTGTTTAGTTCTTTATTTTCTTTATTGCTTTGTTGTTTGTTTAGGATTGTTAGTTAAACCTTCTTTTATCCATTTGGCTTAGCTTAAGTAGTATTTTGCATTTCTAATGTGTTGTTCTTCTTGCCTCCCTGGATTGATACCTTAAGTACTACAATGATAGGAGTAGACTTGAGGAATTGATCTAGAAATTAGAAAAAGTCTATCATCACCAGCCAGTCGATATGCTGGTCGATATGGGCTCTCGGATTTTCTGGCCAGGAAGCGTATCGGTCTGCTCGGTCGATATGCCGGTCGATATGAGTCTGTCTGCTTTTTTTGCAGACTGTGTTGAGATGCATCCAGTAAATCATGCATAACTCTTTCCATATAGCTCCGAATGACTTAAAACCACCTCCATTAGAAAGCTAACTCAATTTCCCATGATGTTTATTCAGAAACCCAGAGCTAAAAGTCAACGTAATATCTTCATTTGACTCAATCTTTCAAGCTCATCGGTTTGGTCTTTCATCACCATTTCACTTGCAATCACTCCTTTGGCCTCCAAACTCTTCCAAACATCCTTAGCAACTCCAAGAACCTACAAAACATAGTAAACACTCTAAATGCAAGCCTAGAATGCCTAAACCTAGAACTAGATGATCTTATACTCTAAACACACCAATGACCAAAGAAATGAAGCTAAAGGAAACTAAAAAGAAGTAAAACATGATCCTAACAATAGCTTAAATGCATAAAAATACAAGTATATCAATTCCCCCAAACTTAAACCTTGCTTGTCCACAAGCAAGCATAAGACTATCAAAGCAAGTTGGGAGAAAGGTTTGAAGGCGGGAGCTCATATCCAAAGACAAAACTGAGATCAACAAGTTCCAATTCGAGTCAACGTCACCAAGATGCAACCAAGTTAGGCTTACTCCAAAAATTTAGCCACGCTCATCAAGACAAAACTCTTAGCTCAATTCTCTACCTAGACAAGCATTCCTATCAACTAGCTCTTTAACATTCATTAGGTTTTCAAGTGGATCTTACTCAATGCAAGGTGATCAAACTCATTTGGCAAAGGGACAAGGTTTTGAGATTAAAGTGATCTCAATCAAAAGAGGGGTTTATTCCAAAAGCATGAAGGTTCTCTCATAAAGAAGTGAATGAGCTATAGTAAAATGCTAAGAGTTAGAGGCAATTGGTGCATACTAGGTTGATTTCCATCTACCCATGCCCCAATTACTTCTTCTCCTAATCTAGCCCACCTAAAGACCAAGGTTATTTTTGCCCCATCCCCTTTTCTCAATCATACACTTTCCAATCAAACTCCCCAAGGATCAATAAAGACTTTTCAAAACAGTGGCAAATCTTTTCTTTTTAACTTAGCTCAAGTCTTTCTTTAGCAATGTTCTCTTTTCTTTCTTTGAGTTGAGCCTTTGGCTTCTTTTCATTTCAAAATATGAGACACTTTTCTTTTCTTTAAACACATAAGAGCTTTTCTTCTTTTAAAACACTTTGCCAACAAACATAAGATCCTAACCAAAATCCCTTTCATTCTTCCCTTTCTTTACTCTCTTCTTCCATTCCCAATTTCTCTCCCAAACTTGGATTCTAGCCTATTGCAAAGCTAAAGGTAATGAGCTTGCACTATATGGAAATTTTTCCTAGTCGCCTCATACTCAACACTTTTTACCTAGCTCATTCAAAAAAAAAAAATAGGCCTACCCCTCAACAAGAGTGTTTATGGTTTGAAAGAAGGGTGGTGAAAGGTGTGGAGTCTATTCAAGCAAGCGAGAGTGGTAAAAGGGATAAGAATTCTTGAATATTTTCAGAGTATCCATGAGTTTAACACACAAAGCATGAGCAAGATAATTAGATGTCATCATTAAAGTTCTCACTTAGGTAGAGCTAGTGTCAATTCAAAGCCTATTTCAGTTTAAAATCAAGTTTCAAAACAAGCAATCCTAGCATGGTTCGTCTTAACTTTCTAGCCTTTCTTGAATTGCAATCTTAGGACAATCAACTAGCTCAAACAACTAGCATAAAGAACAAGTCATCACTCAATCAGTTTTACAAGGAAATTCAATCATTTCTCCCTATGCATGCGTCCTATAAGATGCAACTAGACTCGATCCTATGATGCAAGTGCAACTACATGCTTTCTTTTTGAAATTTTTTTTTGACATTTTTTGAAATTTTTTTGGTTTTCTTATGCCATAAATGAAATGCATGAGACTCAAGTGATAGAAAAGAAAAATATGATCAAAAGAAACGTGATTAGCAACTGGTCTCTCCCCCAAACTTAAATCACACAGCCCCTTGTGTGAAAGAAGCAAAGAAGAAAAACCGGGAAAACAAACAAATGCAAGAAAAGAAAAGAGGCAAAATATTTACAAAGGCTGGAGTGTTACTTGGAGAGTGGAATGGAGAGGAGGAATGGGAGGTGGAGGCATATTTTATTTAGCATGAGACTTCCCCAATATTAGACCATTACATTGGCTTCTCATCCTTTGATTTAGTATTGAAGTCCCTTGCTCAATCCCAAAACTCATTCCCTTCTTCTTTGCATTTATCCCAAAGCTCCTCAAAAAGATAGACATGGGAATTCCTCCTAAGTGAGCTTGTTTTGAGTCACTAAGCTTGACTATCCCTTCACTCTTTTTGGTTAGGGGTGTGGCATGAGTTTGTATCACCGGGATCATACTCATCGTAGAACCGCCCCCTAAACTCCTTCATCCTTATCTCCTCAAAAGGGATCTTCCTTGGATCATGAAAGCTTGGTGATATGGTAGAGACTATATGAAGGTAGTTGTGAAAGGCTTGAGCCATTGGATATCCATCTTCTTCATCCTCCTTGAAGGATTCTTCATTGGGACCATCTTGTTTCTCCATAGGAATTCATCCAATTGGCTTTTGCATGGAATTTGGTTGCTTTGGCACTTCTTCCATGATTGAGAGCTCATCTTGTGTGCTCTCTTCCTTTATCTCCTTGCACTTAACAACCAACCCATCTTTATAGGGCTCTTCCTCTTCTCTCACAACTTCTCTTACTCCTTCATTATTGCTATTGGTTGAATGACCCATGAATGTCTCTTCATCATCCTCTTCTTCATACCCAATCACAAGATCTTCACAAACAGTGCAACCAAGAAGCATTTCAAATTCCTTGATAGTCTCTTCAGCTTCTTTCAAGAACTTATCTTGGACTTGAGCATTCTCCTCATGTGTTGGCTCAACAATACTTGCATCTTGAGGCAGATGAGCAAAATCATTGTTGATCATCCTTAAGCTCTCATTGTACCTCTCTTGTTCTTCCAATGCCATTCTTGCCAAGTTGAGAAGCTCTTCATCACATGATTGGGAGGAGTAAGATGCTTCATGCTCATGCTCCATGCTCCAAGATTGGTATCCATCACCATATCCATATTGGTACTCATGAGAAGAGTACTCATTTGGAAGATCACCTTCATAAGTGGATGTGCTTTCAAAACCATGATGGCTTATAGGGTCCCAAGCCATCTCTCTTTCTTGATCTTCTAGCATAGCCCTCAACATTAAAGCTATCTCTGAAGCTATGCTCTCTTCCTTATGATTGCACCTTGCAAAAAGAACAAACACTTGAAAGAGAGTTAGTAACCAAGACTTGAACTAAATAGGAATAGAAAACGAAATGATATATCCAGAATCCCAAAATGGCAACGGCGCCAAATTGATAACTATGATTTTGCAATCCTTTGAGGTACCAATTATATACTTGTATTTTCATGCATTTAGGCTATTGTTAGGATCATGTTTTACTTCTTTTTAGTTTCCTTTAATTTCATTTCTTTGGTCATTGATGTGTTTAGAGTATAGGATCATCTAGAGCTATGTTTAGGCATTCTAGGATTGCATTTGGAGTGTTTCCTATGTTTTGTAGGTTCTTGGAGTTGCTAAGGAGTTTTGGAAGAGTTTGGAGGCCAAAGGAGTGATTGCAAGTGAAATGGTGATGTAGGACCAAACCGATGAGCTTGAAAGATTGAGTCATATGAAAATATTACATTGACTTTTAGCTCTGGGATTCTGAATAAAAATCATGGAAAATTGAGTTAGCTTTCTAATGGAGGTGGTTTGAAATCATTCGGAGCTATATGGAAAGAGGTATGCCTGATTTACTGGATGCATCTCAACACAGTCTTCATATCGGGTTGCATATCGGCCAGCCAACCGATATGACCTCTCGGATTAATTTTTGTGCATCCATATCGGTTGGCATATCGTTTCAGCCAACCGATACGCTCCTTCGACAGAAAATCCGAGAGCTCGTATCGGTCGGCATATCGGTCCAGCCGACCGATATCGTCCCCAGATTTTCACTTGGATCCGGGTCAACACCCGGTTTATTCCGGGTTGACCCGGCTCGCACCCTAATGACTATTTAAGCCAAAAACCTATTTCTATTTGTATCTTAAACTTTATTTTCTGTTCTAAACACTTTGGAAGAACAAGTTTGATTTCTTTGATTAATCTAAGTACTTTTTGGTGATTCTTTGTTTCAATCTTCCTACTTTCTCTAATCTCCTATGATCAACACTATATCTATGGATTTTGTTGTTCGTAGAATGATTAGTGAGTAGTCTCCTTTTGAGCTTTTGGGTTAGGAAGATTTGAGTGATTAGGGGTTGAATCTTGATGTCTAAGGCTTAGAATTTGATTGATCCTTTCTCATTAGATGTTCTTAATGCTAGATTAGGCTTATCTATCCTTGATCTAGAAACTTGGGATTTTATTGCACATAAAGTGTTCGATGAAATGCTAGCTAGAATTTAATGAGAGCTTTACATTCTTATCCAATGACAATTGATGTGTAAGGTGTTTAGTAGCTAAATGACTTGTGTTAAATGCGTGCTTGCTTGTTATTAGCCAACGAGAGTTGATGTTTAATGCCCGCTTAGCATAGGGTTAATGAAATGAGAATGTATTAACTTGAATTGGTGTTTCTAAGCTAAAGGATTAGCGTTTTAATGTTGTGTTTGACATCTTAATTCAATGCTTAGTTGCTTAGATCAAATTTCCTATACCCAAGAGCTTGATCTTTAATCATCTATTTGAATTATCTCGTTTGATCTCTCTTGCTTGATTTTCTTGCTTGATATTGTTAATTGCACTTAGGATATTAGAATTTCAACTCAAATTGGTATTGCTTGACTGTTTGGGTTTAGTGTATTCTTATTGGTTTTATCCGTCCCAAAAAGGTTCGATACCTCAAAGCTACTTCGATAAGCTTGAGGAATTGGTACCTCAAAGGATTGTAAAATCCTAGTTATCAACCAATTCCTCAAGCTTATCGATGTAGCTTTGAGGTATCGAACCTTTTTGGGATGGATAAAACCAATAAGCACAAACTAAACTTCTAGAGTCAAATCACTCAATTAAGTTTTTGTTTCTAACAATCCTAACAAAGACAATTCAAATAGAAGTAAACAAAAAGCAAGTAAACAAGTGGATTCAATCAATGATAAAGATAAGGCCTAAAGGTTAAGGTCAACGGATAGGTGACTCGGGATGATCAAGGATCCTAATTCAAACTTCAAAGAAGCTAACCTCCTAGCAAGGAACACAACAAGTTGAATAGTTTAATCTCTTAATACTAATCTCTTTACTTAATCCTAATCCAAGAACAAATTCTCATTTGTGAATTAAAATCGAGCAAGCAATCAAACAAGTTCCAAACAGCCAACAATCACTCTAAACATACATTTTCATGTGCTAGAATGTGAAAGTTCTATCAAAGCTAGAAACTGGAATTTCATCGAACACATGGTGGGCAAAAAATCCTAAACATCCTAATCAACGTGATCAAGGCTAATTAGGCACTAAACACACTTTGATAGACGAGATTTAAAGACAACAAACATTAGAAATCCATTGATCACCCCTAATCAACCTAATCCTACCTAACCCATAAGCCCTATGAAGAACTACTCACTAATCATCATATGAACAACAAAATCCATAGAAATAATGTTGATCATAGGAGACTAGAGATAGATTGAAAGATTTGATGAAGGAATCACAAAAGAAGTAATAGATTAATCCAAGAAATCAATCTTGTTCTTACAAAAGAGTTTTTGCAACAAAACAAGCTTAAGAAACAATAGAAAATAGGTTTTTGGATTAAATAGTCAATATGGTGCGAACCGGGTCAATCCGGAACAAACCAGGTGTTGACCCAGATCCAAGGCCGTTTCTGGGGTCTGTATCGGCCAGCCAGTCGATATGCTGGTCGATATGGACTGTCTGAATTTAATCCGAGAGTCTGTATCGGCCAGCCAGTCGATATGCTGGTCGATATGGGCTCTCGGATTTTCTGGCCAGGAAGCGTATCGGTCTGCTCGGTCGATATGCCGGTCGATATGAGCATGTCTGCTTTTTTGCAGACTATGTTGAGATGCATCCAGTAAATCAGGCATAACTCTTTCCATATAGCTCCGAATGACTTCAAACCACCTCCATTAGAAAGCTAACTCAATTTCCCATGATTTTTATTCAGAAACCCATAGCTAAAAGTCAACGTAATATCTTCATATGACTCAATCTTTCAAGCTCATCGGTTTGGTCTTTCATCACTCACTCCTTTGGCCTCCAAACTCTTCCAAACATCCTTAGCAACTCCAAGAACCTACAAAACATAGGAAACACTCCAAATGCAAGCCTAGAATGCCTAAACCTAGATCTAGATGATCTTATACTCTAAACACACCAATGACCAAAGAAATGAAGCTAAAGGAAACTAAAAAGAAGTAAAACATGATCCTAACAATAGCCTAAATGCATGAAAATACAAGTATATCAAATATGCACTTGTATATTCAAGGACT
Organism: Orychophragmus violaceus; assembly: GCA_030180135.1. Classification (NCBI taxonomy): domain Eukaryota; kingdom Viridiplantae; phylum Streptophyta; class Magnoliopsida; order Brassicales; family Brassicaceae; genus Orychophragmus; species Orychophragmus violaceus. The sequence continues at coordinate 99,943,984 of CM058233.1, forward strand.
TTTTAATATTGATTCCACCACATGACTAGACATTTCCACACCTGAATGTAGTACCATCATATGCAATATACACATGTAACAGCTCAAGGTTTGTAAGTATTTGTTCTACCATATGATGGGACGTTTCCGCACCAGCACCAACAAATAGTTTAGAACTCATTTTCCTTACAATCGAAGTTAGTACCAGCATCAACACCAACATTTGAACCAGTTTACATCATCTTTGTGGGAGACTCGACCCAAGACATCACTTCTAATATGCTATCAGAGAGGTTTAGAGATCATTATCGATCGATTGTGGTGATAAAGGTCATGAGTCACCAAGACACTTGACATAGTCGAAAGTATGGCTTTGTGAATTTTTGAGATGTAAGAGAGCAAGTATATATAATGAAGGAAATATATGACATTAACTATTCTAGTATACCAGTAAGAGTTCCTCATCCAACTAAAAACATAACCTCGTGTTTTGTTTGTTTGTAAAGTTGGAGTTGATATTGAAATAGAGTCAAGAGTTTGTATGAACTGCAGATTTTAACATTTAAGACATTTATACTCACATTCTACTTATAGAAGGATCTAGAAGATCATATAATATTGTGAATATTATGTAATTATGATTTAGAGATATTACATATATTTGTGTCTATCTAGAATAGGAAATACCGATACTATAAATATGTATGTAACGCAATCATTATTCTTATGAGAGTAAATATTAATCCTTCCAATCATAAGCTCTCATCAACTCTACATGGTATCAGAGCCACAATGATCTAGCGATCGGCTCCGTTCCTGATTTTTCTTTCGATTTTTAAGCCATAGAGCTTCTTTTATATTTTTTTTTCTCAAGCCAAGTGCTTCTATAATTCAAGTTCATCATGAACCTCTGAATCTAAACCATAGAACTTCTTCTTATTCAAGTCTATCATAGACCTCTGAATCTAAGCCAAGTGCTTCCGAGTTTTTTTGATCTAATGATCAAACTCCCTTTTGTTTCTATTTATCTACTTCTTCTCCGTTCTATTCTTTTCAAAAAAAAAAAAATACAAATCGTCCATTAGATTCTTCGATTTTCATTTCCAGTAATAAAAAAAAAAGTCTTAAAGCACGATCAATCTCCTTTTGTTTCTTTCTTCTTACTCTTCTCTGATTTTTTAATTATTTTCTTCTAAAAAAAACAACAAAAAAAAGAAAACAAAAATTTAAGAGAACGATTGTGCTTGATTTCCCTTATTCTTCTTTTTTTATCAATCCTCTTCTCCTTAAAAAAAAAAAAAATTGTTCTTTTATTTTTCAAGCCTCGTACTTCTATTTATTCTTATTATAAAAAAAAACTATTCTTCTTATTCTTCTTATATTTCTCTATTCCTTTTCTCCTTTAAAACAAAAAAAATCATTCGTTCAAAAAAAAAAAAAAAATCTTCTTATAATCCTCCCCACCCAGCAGCAAATCTCTATCTCCTTTTGATTCTGCAATCACGAAACCAAGAAGGAAGATAACGGAGGTTCATATCACAATTAATCCGAGTCAATCTCAAGCCGTTAATTCCGCTTCGTTTCATCCTTGTCTTGAGCTTGAGGGGGCATATAGAAGGATCTAGAAGATCATATAATATTGTGAATATTATGTAATTATGATTTAGAGATATTACATATATTTGTGTCTATCTAGAATAGGAAATACCGATACTATAAATATGTATGTAACGCAATCATTATTCTTATGAGAGTAAATATTAATCCTTCCAATCATAAGCTCTCATCAACTCTACACTACTCTCCCAAACATTCAAATGATACTAGACAAATATTATATTAATAAAACATACAAAAGATCAAATGAGCACAGGGTAATTCCCTCGAGAAGCTTATGAAATGAATAATGAAAAGGTTTCAATTTTAATACGATTTATGGATAATATGGAAAAATGATAAAATTAAGATATAAAAGCAGAAACTATTAAAAAAGAAAACTAAAAGATGAAAGAAAATAGACAGCAGCATTGAGTGAAGTTCTTCTTATACTCCTACACAATCATCAAAAACTTGAGTTTTCCATCTTTCTCCATTTCACCAAAGTCTTGAGAAACTTCTTCACCTGCAACACACATTTTACCAACCATTACATCACATATACTACAACATAACATATGTTGTGATGATAAATTATTATGTAATATATACCTCGGAAGGGTCTCTAAGAGAGTAGAATGCATTGCTTTCTTTTGGCACAGACGATACCAAAATTCCAAATCCTTGCTTCTTCTCCCTTAGTACCTTGAATGCATCTTCATCAGTCTTGTCATCTCCGATAAAGATTGGTAGGAAATCATCGTTGTTGCTTAATCCTAGAGATTCCAACAAAAACTCAACTGCTTTTCCTTTGTTCCACTCGATCACAGGACGAACCTCTAAAACCTGATCATATTAACAAAACCAGTAATCAACTATAACTCTTTTGAGGGCTTGTGGAACGAAATGTGAAGAGACCAGATTGATATTACATTCATTCCAAGTAAGTACCTTTCTCCCGTGAGTTAGACGCAGGCGAGGGTATTGTTTCAGGTGGTCATGAACTCGTTGAGCAACGATTGGCCAGTCTTTCTCGTCAACGTTACGGTAATGCACAGAGGCGCAGAACTTGTGGTTCTCTACTTTTGCACCTTTGATACATTTAGTTAGCTCAACGAGGGTTTTATAAACCTCTTCGATAACCGGTATGAACTCTTTAGCAGGCTGAAAGAGGTTTACCTCTTCACCCTATTAACAAAAAAACAAGAAAGAAAGAGATTAGAAGAGATGGTTTGATCATAGAAATTGAAATGAAGTACAATGATTTCACCTGTTGGTCAGTGGATTTTATACAATTGGGGTCTTGAGGGGACCCATTAACATCTGCAGGAGTCATTATGTCCATCCCATGACTACCAGCGTAATAGAGTTCGGTTAGTCCTACCAATTGGTAAACCTGGCACATGAGTAAACCTCAAACTGTATTAGCGTTTCAACTTGTGGTTGGATTGTGCTGATACAATGGTTTAAAATTCTCACCTTGTCACGGCTTCTACCACTAATTATTGCTGTTGGGAAGTACTTGGCGACATCTTTAACAGCAGCACGCATCTGAAAGAAATATAGAGAGTAAACAATTAGCAAATCGTGTTTCAGACCAGAGAGTAATTAACATGTCCAAAATACAAAACAGACCAGAGAGCATAATTAACATGTCCAAAAAACAAAAGGGTTTTTGGTTCTTACGGCATCAGACATGATGGCACGATCAGGGTCATCGACGATTGGGGAAAGTGTTCCATCGTAATCTAGAAACACAGCTATCTTCTTGTCCTTCGCTTGAGCTGCAATCTGATTGAAAGAGCTAATCGCTGAAGGATACTTGAGCTGTCCAGATTATAAGAATGAAAGTGGTGAGAAGTGAGAAAAAAATATGTGAATGAAACTAAGAGATATTAAATTTTTACCATCCAGGCTCGTTGAGCAAAGTCATCCTCAGGAGCAATCTCAATGTTGAAATCCTTGACCAGTCTTTTACGAGGTGGGGAGGATGAAATCATTGCATCTAACCAACCATTGGATCTAACATCGTCGAGCTTAGGGATCTTCTTCCTAGAACTCATCATGAATCTTCCTGAAGGTAAAGATGATCCAAGTCTTGATTTATTGACTGGTGTAGCAGGGTCAGAGAGAACAGGGGGCGTCTTGTTTAGGTTCATATCCATCCAACTCCAAATCAAAATGCTTTCAAACAAGAAATTCGATGGGATCTTCTAAAAACACTTTATCCAACTGTTTTGTCAATGAAAAACCACTTCTTCAATGTTTTCTTGTCACTGCTTGTTGGTGAACGGTCCATTAAAAGTGAACACTGAATTTAACAATAATACCCAATATTCAGAATATGCAAAAGTATGTTTCTTAAAAAATGAAGATAACCACAAGAACCAAAAATCGAAACCTTTTCTTTTGACATTACCTCATCATCTCTAAATCTTCAAATGCACACAGCTTTTAGGCTGATCTTGAGCTTCAACTACAAACCTGTATAATATGACCACCAGAATTCTAGTAAACCATACTGCTTTTTAATGTAACAGGACAACGCAAAGGAACAGTAAAAAGATGGAACTTTTTCATGTCCTTAAAGCAGAACATTTACAAAGTCAACAAGAAAGTTATGTTTTTTGATATTTTCCTCTTGTTTTTTTTTTACCTAATCGTCTTAATTGTAGTTTAATGATATTGAAGACAAGGAGCCACTGATTTTGACATGTAACCGAACTTTTCAACTGACTTTCTGTAAGACAATCACTACTATTATTAATAAGGCTACCGACAAAAAAAAACTTACATAGCTTCATCACTCAAAATTGTCCCCCCCAAAAAACGCGTATATGATTCATACCAGTGACCAATTTAGTCTCTAATATGTGTTGTTCATACCATTCTAACAAAATAGACAAGTTATAATACATCGAGACAATGAATTGCACTGACCAATGCTGTAAGGTTACGAAAGAACAGAGTTTAATCACATAGGAAGGCGTAAGTATAAATAAAAGAAAGAAAAAACTGAAACACAGGAGATCCAGAAATCTCAACAATGAACCTAGATCAGATCAAACAAGCTGTAAAACCGATAAATATTGAGGGATCAAAAAGGGTTTAGATTTCAAACCTGATTGAAACTAGCTGGAAACACGTAGCAACCAGAAGAAAATCCGGGGAAATGCAGATTTTTCCGAAACAAAATCTCAGGGATCAGCGAAAGGAGAGGATCTCGCAAGGAGAAATCAGTGAAGAGAGAGAGAGAGAGATTTTTTTTGGTAACCTAAAAATTTCGGAAGAGAATGAAAGAGAGGAAGGGAGAAAATGAAGGAGATGGGCTTTGGTATTTATAGAGTCCGTTTCTCAGAGAGACGTGGTTAACAAGGATTATTAAGCTGTTTTGTTGAATATCGAAAACACCCCCGCATGTTTGGCTTATATACGAATTTGCCATCGCCTCCTTCTCTTAATTAGTATTTTTATTATTCCTTTTAAACGACCAAGACCACGTTAAGTTTCTTATTAAGCTTCCCTAAATAAATATTAATACACTAGTTTATGATTAAATGAATCCGTCATTATTCAAATTCTTTTGTTCCTTATGTTGGAATCTTTGATTTATTCAAAGCTCATATTTTATGCATTAACATTTTCACACTGTGGTGTCTTATAATTTTTTTATATGTAAATATATTTTTCTTCTTTGACCAAAACGAATAGGTTGTTAACAAAATTTGGGTAATAAAGTTACCACATCTAACGGGTTCTAGTTTCTCCTAGAAAACTTACTATATTTCGAAAATTAGAGGAAGAAAAACATTCATGGAGGTTGGTTGATTAAACAAACCGTGTTGACTAAAGAAAAAAGTCACTGCAATAAATTGAGAGAAGAAAAAATAAAAAGCTAAAACTACAATAAGTGTATTAACAACAACCGTGAACCGGACGTTAGTTTGTTACTCTAAAAGGAGCTGGTTCGTGAATAGACACGTGGTTATGAGTCAAGCGAGTTGAATAAAGCGTAGGCGCCACGTGTTACATTTAAGATGGTGACATGAGTTGGGCCTTAGATCATGTCCATCGTGGGTGTCTTAACAGATTTGGGCTCAGTTTCATAGGGGCTTTCTATTAAAAATAAATGAGAATTGATAATTAAGTTAAGAATCGGTCCTTATCTAAGGAGCTTAAGATACAGGTTCTTAATTACGTGTCATATACTGATTGGGTGTTTTTTTTCTTCTTTTTTTCGGTTGATAATCAAGCTCTCCTCTTATGCCGATTATCAGCCTCTCTCTCACTAAATCTCCATCTTTTTTCAGTCGATTCTGAAACCTAAACTCACTTGTAATTCATGATATATCTCTTTGAGGAACAAGAATCAACCATTACCTGAAGAACAAGATTATTGTTAAACCATGGCTCGTCGACGAAGCTATTAGCGAGATCAACATCTATGGTTATGAACCAATTTGTTTGCCTTGTAAGTTCTCCCTCTCTCTCTCGCTCAATTTCAAATCAATCGTGATCTCTTTTCCTCTCTCGACATCAATCGTTTCTAATTTTAGGGTTTTTTTGTTGGCAGCGTTATCGAAGCTCGAATCGAACGATTATCGGTCTCATATTGATCGGATCGCTAATGAAGAGCCCTTTGATCTCATATGTGATCAACCCATCATTGTTCTCTTGGCCAGGTACCTTCTTTGCATCTCGAAATCTCTGCAGAATTCAGAGCAAATTTATTTCTGCTATGTGAATTTGTGATGACAAACAATATTTTCAAAGCTTAGTGAGTAAAGTTAAATTCATGATTCGGAAGAGGCTTGAGATCAACCCACACACATTTATCTTAATGCATGAGTTTAATCTTGTTGATACATAAATTTGGTAATGTACAGTAGATTGAAGTATAGAAGTTAATGATTGTTCTTTGCAGCTCGGGTACTTCAGAAGGAGTTCCAAAGTTGATTCCTTTGACAGCAGAGGAATTAGAACAGAGGATGTGGTACAAAGATTCCGGTAACCATATCACCGGAGAGTTTTCAATGGCAGTGGTTCAAGCAAACTCCCTTCTTGAAGACCATAGTCAGTTAGAATCCGGTCCTATTAGTTTACATGAGTCATGACCTGAAGCCACTTTTGTTGGTGTTTACGATGGTCATGGAGGTCCAGAGGCAGCTCGGTTTGTAAACGAAAGACTCTTTTATAACATGAGAAGGTGCACTTCAGAGCAACGAGGTGTCTCTCCTGATGTAATAACAAGAGCGTTTGTAGCAACAGAGGAGGAGTTTATTGGTTTAGTGCAAGAGCAATGGAAGAACAAACCACATATTGCTTCTGTTGGAGCTTGTTGTTTGGTGGGTATTGTTTGTAATGGGTTGTTGTACGTTGCAAACGCTGGTGATTCTCGTGTCGTGTTGGGAAGACTTGAGAGTCCGTTTAAAGAGATGAAAGATGTTCAACTATCTTCAGAGCATAATGCTAGTATTGAATCTGTGAGAGAGGAGTTACATTTGTTGCATCCTAATGACAGCTCGGGTACTTCATCATCTTCCTCTCTAAATCTAAAACAACATATAGTTCATTTTTCAATATTTACCAAAACTCTACATCTTCATTTCTTATTCTAAACAATTGACAAAATATTGGTAAAAACCCCAAGATGAGTTCATCAATGGAGGAGTAAAATAAATAAAAGTTCTTAACTATTCATAATTAACAAAAGTATTACTAAAATATTGGTAAGAACCCCAAGATGGGGTTCACCAATGTATTTGCTCTTACTGGCCCCAACAAAATAAACTGGCTTTTATACTTCCCACGTCTTTTCCCGGCACATTATCATTGCGCTTTGTTGCGCTTTGTATGCGAATTATTTTAGACATTCTTTTTTTTTATCAACATTATTTTATAAAATTAAGATGTATACTTTTTTTTCGTCTGAAATTATATAGATATTAACCAAGTTGGAATGCGTTTTTTGAATACAAAGCCGGCAGAAAACGAAACTTTCTCCGGAAACTAAGCCCAAACAAGGGAAACTAAGCCGGTGGAAAATAAGAATATCCCCGGAAACAAAACCTACATCTATAACAGAAAACAGTCGATACAGTCCAAAGTCAAACTACGGCCAACCGAAGATTGCATTTCTTGACCTGTGCAGAGATGCTTGAGTGAGATCTACCGTTGTTGCCCACGGCCCACCAACGATAACATCAGCTATACGAACAGATGCCGAGAGACCCTCTCTCGGACTCAAAGAACCAAGACTCCCAACCCGACAAGAAACAAACCCTACAAGGATCACTAAGTAACTTTCGGATATGGCTGCGACGCAACACTATGCGCCCATAAACACCTAGATAGAAGCCCAAACGAAATCCAAATCTCACCAGACTTGAATCAACCAAAGCCAAACCAACCTAAACTACCCCGGACTCAAACAAAACCCGGAAATAAATTCAAGAAAGAAAGCACCCACAACAATCTCCCACACTGAGCAACAAAATGTAATTTCAGATGACTAAGACTGAACCATGAACCAACGATAGCCTGATAAGAAGAGGTAACTAGACTTTTTCTTTTAAAAACAAAAAAAATCCACAACTCTAGATCGTTAAAACTAGCCAACATCCGGACCAACACTTAACCATACCAAGGACTAAACCAAAAGCACACCCCACCATCAGATCTACAAGAAAGAAACAAACCTCTACAAGCGCCATTAAAACCGGAGCTTGAACGACGGAGACGAAAGCATGGGCTTGACAAGACCCCTCCCGGCCATAGGGCCGGTTTGGATTGCCACTACTTAACCGATTTCATCTTGAGGTTTCTTAAGAACCTCAAGTCCATTTTAATCATACTTAAACGTTTTCCATTTCATTCATTCAACAAATTCGATTCATAATAAAGACTAAGGCAAAATAGACATTTTATTAATAAGTAAAAGGTACCAAATACAACTGTGGTTCAATTCACATTATGCTAAAGTATTCGGTCCTAAACAATGTCTACCAAACCAGCACCACTCGTCCCCAAGTCTTGTCCGCGCCTAGGTTTGATCATCATCATGATCTCCTGAAAACAAAACAAGTTCGTGAGATTTCCATATTCGTTTATATTCATTTTCATGCATCCTAGCATTTATATTCTATATGAACCCACAAACTTTATATTATACAATCAATCTAACATTTCTATAATAATCCTAAGTTCTAAACATTGGCCGTTATAGTTCCCGTTACACCAACCGCAAACCGCATACTCGGCCCACGGACGTGAGCGTGTGGACGCGCATTCTCGGCGTACGGTCCATTGGTCGGATGGTTGGACTTACGGCCGTGGTGTTATACCGCGATCATCCGGATGTTGGCGCGCGGATGGATACTCGGTCATGACGCGTACCGGGACGGACGCATCAGTCCAACGCGCGCTAGACCTTACGGTCACGCGGATGGATCGATACGTGCGCGTACTGCCGGCTTGACGTAACGATCGCGCGTCCATACGCTGCGTCAACGGGAGGCGATCCTCGGTCCTAACACGGTCGGTCTTGCGGTGTGGTCGCGTAACCGCGAACGGACGCGACTCTTCATGCGAACGGACGCGATCATTACCGCGGACGGTTACGACCGTTCCTTCGGTCCGCATGATACACCGCGGCCAACGATCGCTTGCGACAGTCCGTGGACCATCCGCGATCGCGCGGACCATGTACCGATGAATTGACGAGCGGTTATGCCGAGTGTTTTCCACGGTCATTTCCCTGAACCGTTTCACGCCTTTAGACCGATCATACCTTGGCCTCTCGGTTCTCGGCTTACCGTCCTCACGACGGGCCGTTAAACCGTTCGATGCGGTACGATCCTTTGGGTCATATGGGCGCTGGAAACCGCGACTAACCGTCAAGCCATATCACCACGACCAAGGCCTTATGGCCGGTCGTGTAACAAGCATAAGGACGAGTTTAGAACAAAGAAGAAGAAAGAGTTTTCCGACCATAGAACAACCGGCCGTGAACGCTAGGGTTTGGGCCAAGGCCGAGAAGAGATGGTCCGGTCTCTAACCTTAGATGTGGTCGTGGCTTTGCCATGAGTTGTGGACGCTTCACTGGCCATCCTTGCACTCTCCTCAACCGCTTATTCCACCACCAAATCCCTCTTTCCACCGCCGGCCTTTCTCCTTGAATTCCGGCTTCTCTCTCTCTTTAGAACTCTCTCAAACTCTCTAGAACTCTCTCAAACTCTCGGTTTATTGGCATATGCCTTTGGAGAATTTGTGAGCGATTTTCCCTCTTGTGGGCGTGGGCGAAAATGGCCAAGTGAAGGAATATTTATAAGCCATGTTGGCGCCAACTTCCTTTGGGAGAAAGGGTGGAGTTGTTGGCCGAATGGGTGCAACACTTGGTGGTACCCATTCGCTTGGTAACCGCTAGTCAGCTAGTGTCACTAGCTGACCTAGCTGGCCCAAGAGCTTAACACTCCGGCCAGCTGAGTTGAGCTGGTTGCCAGCTGACCTAGCTAGCCAGCTGGACTGTTCAGCTCAGCTGAGCTGACTTCCTCACTCCTACACTTAGCTGAGCTCCTTCCAGCTGAGTCTCAGCTCCAAAACGCCTATGGGACACTTGATTTAGTCTCTCCGGACTTTCCCGTTCATGTTTCTGGTCCCATGGCCGTCCCATCTTCCTTAGGCCGGTTGGGGGATACTACAAGTCTCCCCCCCTTAAAATGGATTCGTCCCCGAATCCGCGTCAAGGTTTTTGTACCACTCTGGATAGTCGGCCTTCATCTTATTCTCGGTTTCCCAAGTAATCTCCTTGATCCCATTATGGATCCACTCCACTTTGACCATTTGTACCACTTTCTTTCGGGTTGCTTTTTCCATCCTATCTAGGATTCGAAGTGGTCGGATTTCGATGGTCAAGTTTGGCCTAAGTTCCCTTGGAATCTCAGGTTCAACCTTGTCTTGATCCCCTAGACATTTGCGCAATTGTGAGACATGGAACACATTGTGGAATGCGTCCATCTCACTTGGCAAGTCTAACTTATAGGCGACCGCTCCAACCCGTTCAATGATTCGGAACGGTCCCAAATATCTGGGATCAAGCTTACCACGCTTGGAAACCCTGGCCCGACCCTTGAAAGTGATCATCTTCAAGTAGACTTGGTCGCCTACTTCAAACTCAAGGTCCTTTCTTCTCTTGTCTGCATAGCTCTTTTGACGGTCTTGAGCCTCTTTCATCTTGGCCTTGAGGAATCGGATTCGTTCCGTGGTTTCTTCTATTATGTCTGGTCCAACTATGCTTGACTCTTCAACTTCGGTCCAGCATAGTGGAGTTCGACAAGGCCGGCCATACAAAGCCTCATAAGGCGATATTCCGATGCTTGTGTGATAACTGTTGTTATACGCAAACTCGGTCAAGGGTAGAAACTTCTCCCATGAGTCGCCCCATTCAAGAACACACGCCCTTAGCATGTCTTCTAGGGTTTGTATGGTCCTTTCGGATTGACCGTCCGTCTGGGGATGGTAAGCCGTACTCATGTTCACTCTCGTTCCCAGGGCCTTCTGGAAGGCTTGCCAGAAATAAGAAGTAAACCGGCCGTCCCTGATGGGATCCCATGAAGTCTCACGATCTCATCAATGTATATCTCAGCCAACTTCCCCACTCCGTCCGTCTTCTTGATGGCCAAGAAGTGGGCGGATTTTGTGAGCCTATCTACCACGACCCAAATGGCATCTCGCCTGTTCTGGGTCGTAGGCAAACCGGTCACAAAGTCCATAGCTATGTTATCCCATTTCCATTCCGGAATGGGAAGACTTTGTAGTAGACCACTCGGGACTTGGCGTTCAGCCTTGATTAGCTGACAGGTCGGGCACTTGGCCACCCAAGCAGCTACATCACGCTTCATCCCAACCCAATGATAGTACCGCTTGAGGTCGTGGTACATCTTGGTATGGCCGGGATGAATTGAGAACTTAGACTGATGAGCCTCTCGTAAGATGACTTCCTTCAGTTCCCACACGTTTGGCACACAGACTCGGCCATTTACCACAATCGTCCCATTGTTGGAGATTTGGTATTCCGTATGGTTGTTCTCTGCGGCTTTCACCAAATCCTCATCATCCTTCTGAGCGAGCCGGACCTTAGTCAGAATATCTGCTTGGTCCGCTGCCCCTAAGCCAACTGGCACTTCCCCCACGGTCAATGCACTGAGACGCAAGGAACGGACCATTCCGACCAAGGTCTCTGCATCCCGTTCACTAGCCACCTCGGTCCTTTTCCTACTTAAGGCGTCGGCCACGAGGTTGGCCTTCCCTGGATGGTAAGTAATGTCCAGATCGTAATCGGCCACTAGTTCCATCCATCTCCTTTGACGAAGGTTGAGCTCAGGTTGGGTGAACACATACTTCAGGTTCTTATGGTCCGTAAATAGTTGCACTTTTTCTCCGTAGAGATAAGATCTCCAGATCTTAAGTGCAAAGACTACAGCGGCCATTTCGAGATCATGAGTGGGATAGTTCCCCTCATGTTTCCTTAATTGCCTTGAAGCATATGCAATCACTTTCCCTTCTTGCATCAACACACATCCCAACCCATTGATTGACGCATCCGTGTAGACCACGTAAGGCACTGTTGGATCATTTAGTGTTTCCTGATTCAATTCTCAGATTGATTCATCCTACTAAACATGCAGATCTAGGTTCTCTTATTTAGAAACTTAATGGATCTCACCTTTTACCTTGTTTATGCAGCGGAATGGGAGGTAAGGTCAGAGATCAGCAGAACCACCAAGAGATGGATCCTCCAAAGGCTCACACACGCACGCTCGGGAATTGGCTGCTAGACCAGACAGAGAGGAGGCGCAGAGAGAGGCTAAGGGAGGCGCAGATGCTTAAGAAAATTAGAGAGTTAGGTCTGATTTTATTCATTAAAATCCCTCCTAGTTCTCATGGGCTTTTGGGCCCAATTCTCAGTTCTGATTAAATCCCTTGGATTTAATCAGGCCCTTTAGTCTCTCCAAGTACAGTAAATGCCTAGCACTTCTACCGTACTTCTGCTAAACCGTTCCTTCATGATTTCCCGTTAGCTTAGGCGTGTGACCCATATGGGATCATATAATAAAGGCAATAAGTCCAATACTTATAGATCATGAGCGGACTCTAGCAAGCCATCATGACCCCCAGTATTATATGACTTATGTCTGATCATTGACATACTCTTACTTTCTAGAGACAGTACAGAGATTACTGGACACAATTCCAACAATCTCCCACTTGAACTGGAATCTCTGTATTCATAATCCTTTTGTCTCAATATCTCGATTAGTCATAAGGCAAGATTAGTGTCATCCTTATAAAGCCTAATCTTGTTCATCGGACTCTGATTTGATACTGACAATCCAAACGACTCGGGAAAGTCCGTTTGAGCATGGCCATGCATTTTCCAGTATTCAAATCTCCGATTGGCCTAGAGATATTCACTCCATTTATATTGGAGGGACAAATCCCGTCTTGTTCCATCACTGTAAACTACTCATTTCATAATACACCCAATCAAGGTCCTTATAACTATCGCTTAACGACAGCATTAGACAATGATCAAAGCGCATTAGTTCATGTGCAGTCACATGCATGCGAACTCAGGTCTAAGGACTATACTCTATAGTCGTAGTAAGAATCTCTTATGACACAGATATAAATATCCTGAAGAGTTCTTATAATCGGGTCTTGTCCGGTCGTATGTACCCTACATACACCTATGTACTGACTTTGATGCCGCGCATCTATGACACACCGAGACTTTGTCATAAGTCACATACCAATCTAGTCTCACACGGTTGTTGGTGTTCCAATTTCAACAACCTTTGACTAGGGACATGATGATATAAGCCATCTATCAAATATAGGGTCTCATGATCAAGCTAAATGACTTTGATAACTCAAGATCAAGTCACTTACTTCGATGACCTATAAAATGGTCCATATCATTTTGGAACGATTATTTCATCACAGTTAAAATAATCTTGAAATAATAATTTCATTAAACATAAAATGTTTTACAAGAACATATCAATAACTAAATAAAGCCCTCAAACTCCCACTCAAATTTAGATTACATTTCAATGTTTCTAATACCTACAGCTTCAGTCAGGAACTCGAGCTTAGGTCTTGGGAGTGGCTTTGTCAACGGATCAGCGACGTTATCATCTGTCTGAACTCGGCTGATCTTGACTTCCTTTCTATTAATGATGTCACGTATCAAGTGAAATCTTCTTAGAACATGCTTGGATTTCTGGTGTGATCTTGGTTCCTTTGCCTGAGCAATAGCACCATTGTTATCACAAAACAGTGCCAGAGGCTCAGCCGCATCTGGTATCACACCTAGTTTAATAATGAACTTTCGTATCCAAACAGCTTCCTTCGCTGCTTCTGAAGCGGCGATATATTCAGCTTCTGTAGTGGAATCAGCAACGGTGTCTTGCTTGGAGCTTCTCCAACTGATTGCACCGCCATTCAAACAAAAGATATAACCGAACTGTGACCGGAAATCATCTTGGTCTGTTTGGAAACTTGCGTCCGTGAATCCACTGACTTTAAGCACATCACTTCCACCGTACACCAAGAACTTATCCTTAGTATGTCTTAGATACTTCAAGATATTCTTTACGGCAATCCAGTGGCTTTCACCTGGATTTGACTGGTATCTACTCGTCATGCTCAATGCATAAGCAACATCAGGACGAGTACAGATCATGGCATACATGATAGATCCTATTGCAGATGCATAAGGAATATTCTTCATGCGCTCAAGCTCAGCAGCCGACGTAGGGCTCTGCTTCTTGCTTAGCGTTGTGCCATGTACCATTGGCGTGAAGCCCTTCTTGGAATCTTTCATGCTGAATCTTTGTAGGACTTTGTCAATGTATGAATCTTGACACAAGCCTATCAGCCTTCTAGATCTATCCCGGTAGATCCTGATTCCAAGAACGTATGCGGCTTCACCCATGTCTTTCATGGAAAAACAACTTCCAAGCCAGTCCTTTACGGACTTCAGCATTGGAACGTCGTTTCCGAGAAGCAGTATGTCATCGACATACAGAATAAGAAATACTATCTTGCTCCCACTAGTTTTCTTATACACGCATTGTTCTTCTTCGTTTCTGATGAAGTCAAATTGTTTGATCGCTTCAGCAAAACGAAGATTCCAGCTCCTCGATGCTTGCTTCAATCCATAAATGGATTTATGAAGCTTGCATACCTTCCCAGCATTCTTTGGATCTATGTAACCGTCAGGTTGTGTCATATACACATCCTCTTCCAGAATTCCATTCAGGAAGGCGGTTTTCACGTCCATCTGCCAAATTTCATAATCATGAAAATCTGCAGTTGCTAGTAGAATTCGAATAGATTTCATCATTGCCACTGGGGAATAGGTTTCATCGTAATCCACACCGTGAACTTGTCTGAAACCTTTTGCCACCAACCTGGCTTTATAAATCTGGACATTTCCATCCACGTCAATCTTCTTCTTGAAGATCCATTTGCACTCGATGGCTTTTACACCAGCGGGTAAGTCAACCAACGAAAACACTTGGTTGACCGACATGGAGTCCATTTCGGAATCAGTGGCTTTACGCCACTTAGAGGAATCTGGGCCCATCATGGCTTGATTGAAGTTCGATGGTTCATCACCATCAATGATCAGAAGATCATGACAGTTAGTCACGAGGAATCCTTGATATCTCTCGGGTTCGTGACGGATCCTCCCGGATCTTCGAACTTCAGGTACTACAGGTTCAGGCACTACCATTTCTTGTAGGTCCTCCTGCTGCTCTTCCTCTTCAGGTTGAGCAGTATCCTGTTCATCTTGAATTTCTTCAAGCAGTACCTTACTCCCACTGTTTTTCTTAGAGAGAAACTCCCTCTCAAGAAAATTACAATCCCGGGCAACAAAGATCTTGTTCTCGGAACGTAAATAGAAGTAATAAGCCTTGGTTTCCTTCAGATAACCAATGAAGTAGCATTTATCAGACTTTGGTGTAAGCTTGTCTGAGATTAATCTCTTGACATAGGCTTCACAACCCCAAATTCTTAGATAAGACAGCACTGGAGCTATTCCAGTCCATAATTCATATGGTGTCTTTGCTACTATTTTTGATGGCGCTCTATTTAGAGTGAACACTGCTGTTAGCAGAGCATATCCCCAAAGGGATATTGGAAGGTCTGTGTGACTCATCATAGATCGAACCATATCCAATAAGGTCCGATTTCTCCTCTCAGACATACCATTCCATTGAGGTGTTCCAGGAGGAGTGAGTTGGGACACGATCCCACACTCTCTTAGATGATCACTGAATTCTTGGCTTAAGTATTCTCCTCCTCGGTCGGACCGAAGAGCCTTAATACTTTTGCCAAGTTGGTTCTGTACTTCATTTTGGAATTCTCTGAACTTCTCAAAAGATTCAGACTTATGTTTCATTAAATAAACATATCCATACCTACTGAAATCATCAGTAAAGGTAATGAAGTACTGATAGTTTCCTCTTGCATTTGTGGACATTGGGCCACACACGTCAGTGTGTATCAGGCCCAATAAGTCACTGGCCCTCTCGTTAGGTTTATTAAAGGGGGCCCGCGTCATTTTGCCCATCATGCAGGATTCGCATTTCTCACATGACTCAAAGTCAAAAGAGCCAAGAAGTCCATTCGAATGGAGCCTCTTGATGCGTTTCTCGCTGATGTGCCCTAAACGACAATGTCATAGAAACGTTTGGTTCTCCTCATTATTGAATTGGAGATCACAAGTTAGACATGTGCATTGTGTCTAGGGTTTCTCACTCTAAAACCTTGGTCTCACCAATATCTCACCAAACTCTCACCAACATCTCACCAACATCTCACCAACATCTCACCAACATCTCACCAACATCTCACCTAAAAGCAAACTCTCACCAACATCTCACCTAAAAGCCATTGGTCCATTCACACTTGCTTAACCTACTTGTAATGCTTATATATACCTTGTAATTCATTAGTTAATAACACATTGAGAGTTACACATCTCTTTACTTGCTATCTCTCTTAATCTCTCTACATTCTCTCTTCATTCTCTCTTCAATCTAAGTTGTGTTCTTGTTCTAAACATCATATTCTAACATGGTATCAGAGCACTAAGCTCCTAGACCTATTCATTTCCGCAAACTTTGTTTCAAAACCTATTTACTCTCGGTCTTATACTTGTTCTTGTAACCGGCTTGTTCTTCCTTGTTCTTGAATATTCTTAAGCTCTTAAGCACTTCTACTTTGTGTTTATTGTTGTGTGCATTCTCTGTGAGTTGAGAACACACTATTTCAAAGCTTAAAAGCTTACCTTTGGGTTTTCAAAACCATTTTACTCTCGGTTATAAAACTTGTTCTTATAACCGGCTCTCTCTTGTTCTTGAACACGCTTGTTCTTGTAACTTGTTTTTAAACTCGTTTATTGTTGTGTGCATTCTCTGTGAGTTGAGAACACACTTGCTTACCTTGAAAACTAACTTGCTTACCTTGAAAACTCACTCCTTGCATTAAACCAGTTTTTAAGCAATGGAGAACTCAAGGAGAACACACTATGGAGGTAACAAGAGAGGAGTCTTGATATGTGATTTTTGCAAGAAGAGCTGGCACTTGAAAGATAGATGCTGGCGCCTCCACCCAAACCTCAGACCATCATCTCACAACAACCAGTTCAAGGATCAAAGGGCAAACTACTCAAATGGTGGAGATGGACCAGGTTCTTCTTCTTCTTCTTCTTCTATACATCAATGTGATGAAGGGAGAGCAATGGTGGTTCATCAAGCTCCAGCTATGACTAATGATGTGGTAAGAAGGTCAGACCTTGAGGCACTCATCAAAGCCCTCAAGGAAAACTCTGGTATGGTCCTTGGTACTTCACTCTTTGCATCAAATAAAATCAGACCTTTGATTATTGATTCTGGAGCTTCTCACCATATGATCAGTGACCCTAAGTTGATTGAAAATGTTAAACCAGCTTTAGGATGTGTAGTGATTGCAAATGGTGATAAAATTCCAATTGAAGGCATAGGAAATTTGAAATTATTTGATAAAGAATCCCAAGCTTTCTTTATGCCTAGTTTCACATCCAATTTAGTATCTGTTAAAAGAATAGCCACTGATCTAAATTGCAATGTTGTTTTCAGTCCTAATGATGTTGTGTTTCAGGATATTAGAACAAATAAGTTGATTGGGAAAGGTGTGACCAGGGATGAACTCTACATGATTGAAGACACTAATCCCTCTTCTGAATTATCCCCTGCTTTATCTACTGCTTTATCTACTTGTGTTGGTGTGGATGACTCTATTTGGCATGCTAGACTAGGACATCCACACTCTAGGGCTTTAGGGCTTCTATTACCTTCTGTTGTGTTTAAAAATGATGAATGCGAGGCTTGTATTCTTGGGAAACATTGCAAGTCTGTTTTTCCAACTTCTAAAACTACTTATGAAAATTGCTTTGATCTTGTTCATTCTGATGTGTGGACGGCTCCTTGTTTGTCTAGAGAAAACCATAAGTATTTTGTCACTTTTATTGATGAAAAATCTAAGTATACTTGGATAACATTGATGCAAACTAAGGATAGAGTGTTAGAAGCGTTTATGAACTTTCAAAATCATGTGACTAATCATTTCAATGGTAAGATCAAAATTTTTAGATCAGACAATGGTGGTGAGTATACAAGCAATGCTTTCAAACAACACTTGTCCAAACATGGGATTCTCCATCAAACAAGCTGCCCTTATACTCCACAACAAAATGGAGTGGCAGAGAGGAAGAACAGACACTTAATGGAGGTAGCAAGGTCCATGATGTTCTACAAGAATGTTCCTAAGAGGTTTTGGGGAGATGCAGTCATGACTGCTTGCTACTTGATCAATAGAACTCCCACAAGAGTTCTTAAGGATCAATCTCCATTTCAGGTACTAAACAGAACAAATCCATTAGTTGATCACTTACGTGTGTTTGGGTGTATTTGCTTTGTGTTAATACCAGGAGAACAAAGGGATAAGCTGGATGCTAAGAGCATCAAAGCTATGTTCATTGGTTACTCCACAACACAAAGAGGATACAAGTGTTATGTACCTGAAACAAGGAAGGTCTTAATCTCAAGAGATGTGAAGTTTATGGAAACAAGGAGTTTCTATGATGAAAAGAATTGGGATAGCTTGAAGGATCTTCCCACTTCTCAATCAGACAGAGCAGCTAATCTAAGGATGATCATGGAACACTTGGGCATTAGTATGCCTCAACAACCGGCCAAGACAAGCCCTATCACTTTAGTCCCTGCTCCAACTTCAGAAACTCCTCAACATTCCCATCTTGATCATGAGGGGGACAGTCATGAATCAGCTCCAGAACCACAAGTAGCTGATCCTTCTGCACATGATCAAGCTGAAAATGAGGAGCATGAGGAACATAAGGAAGAACATGTTGAAGAAGCTGAGGAGTTGGATCATCAAGTTGAGGAGCCGGTTATGAATGAGGAGTTGGATCATCAAGTTGAGGAGCCGGTTACGAATGAGCAGCAACAAGTTCAGGTGTTAAGAAGAAGTACAAGGGAGAAAAAGGATCCATCTGAATGGAAAAAGAGGGTTTACTTCAACAGCAATGCAGTAGCCCATCCCACTCAAGCTGTTTGCAGTTTAGCTCAAGTACCATTGGAGCATCAAGTGTTCATTGGGAAGTTGGATCAAGAATATGTACCAACAACCTATGAAGAAGCAAAGGGAGATAAGAGGTGGATGCAGGCTGTGGATGAAGAGATAAAAGCAATGGACAACAATGGGACTTGGTATGAAGCTGAACTTCCTAGAGGAAAGAAGGCAGTGACTTCCAAGTGGGTTTTCACCATCAAGTACAGAAGTAATGGAGAAGTGGAGAGATACAAAGCAAGGATGGTTGCAAGAGGCTTCACTCAAACTTATGGAAAGGATTACTTGGACACCTTTGCACCAGTAGCTAAGCTTCACACAGTTAGGATCATCTTGTCTTTGGCAACAAATCTTGATTGGGAACTTTGGCAAATGGATGTCAAGAATGCATTCCTTCAAGGGGAGCTTGAAGATGAGGTATACATGACTCCACCCTCTGGTCTTGAAAGCCTTGTTAAAACAGGGAAAGTACTAAGACTCAAGAAGGCCATTTATGGGTTAAAACAATCACCTAGAGCTTGGTATCACAAGCTGAGTTCAACACTTATGCAAAGAGGTTTCAAGAGGTCTGAAGGAGATCATACATTGTTCACTCTCCAAGATCAGGAAGGTATCATTGTTATCCTTGTTTATGTTGATGACATTATCATATCAGGGAGTAACAAGTCAGGTATACAAGAAACTAAAGCTTATCTCAAATCTGTTTTTGATATTAAAGATCTTGGTACTCTAAAGTACTTCCTTGGGATAGAAGTTTGTCGATATAATGATGGACTCTTCTTATCTCAAAGGAAATACACACTTGATTTGTTATCTGAGGCAGGAAAGATTGGATCAAAACCAGCTAAGACACCATTGGAGGAAGGCTACAAAGTCATAAGAGAGGGGGAGCTTGAAGACAGACCATTTGAGGACATTACCAAATATAGAAGGATGGTTGGTAAGCTTATTTACTTAACCATAACCAGACCTGATTTGTGTTTTGCAGTGAACCAGGTAAGCCAACATATGCAAGCACCAAAGATGCATCATTGGGATATGGTTGAAAGGATACTCAGATATCTAAGTGGTGCTCCTGGTCAAGGCATTTGGATGGGTTGCAATCAAAGTACAGAGATAGTTGGGTATTGTGATGCTGATTGGGCAGGAGATAGAGTGGACAGGAGATCTACTACTGGATATTGCACATTCATTGGAGGAAACCTTGTCACTTGGAAGAGCAAGAAGCAGAAGATAGTATCATGTTCAAGTGCTGAAGCTGAATATAGAGCAATGAGGAAGCTAGCAACAGAACTGGTGTGGATCGAAGCTCTTCTTGTGGATTTGGGGATTGAGAAGACAAAACCAATCACCATACATTGTGACAACCAAGCAGCCATTCACATTGCCTCAAACTCAGTCTTCCATGAAAGGACTAAACATATTGAAGTGGATTGTCACAAAGTGAGGCAGTTGATTGAGCAAGGAGTTGTGTTACCTTGCTTCACAAGAAGTGAAGAACAACTAGCAGATGTGTTCACCAAGGCAGCTAGCTTGAAGGTGTGTGAGTCCATTCACACCAAGCTTGGACTCATGAAAATCCCGGAATCCTCTAAGGCCATGGAGTCTACACTCTTTTTCCCTTCATGAAGTTTTATCCCAAGTGGTTTTCTTCATGAAGGTTTTTAATGAGGTAGATCTCCATTGTCACTCCAAGCTTGATTCAATCCTTGAACTCAAGCTTGAGGGGGAGTATTGAATTGGAGATCACAAGTTAGACATGTGCATTGTGTCTAGGGTTTCTCACTCTAAAACCTTGGTCTCACCAATATCTCACCAAACTCTCACCAACATCTCACCAACATCTCACCAACATCTCACCAACATCTCACCAACATCTCACCTAAAAGCAAACTCTCACCAACATCTCACCTAAAAGCCATTGGTCCATTCACACTTGCTTAACCTACTTGTAATGCTTATATATACCTTGTAATTCATTAGTTAATAACACATTGAGAGTTACACATCTCTTTACTTGCTATCTCTCTTAATCTCTCTACATTCTCTCTTCATTCTCTCTTCAATCTAAGTTGTGTTCTTGTTCTAAACATCATATTCTAACACTCATTAGGTTTGAACCGTTTGGTATTAATGTTATACATTGGCGCGGATTGATCGAGTATGTAAAGCCCATTCGTAAGAGGGGCACAACCATAGAACAAATTGTTGCGATTGAAGGAACATAATTTATTCTTAACTGAAAAATCATAACCTTCCAAATCCAACAAAGAAATTGAAATAATATTTCTGCTTATCGCAGGTACAAAATAACAATTATTGAGTTCTAAAACCAATCCCGAAGGTAAAGACAACAAGTATGTGCCTACAGCTAGTGCAGGAACTTTCGCTCCATTCCCAACTCGTAGCTCCACTTGTCCTTGCTTCAGCCTTCTACTGTTGCTGAGTGCCTGCATATTAGTACAAATATGAGCCCCACAACCAGTATCCATAACCCATGAGGTATTATCAGAAGTAGTTGTATTAACTTCTATAACAAAAATACCTGATGAAGAAGTCTCGAGAGTCTTCTTCTTCAATTCCTTTAGACCTTCTTGGAATTTCTTACATTCTCTCCTCCAATGCCCTGGTTCTTTACAGAACCTGCAGATGTCAGTAGGCCCAACCTTAGACTTGGGCTTGGGCTTTGGCGTGTCCTTGTCCGAGACTTGGACAGCCTTAGCCTTTCCCTTATCCTTAGCAGAGGATTTCTTAAAGCCCTTGCCCTTTTGCACCATAAGTACATTGGGGTCCTTGGCGGTTTTCCTCAAGTTGGGCTCTGCAGTCTTGAGCATTCCGTGAAGCTCAGGCAATGTCTTACTCAAGCCATGCATATTGAAGTTCAGGATGAACTGATCATAGCTTGCAGGTAATGACTGCAGAACGATGTCGCAGGCAAGTTCTTGGCTGATAGGGCAGTCGAGTTTCTGAAGATGATCGAGATAACCCATCATCTTCAAGACATGAGGACTCACTGCCGCATTTGCAGCCAACTTACAGTCTAAGAGGTTCTTAACTGTCTGAAACCTCTCAGTCCTTGCTTGCTCCTGAAAAAGCGATTTCAGGCTTGCTATTATCTCGATGGGTGACAACACACTCTCGAATTGCATTTGCAGCTCAGCAGTCATTGTCGCCAACATCAGGCAATAGACATCATTTTCATCTGACGAATGCTTTTCCCAAGCATTATGCAGAGTCCTGGCGGCATTGGCAGGAGGCCTCTCGGGGAGGGGATCACGAAGGACATAATCCTTCTTCTCCTGCTTGAGGACTAGCCTCAAGTTCCTTGACCACGTCAGGAAGTTCGTTCCAGTCAGCTTCTCCTTCTCGAGAACAGACCGGATTGAGAATGTGTTTTGAGTGCTTGTAGTAGTCATAGCTGAAATATATAAGATAAAAAGGTTTTTAGTTAATATGTTCAATATGATTAATCTCGTATTAAATTTAATATGATTAATCACGCATTATATTCAATAACATCAGTTACCCTCAATAGAATATAATGATTCCAAGATCCACATATAACTAAGATTAAAGTGGGCCACTGGCCGTCACCCAACCTTAGCTTATATCGGTAAGCCCTATATCGGCTAATTATATCCGTGATATAACTCTTGGTTGTGAATCTGGGCCCGAGGCCCAATCCACTCTGATGTCTCAAGGCCCGGGACTCCCGATGGCCTAGTCAAGAAAACCAGACTATACAGTCATGCAATCACTAATGTCTGGGACTCCCAATGACATTTATGAATCACAAACCGTCTTACCCACGCAAAAGTAGACACCCTCACATTGTAAGGCCATGAGTACAATTGAATGGGCTTCGACAGCTGACATAGACTGGACAAGACATCCAACGCTTGATATTATTTGAGGTTTGTAGGTTTATTAAGATTTTATCCGAAAATAGAAGATTACTATTTTGGGAAACTTTCCTATTTTGGAAACCTACTATTTTTGGAAACTTTCTAAAATTAGAAACTTTTAATTATAGAAACTTCCTAAAATCCAAAACATGCAAATCTAGAAAAATTCTAATTTAAGAAACTTTCTAATTTCAAAATTTTGGAAACTTATTAATTTTAAAAATCGATTTTATAATTATATAAAATAAATTTTTAAATTAATTCTGAAGAAAACACTCAAATAATTGACCCAATTGTTTTAACTTCTTGGCCTGAGGCCCAAGAATTTGTCTATGTCCAAGACATAACCCAATTGCCCAATTAAATGACATAACCGGCCTGGTTCATTAAAATTGGTCTTAACCAAAGTTAATTACTACGATGACCACAATTGTCAACCGGTTATTTACTAAACCGGATTTTCTCAATTTATTTGGTCCAACCAAATCAAATTAGAAAATCACTGGTTTAGGCACAAAATCCAATTTTTCGACTTTGGATTTCTTATCCCGGTTTAACCAGAACTTAATAAACTTATTAAGTCTGTTTATTAAACCGTGACGTTTTGATTTTAATCAAGTTTTAAACCGAACCATAAAACGAACCGAACCGATTGATCATGTGAACCGATCACGACCTAGCCGTGAGTTCACGCGATCACGTCAGCCGCAAGCCGACCTAGCCGTATGCGGGACGAGACGCGATCCATCGGGACGTGACGAGGCATGCGATCGGGACGATCCAGTCGGCTCTCGGTCACGACTTTGGCGCGGGACGCGGGACGGTACGATCGGGACGGGACGATCGCGGGTCGATGGCGAGACGATCGCAGCTTCTGATCCAAGCGATCAGCTCGATCCATCCACACGACCGGGACGCGATCCATCCATCGATCGGGACGCGATCCATCCGTCGATCGGGACGCGACCACGCAACGCGATCCTTGTCGATCGGTTCGTGCGTCTGTCTCGATCCGGATGATCCGACGCATACCAATTCATATAGATTGGATCATGCGATTTCTTGTTTGTTTAGGTTTTAATTCTTTGTTTCTTAAGTGTTTTTCCTTATCAGTAGATTGATTCAAAAACACTTCTTTAAACAATCCTAAACATGATTCTAAACAAGAAAAACCACAGAACCAATGGCTCTGATACCACTGTTGGATCGTTTAGTGTTTCCTGATTCAATTCTCAGATTGATTCATCCTACTAAACATGCAGATCTAGGTTCTCTTATTTAGAAACTTAATGGATCTCACCTTTTACCTTGTTTATGCAGCAGAATGGGAGGTAAGGTCAGAGATCAGCAGAACCACCAAGAGATGGATCCTCTAAAGGCTCACACACGCACGCTCGGGAATTGGCTGCTAGACCAGACAAAGAGGAGGCGCAGAGAGAGGCTAAGGGAGGCGCATATGCTTAAGAAAATTAGAGAGTTAGGTCTGATTTTATTCATTAAAATCCCTCCTAGTTCTCATGGGCTTTTGGGCCCAATTCTCAGTTCTGATTAAATCCCTTGGATTTAATCAGGCCCTTTAGTCTCTCCAAGTACAGTAAATGCCTAGCACTTCTACCGTACTTCTGCTAAACCGTTCCTTCGTGATTTCCCGTTAGCTTAGGCGTGTGACCCATATGGGATCATATAATAAAGGCAATAAGTCCAAGACTTATAGATCATGAGCGGACTCTAGCAAGCCATCATGACCCCCAGTATTATATGACTTATGTCTGATCATTGACATACTCTTACTTTCTAGAGACAGTACAGAGATTACTGGACACAATTCCAACAGGCACATCATCTTGGGGTTGGGTCAGAACTGGCGCCTTAGTCAACATCCCCTTGAGTTCCTTAAAACTCTTCTCCGCGGCATCAGTCCATACAAACTTCACGTTTTTCCCGGTCAGCTTCGTCATGGCCTTGGCCATACTTGCAAACCCTTGGACAAAACGTCTGTAGTAGCCGGCCAGACCTAGAAAGCTTCGGACCTCAGTCGCGTTTCTCGGTCTTGGCCAATCCTCAATGGACCAGATCTTCTCCGGATCAACTGCCACTCCTTCCGCCGACACTATGTGTCCTAGGAAGCCAATCCGCTCTTGCCAGAAACTACATTTACTTAGTTTGGCATAGAGCTTCTGTTCCCGCAACTTCTCCAACACGATCCTAAGATGTTCCCGGTGTTCTCTAGGGTTCTTGGAGTAAACAAGTATGTCATCAATGAATATGATAACAAAACTGTCTAACCATTCCCGAAAGACACCGTTCATCATCTTCATGAACGCGGCTGGTGCATTTGTTAGACCGAACGGCATGACTACAAACTCGTAGTGTCCATACCGAGTTCGGAACGCGGTCTTCCTCACGTCCTCTGGTGCCATCGGGATTTGGTGGTATCCCGAAGCGAGGTCGATTTTGGAGAACACGGTCGAACCCTTGAGTTGGTCTAACAACTCGTCTATCCGAGGCAATGGGTACTTGTTCTTGACAGTAACCCGATTGATGCCTCGGTAGTCTATGCACAAGCGGAGGCTCCCGTCTTTCTTCTTGACGAATAAGACAGGTGCTCCCCATGGAGAACTGCTTGGCCTAATAAAGCCTTTATCCAGCAGTTCTTCTAACTGCTTCTTTAACTCAGCCATCTCGGCTGGGGCCATTCTATATGGCGCTTTGGATAAGGGTTTCGTTCTGGGTTCAAGTTCAATGATGAACGGATCAGACCGGTCAGGCGGTATGCCTTCTAATGGTCTAAAAACGTCCTCAAAGTCCTTAACCACTGGGATTTCCCCAACCTTAGCCTCCGGCCCTACTTCCTTGATCGTGATAGTGGCTAAGTATGCTTCACATCCCTTAGCCAACATCTTCTCTGCTTGGATAGCAGAGACGACCAAGCTTCCCGAGGTTGGCCGTATTCCTTGGAACACAACCTTACCCTCAGGTTTCTCGAACTTCACCCTTCCCCGGTGACATTCAATGGTGGCTCGGTTCTGACCGAGCCAGTCCATACCCAAGATCACTTCGTGATGGTTGAGTTGGACCACCACTAGGTCAGTCGGCATGCTCACGCCCCCAATGGAAACGGGCACATCTCTGACTAATCCTAGCATAGGCATTACTTGCCCACCGGCGGCATTCACAATGCCTTGGCCGGCCACTTGTTCACTTTGGAACAAGCATTTCCCAATCATCCCGGGACTCACAAAACTGTGTGTAGCCCCGGAATCAAACAAGGTCAATATTTCTACACCGCCTATCAAAACGGTCCCTACACACCGCCGTCAAATGTGTAAGCGCATCCCGCTTTTTCCCCAATATGATGCAATGCATTATTCAAATATTGAAGAAGGTTAGGGTTCCAGTAACGTACCAGTAATCGCGTCATATGAGCCGGCCTCCTCTGAGTCCTTTACCAGTGCGTAAACCCGAGGTTTCACAGTTTGACCCTTGGTCGTAGCCGCGCGGTCTCCCTGTCCCCGGTTCACTTCTGGCGCCCTTTGCTTTCCATCTTGGCGCTTGGGACACTCACGGATGTAGTGCCCAGCTTGGCCGCATAAATAGCATGTCACTGGTCTCTCGGTCACCTCTTCACGCCCCTTGTTCTGTGGACAGCTCCGTGACTCGTGGTCCTTGCCGCCACACTTCGCGCATGCAACATCGGCTTTCCAACACTTCCCTAAGTGTCGTTTGCCACATGTGGCACATCTGGCGCGGTCAGAGGAGGGAGCATCAGCCGTCTGATCTCTCTTCCTCTTTAGGTCCTTCCCGGGTTGACTGGACACCTTGTCCTTTGAGCCAACGCGGTTCTCCTCAGCCAAATTGGCTTCCACCGTAGCTGCCCTCTCGACTAGCTCGGAAACACTGTTGTAGGTACAAACCGAGCAGTGGGTACGTAACTCCACTCGCAGGCCGCGAAGGAAGCGACGCACCTGTGCCGGCTCGTCCTCAACATCCCGTCCCACGTAACGTATGAGACGGTCGAACTCGGCCTCATACTCACAGACCGACCTGCGGCCCTGGACCAAGCCCAAGTATCTACCTTCCATACGATCCCAGGCCTCTGCCGGGAAGTACTTCCGGTTGAACTCTACCTCAAACTCCGCATAGGAGTTGATGAGGCCCTTGGTGCGCCTGTCAACTGACAGCCACCAGTTGTGAGCGTCCCCTTCCAGGAAGTGGGTCGCTATGTCCTTACGGTAATATTCAGGGCAACGGGTAGAACGGAAGTTCCGGACAAGCCGTGACCTCCATTCATCAGCCTCAAGTGGGTCAGCACTTCCCTTGAAGTGTTTGGTGCCCAACTTGGTGATGTGACCTAGAACGTTGAGGTAGTCCACCTTTCGAACCTTTTTAGGGTTCGGTGACTCTACCACTACTACGTCCGATTCATCATCACTTAGACTCGCGGTCTCAGGAACCACGGTCCGCGGCTCACCCTCAGCCGGTTTCTGACCAGAAAGGCTCTGGTTCAGTACCGTGAGCTGGCCCATCACTTCCTTTAACATAGTCCACATCTGACCGACGTTCGGGACTGCTGTCAAAGGCTCACCGTCACCACCACCTGTGGCGTCATCCATCTCATGGCCGGTCTCATCTCGAGCCGCATGAGATGAAGACTCTCCCATATACTCATCGTTCCCGGTTAGGACGTGCGGTTGTTCAACCCTAGTCCCGTCAGGAATCAGTGTAGCATTGGGCTCAGTGGCCGTTGGGACAACCTCAGGACCGGTTGCCCCTGGCGTGACAGGAGTGGTCTGGACTCTCGGGCCGTGGCCGGTCGCAGACGTCTCCTTGTCTTTATCTTTTGTCCTCTTGGACTTGATTTTTCCAACCTGAAATTCAACAAGACAATTCCATATATATCCAATCAAACTTCAAGTCCTAAGCAAGTCTAACTTTCTATGCGGACAATTCGGACTTGGACGAGTGGTGTAGCCCCTAACCCAGCCTAGGAAATAACTCCGCTATGATACCAACTTGACAAGACCCCTCCCGGCCATAGGGCCGGTTTGGATTGCCACTACATAACCGATTTCATCTTGAGGTTTCTTAAGAACCTCCAGTCCATTTTAATCATACTTAAATGTTTTCCATTTCATTCATTCAACAAATTCGATTCATAATAAAGACTAAGGCAAAATAGACATTTTATTAATAAGTAAAAGGTACCAAATACAACTGTGGTTCAATTCGCATTATGCTAAAGTATTCGGTCCTAAACAATGTCTACCAAACCAACACCACTCGTCCCCAAGTCTTGTCCGCGCCTAGGTTTGATCATCATCATGATCTCCTGAAAACAAAACAAGTTCGTGAGATTTCCATATTCGTTTATATTCATTTTCATGCATCCTAGCATTTATATTCTATATGAACCCACAAACTTTATATTATACAATCAATTTAACATTTCTATAATAATCCTAAGTTCTAAACATTGGCCGTTATAGTTCCCGTTACACCAACCGCAAACCGCATACTCGGCCCACGGACGTGAGCGTGTGGACGCGCATTCTCGGCGTACGGTCCATTGGTCGGATGGTTGGACTTACGGCCGTGGTGTTATACCGCGATCATCCGGATGTTGGCGCGCGGATGGATACTCGGTCATGACGCGTACCGGGACGGACGCATCAGTCCAACGCGCGCTAGAACTTACGGTCACGCGGATGGATCGATACGTGCGCGTACTGCCGGCTTGACGTAACGATCGCGTGTCCATACGCTGCGTCAACGGGAGGCGATCCTCGGTCCTAACACGGTCGATCTTGCGGTGTGGTCGCGTAACCGCGAACGGACGCGACTCTTCATGCGAACGGACGTGATCATTACCGCGGACGGTTACGACCGTTCCTTCGGTCCGCATGATACACCGCGGCCAACGATCGCTTGCGACAGTCCGTGGACCATCCGCGATCGCGCGGACCATGTACCGATGAATTGACGAGCGGTTATGCCGAGTGTTTTCCACGGTCATTTCCCTGAACCGTTTCACGCCTTTAGACCGATCATACCTTGGCCTCTCGGTTCTCGGCTTACCGTCCTCACGACGGGCCGTTAAACCGTTCGATGCGGTACGATCCTTTGGGTCATATGGGCGCTGGAAACCGCGACTAACCGTCAAGCCATAACACCACGACCAAGGCCTTATGGCCGGTCGTGTAACAAGCATAAGGACGAGTTTAGAACAAAGAAGAAGAAAGAGTTTTCCGGCCATAGAACAACCGGCCGTGACCGCTAGGGTTTGGGCCAAGGCCGAGAAGAGATGGTCCGGTCTCTAACCTTAGATGTGGTCGTGGCTTTGCCATGAGTTGTGGACGCTTCACCGGCCATCCTTGCACTCTCCTCAACCGCTTATTCCACCACCAAATCCCTCTTTCCACCGCCGGCCTTTCTCCTTGAATTCCGGCTTCTCTCTCTCTCTAGAACTCTCTCAAACTCTCTAGAACTCTCTCAAACTCTCGGTTTATTGGCCTATGCCTTTGGAGAATTTGTGAGCGATTTTCCCTCTTGTGGGCGTGGGCGAAAATGGCCAAGTGAAGGCCTATTTATAAGCCATGTTGGCGCCAACTTCCTTTGGGAGAAAGGGTGGAGTTGTTGGCCGAATGGGTGCAACACTTGGTGGTACCCATTCGCTTGGTAACCGCTAGTCAGCTAGTGTCACTAGCTGACCTAGCTGGCCCAAGAGCTTAACACTCCGGCCAGCTGAGTTGAGCTGGTTGCCAGCTGACCTAGCTAGCCAGCTGGACTGTTCAGCTCAGCTGAGCTGGCTTCCTCACTCCTACACTTAGCTGAGCTCCTTCCAGCTGAGTCTCAGCTCCAAAACGCCTATGGGACACTTGATTTAGTCTCTCCGGACTTTCCCGTTCATGTTTCTGGTCCCATGGCCGTCCCATCTTCCTTAGGCCGGTTGGGGGATACTACATGGCTCACCACCAGAGGCAAGCAACAACACCGGAGGAGGCAGAGGGAACGACGCACGGCGTCGGATAGATGAATCGGCGGAGACCGGCAGAGCTTGGACGGCGCGATGCTGGAGAACCGTTGACGGTGGCTGGACGAGCTAGAGCAGGGACGAAAACAAACAAACGACGACGCAAGAGCCCTCCCCGGCGATGGAAGAGATCGCCGGCCGGAGAGACGACGAAAAACGGATGGTCGGCGGCTGTCTCGAAGTTTGAGCCCGAGAGCTTTTTCTTAGGGCGAACGCGTTTTTAGCTAAGCGTGTGTACTAAAATTAAGATGTATACACACAACACATTTTATATATTCTAATTTAAATATTGTATCAATTTTTTTATTATCAAAGTATAAGAGCATCCACAACCATAATACTCAGGTAAGTTTCTTAAAAAAAAAATTTTAATATATTTTATTTTTTTTTTTTACAGACGAAAAAAAAAAAAAAAAAAAACATTGACCAATCCTGTAGCGTAGGCGCTACAGGGAAGAAACCGATCCTTAGCTAAGGATTTCTTGGCTGAGTTTGTTAACTGTTTCGGTAGGTCCCACGTGGGTCCCACGTGGGACCCACATTTTTTTAATATATTTTTGTCTTAAAAACCCAACCCAGAATTACGTTGCACCTGCTCTAATGATAGAGCGACATGAATGCAGATCCTGAGGCTAAATGTGTAATTTAAGTTGGGATAAATTGGGTTTATTTATCTTAACGATTACTTAATGGTGTTAGCTGTGACGAATTAAAAATCACGGGACCCGTGATAAAACTCATAATTAAATGACCAATAAAGTTTTGATCAAAAAAAAAATGACCAATAAAATTTGAGTTGTAAAGTGGGTCCCGGTACTGAATAAACGGCGGGGATTTGCTCTCCGTGATTACTTTGTTGCTGGTGGAGCTAACAAATTATTTTAATCATATTTTCATGGATTATGGTAGCTGAATATAATTTCCAATAACATATATGAATTAATTAAAAGAAACATAAATAACAGAGAAGAAGTAATGGTTGTGCATCTAATTTTCTCTTATTATTAAATAAAATGAAAAATTAAAAGGTTTAAAAAATTGAAATTCAAAAGAAAAACAGCAAGATTTTGTTTTGTCTTACATTTATGTAGGAAGGTTCCCACGTGTATCCTACGCTGCATCTATGACGATTGGCGAGTCACAACCATATGATGACGCCATGATGACACAACTTAAATGACAAATTCATGAATATTTCGACACAGAAATAAAAAATATGTTACCAAAAAAGAAGAAATATAAAATATGTTTTCTCGGTGTTCCAACGACGAACATTTGAGTATTTGAGTACTTGACAGATCGATAAATATAATGTCTTCTCGAGAGGCCAGTCAGATCCTCTTAGTGCTTCCGACATACCAATGTAAACGGACGACGTCGACATGCCAATGTAAACATACGGTTGAAAAGTAAATCACAGTCATTTTTTCTTCTCTGTTTTAGTCTTTCCAATCTTTATTATTAACTGACAGAGAAAAACAGCCTGTAGTAACCTTTATTCTTTTGTTGGTATCGATGATACCTGGATTTGCAAATCATAAAATAACACAAAAAAATGTTGAATAATGAAAATAATCATACGTGCCGACCACTAACTATATGCTCATTTTGTCAAAGTCCACATGTTATCAGAGTGATAGTGATAAGACAACACAATATGATAACCTATAAGTCACCTGCATATGTGTCTCCACGTATCCTATCTCGTACATATACATTCAAGCATACATCGTAAATATATGTCCCAATTTTATTTATTTATTTCCAATATGATATCTTACTAACCGTCACAAAAATTAATTTTGCAATTAATTAAATTTTGGAATCGAGTATTTCAAAACTTAAAGATCTAAATGTATTAATAGAAAGACTAACGAACATGATTGTTTTATAGAATTTAGAGTTCATATTTGATTGCTCAAATATTCAATTAATCTTGAATTTTTGTTTAAAGATTTATTCGATCAATCAAATATTAAACTGAGAAAAAGTGTTAAACCGATCTCAAACAACATGATCCAGCTACTAAAATAAGCGAAGAGTCTTGTAACATAATCTAAGAAAATAATCCATCATAAATCATGATTGTTATGTTGCTAATGTAGTTATGCAAAATGACTAATTACCATTTAATTTTAGTAGATGTTTGACAATTTCATGGTACCAATTGGGCATACTCCCTCTGTTTCACAAAGATACAATTTTTAGAGTTTTCACATATATTAAGAAAACAATTAATATTTAATCATAAATGCATCAATTTTTGTTACTTTACAGTTTCCAATATCTCTAAACCAATAGTAATTTAATAAATTTAATTATTTTTTTAAAAATTTTCAAAATATCATTATTAATTAATAAAGTGTGCATAGAAAAACTAAAAAATATATCTTTGTGAAACAAATTTTTTTTCTAAAACATGCATCTTTGTGAAACGGAGGAAGTATATACCACAGAGTATATGTATGTATTCATAATATATATATATATATATATATTTCGACAAAAAAAAAAAATATATATATATATATATATATATATATATATATATATATTTGTCACCTATGTATTCATAATAGTTATGAGGTTTGTAACTACCGTAAGATAAAACTAAAATATGATTGTTTGACCAGGAACTTTACTAAAAGATTCTACATTCACGAATCACGATCCACTTATATTAGTTAATCGATAGAAAAAGTCATATACCACATGATACGCGACTAATTTCCTATTGAGTTTTTTCTTTCTTCAAGTGGTTGATAGCCCTAGAAATATTAATATTAGTCCACCGAATACATAATGATTTTTTTTTCATGTGACAACATTTCGAATATTATATTGGAACTGACCATATACACATGTATTACATATGCCACCTAACACGAGAGGAAGCATATTGCTCGTTAATGAAAGTGTTAAGCACTTTTAAATCCAACTAGTCCTCGGGAATAAGTCGTGTATCTTATAATATATGACCAGTTTTGGCCAGGCCATATGTATATTATTATAAAAATGCATGAGCATTTGATAATTTCAAAACGGTTGAAATCTCTCGATCATTCTATATATTAATATTTAACGCACCCAGTTAATTGACTCCCTCGTTTATTATTAGGGGGATTACTTAGTTGGTCGACGCCGACGTTATTGTCAAATTTTTATGTTTATTAAAATATAAACTTCTTGAAGATTTTGAGTTGCCCTCATTTTTAGCGTTTGAAACCATGTAAACGTCAAATTAGTTCGTAATAACCAAACTGTTTCAATGAGTTCTTAAATAAAATAGACAAAACAACAAACCTAACTCCAGTAAGTTTTATTTGTACGACACGTTTACAAGATGAATAATTCAAATCAACCAAGATTGATAGCTAGACTGAAAATAGACTCTTGCACTAATCCAAGATGTTCTAGGATCGAAGGGCAATTATGATGGGTGTACTCTAAAAAAGAGAGTTAATTTACATTGTCTAGACTCCAATCCTAGAAAGAAGATGAATCCACATATTCCAAACTTTTTAGTCATTAAAAATTAATTTCCAAATTGGAACTATAGTAAACACATTTATAAATTAATAACGTTG
This sequence comes from Orychophragmus violaceus, assembly GCA_030180135.1. NCBI lineage: Eukaryota > Viridiplantae > Streptophyta > Magnoliopsida > Brassicales > Brassicaceae > Orychophragmus > Orychophragmus violaceus. Next base: position 99,977,781 of record CM058233.1, read on the forward strand.
AAATGATATTATTGTATTAATTTAGTAAATTATTAATTTATCAAAAAATTAATTATATTAACATAAATTAGAAATTTACAATTATATTAATTTATCAAGATATTAATTGTATGATTTTATTACGTTTCAATATTCTCATTATAATCCTTTTTAAAATCGTCGTGTCTTACGCTGGTGGACCTATATAATAATATTTCTATACATAAAATAGATAATTCTAATATAGTTTTAGGTTTATGGGTTTGATAATGTTTCTCAACTGAAAGCTATTCATGGACCCATTATTCATTAATTATTTAATTTTTAGTAGGTGTTTAATTTAATTAATTTTTAGTGCAAGAATAATTGTTGTTGTTTTGTTTGCAACCAATAAACTAAAATTTACTTATTAGATTATACTATGCTAGAATTAAGCTATATATCTTCACCATTGCTAATATATTATCTGTTCTTATACATACTATACTATAATAATACACTACAATATATTTAAAGTATTTATATTATTTTAAATTTCAACTTTTGTGAAATTTCCACTAGTTTTAGTTATAAGACTAAAATACCTGATAAACTATATAATAAAATATTATATATTTAATATCAATATGTAAAAGTTGGTTTTAAGTTATGTTGATCATGAATTTTGGTTTACTTATGTTTGAATTTGGGTGTGTATTTATGCAATTATATACTATTAATTTTGGTTTTTATATGTATGCAAGAACCAAAACTATGAGAAAACGACCCCAATGTATGGATTCTTTTGCCATTCTTTCTTTCTTAAATTTACGCAAATTTATAAATTTTTACTGTTCTTCAAAAATTGTATTCCTTTTATTTTAAATTTACGTCAATATAATGTGCCCATCTCTATTACATAACCTACAATGTTCAAAGATACGTACGTGCATAATATTTTCGCAACATATCAATCTTACTTTAAATTTTATGTTTATTAATTTTTTATATTTTATTTTTAATATGCGTTTTATTTAATTAATTTTTAGTAGGAGAATTTATTTGTTGCTGAGTTTTTGCAACAAATAAATTAAAATTTATTGATGAAATTATAACATGTGTTAGAATTAGACTAAGTCTTCATTCTTACTAACATATTATCGCTTATTCTACATATTAAACTATAGTAATAAGATACAATGTGTTTAAAAAGCTTATATCATTCAAAACTTTAATTTTGTGATTATTTCTGTTAATTTTAATTATAACACTCAAATATCCTTAAATTACAAATGAGAATATCATATATTTAATATCAACAGGTAGAGTTTTGTTTCAAGTTGTACTAATCAAAATGTTTTTGATTGTACTTATTTTGAATTTGTGTGTTGTGAGTTTTGTGTAGTTATATATTATTAATTTTAGTTCTTATAGATATGCAAGAACCAAAACCATGAGGAACGGCCATGATGTCTGGACTCATTTCGTTGTTTCTTCTTTCTTATTTGTCGGAGTAATTTATAAATTCTTACTATTTTTCACAAACTATATTTTTTAGTTTTAAATTTATGCAAATATAAATGTGCCAATCTCTATTACCGAGCCTACATTCAAAGAGACGCACATGCATTATCTTTTTGCAACATATCAATTTTACTATGAAATTATGTTTATTTGTTAATTATTTGAGCTTTAGTAGGTGTCTTATTTAATAAAACTCTAGCAGTAAAACTTATTTGTTTTTTGAAAAATATAAATTAAGATTTAATCATGAGATTATAACATATATTAAAATTAAATTATGTATTCACTCTTGCTAACAGATTATCTCTTCTTCTACATACTAAACTATAGTGATAAACTACATGTATTTAAAAAGTTTTTATATTATTCCAAACATTAACTTTTTGTAATTTTTTGCAAATTTTATATATAGTACTCAAATACCTGTTAAATTAAAGAAAATATCATATATTGAATATTAACATGTAGAAGTTAGTTCAATTTGTGTTGATCGTGAATTGTTTGGTTATTATTTATGTTGAATTTGTGTGTTGTGTGTTTTATGTAGTTATATATTATAAATTTTGGTTCTTATATGTATGTAAGAACTAAAACCATGAGAAAAATGGTGCAGTATATGAATTCATTATGTCGTTAATCATTTGAATTTTAGCAGATGTCTAATTTAAATATATTATTGTGGGAGAACTTATTTTGTTGTTTTTGCAACAAATAAATTCATATTTACTCATGAGATTATACCACGTGTTAGAATTAAACTATGTCTTCACTATTGCTAATAGATTGTCTCTTATTCTACATACTAAACTATACTAATAAGATACAATATTTTAAAAGGCTTATGTTGTTCCAAACTTTAACTTTTGTGAATTTTACTATTAATTTTATTTTGACGACTCAAATACCCTTTAAATTAAAGAGAAAAATCATTTATTTATATCAATATGTAGAAGTTTGTTTCAAGTTTTGTTGATCATGAATTGTTTGGTTGTTACTTATGTTTGATTTTGTGTGTTGTGTGCTTTATTCAGTTATATACAATTAATTTTGTTTCTAAAACTTAAAACCATGAGTAAATGACCCCGATGTATGGATTCATTTTGCCGTTTTTTTCTTTTTTAACCATCGGAATATTAGTTTATAAATTATTACCGTTATTCATAAATTATATATTTTAGTTTTAAAATTTAATTAAATATAAATATGTGCATCTCTATTACCTAGCATACAGTGTTCAAAGGCATGTACATGCATTATCTTTTTGCAACATGTCAATCTTATTTTGAATTTTATGTTATTCGTTAATTATTTGACTTTTAGTAGGTGTTTCATATAATTAATTTCTAGTGTGACAACTTATTTGTTGTTGTTGTTGTTGTTGTTTTTTTTTTGCAACATAATAATTAAGATTTACTCATGAGATTATAATATATGTTAAAATTAAATTATGTATTCACTTTTACTAATAGATTATCTTTCTTTCTATATACGAAATTATAGTAATAAGATACAATATATTTAAAAATCTTATTTTATTCTAACTATAAATTGGTGATTTTTTATGTTAATTTTAATTATAGAACTCCAATACCCTCTAAATTAAAGAGGAAAATATCATATATTTAATATCAATAGGTAGAATTTGTTTCAAGTTGTGTTGATCATGAAGTTTTTGGTTGTTATTTATGTTGAATTTGTGTGTTGTGTGTTTTATACAATTATATATTTTTAATTTTTGTTCTTATATATATGCAAGAACAGATTAAGCTTTCTTCTAGATACTAAACTATAGTAATAAAGTCAATGTATTTAAAATAATTACATTATTCTAAACATTAACTTTTGTAGTTTTTGTAAATTTTATTTATATTACTATAATATATGTTAAATTACAGAGAAAATATCATATATTTAATATCAACATATAGAAGTTAGTTCAATTCGTATTTATCATGAATTGTTTGATTATTATTTATATTGAATATGTGTATTGTGTGTTTTATGCAGTTATATATTATTAATTTTGGTTCTTATATGTATATAAGAACAAAAATAATGAGAAAACAACCCGATGTACGGACTCATTACGTCGTTAATCATTTGAATTTTAGTATGTTTTCTATTTAAATAATTCATAGTGGGAGAACTTATTTTAATGTTGTTTTTGCAACAAATAAATCCAGATTTACTCATGAGATTATAACATGTATTAGAATTGAACTATGTCTTCACTATTGCAAATAGATTACCTATTCTTCTACATACTAAACTATAGTAATAAGGTTCAATATATTTAAAAAGTTATATTGTTCTAAACTTTAACTATTGTAATTTTCTGTTAATTTTATTTTTATGACTCAGATACCCTCTAAATTAAAGAGAAAATATCATATATTTATATCAAAAGGTAGAAGTTAATTTCATGTTTTGTTGATCATGAATTGTTTGATTGTTACGTATGTTTGATTTTGTGTTTTGTATGCTTTGTTTAGTTATATATTATTAATTTTATTTCTTATATGACGCAAAAAAATAAAACCATGAGAAAAACGGTCTCAATGTATGGACTTATTTCACCGTTTTCTTCTTTCTTAACCGTCAGAGTATTAGTTTATAAATTATTACTGTTATACACAAATTACATTATTTTTAGTTTTAAATTTAAGAAAATATAAATGTGCTCACCTCTAGTAGCTAGCCTACAGTGTTCAAATGCCCACATGCATTACTTATTTGCAACATGTCAATCTTACTTTGAGTTTAATGTTTATTTGTTAATTATTTGATTTTTAATAAGTGTCTCATATAATTAATTCCTATGAGATAACTTCTTTGTTGCTGTTTTTTTTGCAACAAAATAATTAAGATTTACTCATGATGGATTATAATATGTGTTAGAATTAAACTATGTACTCACTCTTGCTAATAGATTGTTTTTCTTCCGAAACTATAGTAATAAGATACAATGTACTTAAAATTTTATTTTATTCCTATTTTAACTTTTGTGAATTTTTCTATTAGTTCTAATTATAGGACTCCAATATCCTCTAAATTAAAAAAGGAGAATATCATATATTTAATATTAATAGATAAAAGTTTGTTTCAAGTTGTGTTGATCATGAATTCTTAGGTTGTTATTTATGTTGAATTTGTGTGTTGTGTGTTTTATACAATTATATATTATTAATTTTTTTTATTATATGTATGCACGAATCAAACCATAAGAAAATGGTCTAATGTATGAATTGATTACGTCGTTAAGAATTTGACTTTTAGTAGGTGTCTCAATTAATTAATTTTTAGTGGGAGAAGTTATTTTTGTTGTTTTGTTTTGTAACAAATATATTAAAATTTTCTCATTAGATTATAACATATGTTAATGTTAAACTATGTGTTCACTCTTGCTAACAGATTATCTCTCCTTTTACATACTAAACTATAGTAATAAATTCAATGTATTTAAAATACTTATATTATTTCAAACATTAACTTTTGTAATTTTTTGTAAATTTTATTTATAGTACTATAATATCTGTTAAATTACAAAGAAAAATATCATATATTTAATATCAACATGTAGAAGTCAGTTCAATTTGTGTTTATCATGAATTGTTTGATTATTATTTATATTGAATATGAGTGTTGTGTGTTTTATGCAGTTATATATTATTAACTTAGTTCATATATGTATGTAAGAACTAAAAACAATGAGAAAAACAATCCGATGTACCAACTCATTACTTATTTGCAACATGTCAATCTTACTTTTACTTTGATTTTTATGTTTATTTATTAATTATTTGGCTTTTATTAGGTGTCTCGTATAATGAATTCCTAGTAGGGATACTTATTTATTGATTTTATATTTTAACAATTAAATTTAGATTTAATCATGAAATTATAACATGTGTTAAAATTAAACTAAGTCTTCACTCTTGCAAACATGTTATCTCTTATTCTAGATACTAAATTATAATTAAGTTATAGTAATAAGCTCTATTGTATTTAAAAAGCTTATACTACTCTAAACTTTAATTTTTGTGATTTTCTGTTAATATTAATTATAAGACTCAAAAACCCTCTAATCTATAAAGGAGAATATCATATTTTTGTATCAATAGGTGAAGCATGGTTCAAGTTGTGTTGATCTTGAATTGTTTAGTTGTTACTTATGTTGAATTTATGTGTTGTGCGTTTTATGCAATTAAATATTATTAATTTTGGTTCTTATATGTATACAAGAATTAAAACCATTGAAAAATCGCATGATGTATGGACTCATTACGTCGTTAATTATTTGAAAATTAGTAGGTGTCTCATTTAACTAATTATTTGCCAAAAAAACTTATTGTTTATGTTTTTTGCAACAAGTAAATTAAGATTACTAATGAGATTATAACATGTGTTAGAATTAAACTATGTCTTCACCCTTATTAATCAATTTGTGATTTATTATGTTAATTTTATTTTTATGATTCAAATACCCTCTAATAGGTAAATATTATATATTTAATGTCAATGGGTAGAAATTAGTTTCAAGTTGTGTTGAACATAAATTTTTTAATTGTTATTTATGTTTGATTTGTGTTTGTGTGTTTTATGCATTTATATATTATTAATTTTGTTCTTATAAGTATGCAAAAACTAAAACCAAGAGAGAAAACTATGATGTATGAACTCATTTCATTGTTTTTTTCTTAACCGTCAAGATATTAGTTTATAAATTATTAAATTTCTTCACAAATTATATTCTTTTAAGTTATTACACAAATATTAACGTGTTCACATCTGTTATATAACATACATTGTTTAAAGGGACGCATATGTATTATTATTTTTGGAACATGTCAATCTTATTTTTTTATGTTTATTCGTTAATTATTTGAATTTTATTTGTTGTCTCTTTGGTTAATTTCTAGTGGGAGAACCCTTTTGTTGCAGTTTTATTTTGTAAAAAATAAATTACGATTTACTCATGAAATTATAACATGTGTTAGAATTAAACTATATCTTCACTGTTACTAACAAATTATCTCTTTTTCTACACACTAAACTATAATAATAAGCTACAATGTATTTAAAAATATAATATTATTCCAAATTTAACTTTCTGTAAATTTTTCTGATAATTTTAATTATAGAAATCAAATACCCGCTATATAAAGGAGGAGAATATCATATATTTTTTATCAATAGATAGAAGTTTGTTTCAAGTTGTGTTGATCATGAATTGTTTAGTTGTTACTTATGTTTGAAATTGTGAATGTGTGTGTATGTTTTTTATGTAGTCATGTATTATTAATTTTGATTCTTATGTTTATGTATGAACCAAACCATGAGAAAACGGCCCAATGTATGTACCTTTTTATCCGTTTTTTTCTTTATTAACTATCAAAGTATTAATTTTTAAATTTTTACGATTATTCACAAATTATATTCTATTAATTTTAAATTTCTGTAAATATAAATGTGTCCACCTCCAATAACTAGCCTACAATGTTCAAAGGCACGAACATGCATTATGTTTTCACAATATGTCAATCTAACTTTGAATTTTATGTTTATTCGTTAATTTATTGACTTTTAATAGATGTCTCATATATTAAATTTCTAGTGGAAAACTTATTTTTTTGATTTTTTGTAACAATTAAATTGAGATTTACTCATAAGATTATAAAATGTACTAAAATTAAACTAGGTCTTCACTCTTGCTAACATATTATCTTTTCTTCTACATACTAAACTATAGTAATAAGCTACAATATATTTTAAAAGCTTATATTATTTCAAACTTTAACTTTTGTAAATTTTTCTGTTATTTTTAATTGTAGGACTAAAATACCCTTTAAATTGTAGAAGAGTATCATATATTTAATATCAATAGTTAAAATTTTGTTTTAAGTCGTGTTGATAATGAATTGTTTGTTTGTTACTTATGTTGAATTTGTGTATTGTGTGTTTTTTTAAAATTATTATATATTAATAATCATTGTTCTTATACGTATACAAGAATCAAAACAATGGAAAAAGCGGCATGATGTATAGACTCATTACATCGTTAATCATTTTATTTTTAGTAAGTGTCTCATAAAATTAATATCTTGTGGGAAAACTTAATTAGTTGTTATTTTTTTGCAACAAATAAATTTAGATTTACTCATGAGATTATAACAAGTATTAGAATTAAACCAAGTTTTCACTCTTGCTAAGATAATTTTCTCTTTTTTGTACATGCTAGACTATAGTAATAGGCTACTGTATATTTAAAAAGTTTATATTATTCTAAACTTTAACTTTTGTGAATTTTTTTGTTAGTTTTAATTACAAAACTTAGATGCCTTCTAAATTACAAAGGAGAATATCATAATTTTATATCAATAGATAGAAATTTGTTTCAATATTGTGTTGATCATGGATTATTTGGTTATTACTTATGTTTGAATTTGTATATGTGTATTTTATAGAGTTCATATTATTAATTTATCATACATTATTTTATCATTTAATTTATCCATTATATAAGCTATAATAAATTCACATATTTTCATAGTGTACTGAATACGGCTTACGATATTCAAATTGGTACTAAAAAATAAGAATCAAAATCTCTTAAATTTATGTACATATGATGCCAATGACTTTGATGTTGATGACGACAAAGGGATTCTGACTGCACTGAAACCTCTGTTTAAAAATGGAGTTAGAAGATTCTGAAGTTTCGTGATGGCTAGGAAGAAGGAACTGGAGAATCTCCAGTCACAGATTCCGGCTATGCTTGTAGATTGTGTGGGTCCGGCGATGTTAGTGCTTGAGACGAGATATAAAGTTTTTCCGGTGGACGAAAAAGCCTCTAGAAAAAAGTGACAAACAATTTCGGATGGGTTTACGTGGTGGTTAGCACCTCTATTTGTGGATTCAGTAATCTAGATATCGCAGTTGTTAGTTATTTCGAACATCAAGGAGAAGGCGAAAGAAATCATAGAGACGTGGAAGGCCAGCATGGAGGAAAGAGGGAAAATAGAGAATGTGAAGACTTCTAATGTACATACATTTTTGCAACCATCAGTTTCTTAGCTTGTGGACATAGGAATAGTAGATTCATTAGGTAAATCGATTTGACTATATATCCACACATAAAATAAAAAAGAAAGACATATGACAAACTATACAGAAAGAATAGTCTGTAATTATATAGTAGATTTGACCAAAAAAAAATTATATAGTAGATTTAACGAGACATTAATTTATCAAAAATATTGGGTAGAAAACTTAATTCGGCATTTGAAAATTATATTAATTTACCGAGGTATTAATTGTATGATCTTTTCACGTTTCATTATTCCCTTTTTAATCTTTTGAAACTAGATTTTGACCCGCACTTAGAAAGTGCGGGTTTAATTTTGTTTACAAATTTTACTTTTTATTCATTTTGTTAATAGTAGTTTAGATTTTTAATTATGTAATCTAATTTTGATTATAATTGTTTAACCAACATTATAAACAGTGAGTTAGCAATTTAGTTTTTTTTTAAATGAATTATGTGTTATTTGGAGGAGATATATCGTAAGGATTAAGAGATTAAAATAACCATTTCGCATTATATATTTTAATCTGTGTTGTATCGTAAGATAATAGTTTGGAAAAAATATATATATGTGAAAACAACTATTGTAAAAGTTATGTGATATATGTTTAATTGTTATTTTATTTATCTAAAATATTATTTTATAAAATACATGTTGTAGTCGTATATATAATTTGCAAATTTGATGGAACTATCCGTTAAAAACTTCATTCAAACATAAAGCATAATTTGACGCTTCAAATATTTGAATAATATAAGTATGAAATGATTTTAATATTTTATTAATTTTAAAATATATCAACTGAAATTATTTACTATATGCGAATTATTTTTAGAAAATTTATAATCGAGATTGGCTAATTAATTTTTCAACCCGTTTAATTAATTAAATATTTTTCAGTTTGATGGAAAAACCTGTTAAAAAGTACAATCGTAAAAACATCAATCGTAATATATATATATATATATTTGAAACAAAATAAAAAGATATTAAAATATATTATAAATATATTTTGAATTAAATCATAAATTAGAGAATCTTAATTTATATATAATAGTTGATGTATAAATTATTAATTATATTTATCAATTAATTTGTTTTGATTTTAATTAACGCTTTTGATATATATAATAGTTGATGTATAAATCTTAATTCAACCCGTTTTATTAATTTTAATGATTATATAATTTATAAAATAATTATGTATTAAATTATATAATTATATGTACCAATTGATTTAGTAACTTAATCATGCTTGATTTTATTTTTTTAAGTTAAATTTTAGTTAAGAATAATTTATAATATTTATTTTAATATTAATTTCGAACTTAATTATTATTTTATTAAATTTTTGAAAAAAGATTTTCGTTAGATATAATTAGGATAGAAAAAGGAAAACAAAAGATATTATAAGATATATGAATAAATCAAATATAAATTGTTTTACAGTTTTATCCTTAATGAAGGTTACAAATCTGATATGCTTGTATTTCATGGCATATTAGGATATTGATTAGTGCATGTTTAAGCTCTCTTTAGCCCTTTTTAGCTTCTTTTTCCTTTATCTTGTTGCATTTAGAGTCTTTAGGCATTTAGGATAGGATTTAGCTTTCTAGGTTGCTTGTGGAGTGTTTCTTTATGATTTTGCAGGTGATTTGAAGTGCATGGAGCTAAGAGGAGCATTGGAAGAGAAGTCTAGATCTCAAGGAACCAAGGAGAAGCATGCCTGCTCAATATCGGCTTCAATATCGGCCTGCTTGGCCGATACAGAAATGCAAAATTTAATCCGAGAGTCTGTATCGGCTTCAATATCGGGCAACCAGGCCGATACGAGATCTCGACTGAAGCATATCGGTCTGCATTCCGGGCAGTCAAGCCGATACAGAATCCCAGAAGAACCAATATCGGCTTGCATATCGGGCAACCAGGCCGATACAGTTTCATGTGAAGACCATTTCCAGACAGCTTTATTTACGAAAATGCCACTGCGTGGCTCCCAACTATAAATACTCATTTTGTGGGATTAAAAACCCTAAGCTACCTAAGCATAGTTTTGTTTTAGGATTTGGATCTTGTAATCTTTGGTCTTGAGTTTAATTTAAGTACTTCTTTATATCTTCTTAATCTTTTCTCTTAATCTATCTTTAATCATGTTATCTCATACTATCTTTATGGGTTTTGTGAGAACAATGAAGATTAGAGAGTAGAGTTTTTGGGTTTTGTGGATGAGGTTGATTTAGGTGGTTTATGTGATGATTAGTGATGTTTAGGACTTATTTATGAATAATCCTTCTCTAATTAGTTGATTTCTATGCTAGGTTGTAAGGAATTGTTGAATCTAGATGCTAGGCTTTTTCATGCCCGAAAGGTGTTCGATGAAATGCTTGAATGAACTTTTTAGAGGATTTCCATATCTTAGCCTAAGAGATTAGTTGTCTAAGGTGATTATTGGTAATGAGAACTTGAAATTAATGCTTGCTTGATTCTTAATCACAAATGATAATTTGATCTTGATTAGGGATTAGTCAAAGGGATTAGTGCCAAGAGATTGGATTAGTCTAATGATTAATGTTCTTAGCCTAAGGATTAGCTTTGCTAAAAGGTGTTTGATGGATATTATTGCATGCTTGTCTTGTAATTTGCAAATGAGAATTGAATGATTGCTTGATTAGCATATGAGTTATGAACATGAGAATGTGATTAGCTTAATTATGATCATTAGCCTTGTTTAGCAATGTTTGATTGATTGAAGCATCATTGATTGTCTCTAGATCACCTAGTCTTTATTGCCTCATCCTAGGACCCTTGTTTTAGCTTATTTGTTTTCTTGTTTAGTGTTTTGCTTTGTTCTTTCTTGCTTTGTTTGGTTTCTTGTTTTGATTTGTCTTTAGGTTGTTAGATAAACCCTTTTATTTGATTTGCTTAGCTCTAGTAGTATCTTGTATTCTTGATTGGCTACTCTTCTTGCCTCCTTGGATTGATACCTCAAATGCTACAATGGCATGTGCATTTGGGTAATTGATTAGGAATCTAAAAATATCCCGCATCAATTTGGCGCCGTTGCCGGGGAGGTGTAGCAATAGCCATTAGGATTTAGATTCTACTTTAGACTAAGCTTTTATTTTGTTTTAGTTTGTGTGGTTACTAACTTTCTTTCAAGTGTTTGTTCTTTTTGAAAGGTACAAATCACAAGGAAGAGAGCATGGCTTCAGAGATAGCTTCAATGTTGAGGGCTATGCTAGAAGCTCAAGAAAGAGAGATGGCTTGGGACCCTACAAGTCATCATGGTTTTGAAAGCACATCCACTTATCAATGTGATCTTCCAAATGAGTACTCTTCTCATGAGTACCAATATGGATATGGTGATGGATACCAATCTTGGAACATGGAGCATGAGCATGAATCAACTCACTCTTCTCAAATCTCTCATGATGAAGAACTTCTCAACATGACAAAGTTGGCATTGGAAGGACAAGAGAGGTACAATGAGAGCTTAAGGATGATAAACAATGATTTTGCTCATTTGCCTCAAGATGCAAGCATTGTTGAGCCAACACATGAGGAGAATGCTCAAGTCCAAGATGAATTCTTGAAAGAAGCTTACTCTTCCCAATCATGTGATGAAGAGCTTCTAAACTTGGCAAAGTTGGCATTGGAAGGACAAGAGAGGTACAACGAGAGCTTAAGAATGATCAACAATGATTTTGCCCATTTACCTCAAGATGCAAGTATTGTTGAGCCAACACATGAGGAGAATGCTCAAGTCCAAGATGAGTTCTTGAAAGAAGCTGAAGAGACTATCAAGGAATTTGAAATGCTTCTTGGTTGCACTCTTGGTGATGACCTTGTGATAAGGTATGAAGATGAGGATGATGACGAGACATTCATGGGTCATTCAACCAAAAGCAACAATGAAGGAGTAAGAGATGTTGTGAGAGATGAGGAAGATCCTTATGAAGATGGATTGGTTGTTGAGTGCAAGGAGATAAAGGAAGATAGCACACAAGATGAGCTCTCAATCATGGAAGAGGAACCAAAGCAACCAAATCCCAAGCAAGAGCTAATTGGAGGAAATCTTATGGAGAAACAAGATGGTCCCAATGAAGAATCATTCAAGGAGGATGAAGAAGATGGATCTCCAATGGCTCAACCCTTTCACAACTACCTTGATATAGTCTCCACCATATCACCAAGCTTTCATGATCCAAGGAAGATCCCTTTTGAGGAGATAAGGATGAAAGAGTTTAGGGGGTGGTTCTACGATGAGTATGATCCCGGTGATACAAACTCATGCCACATCCCTAACCAAAAAAAGAGTGAAGGGATAGTCAAGCTTAGTGACTTAAAACAAGCTCACTTGAGAGGAAATCTCATGTCTATCCTTTTTGGGGAGCTTTGGGGTAAATGCAAAGAAGAAGGGAAAGAGTTTTGGGTGCAAAGGGACTTCAATGCTAAATCAAAGGATTATGAAGCCTATGCAATGGTCTAAGTTTGGGGGAGTCTTGTGCCACATTCGAAGATGCCTCCACCTCCCATTCCTCCTCTCCATCCCACTCTCCAAGTAACACTCCAACTTTTGTCTTTTTGATTTTGTATTTTTGATTTAGTCTTTTGTCTCTTTCCCTTGCTTCTTTCACACAAGGGACTGTGTGATTTAAGTTTGGGGGAGGAGACAAGTTGCTAATAATGTGTTTTGTGATCTTATTTTCTCTTTTGCATCCCTTGAGTCTCATGCATTCATCTAAGGCATAGAAAATCCAAAAAAAATCGAAAAATTTCAAAAAACCTTTTCAAAAAGAAAGCATTTAGTTGCACTGGCATGCTTAAGATTGAGTCTAGAAGTCATTTAGGATTGTATTCATTAAAGTTTGAGAGTTAAAGCTTATGTTCTTTATAAAAAATTGTTTGAGCATGTGGTTATTGGATGCATCTTGTGAACTTGAAATTAAGGAAGAACCCTTCTTGGATCTCATGCATTATTGTTCACTTCTTGGTTGAAACATGTTGTGATTTGAATCATTCCCTATCTATTAGAACTCTTAATATTGACTTGAATTATCATGTTGTGCAATGAAAGGTGAACTCATGGATACTTGATACATACTTGGACTATCTTCTCCCTTTCTACCACTCTCTTGTTAGTCCAAGCAGATTTCTCCACCTTTAACCAAGCTTTCCTTCAAGCCTAAACACTCTAGTGAGAGATGAGAGGCCTTTTTCTTGAATCAACTAGGCAAAAAGTGTTGAGTTTGGAACGACAAGGATAGGTCTTCATTGTAGAGCTAGCCTTACATCATTGGGCTATGCATAGGATATGAAAGAAGTTTGGGGGAGTTGGGAAGAAAAGGAAAAAGGGAATGAGAAAAAGATTGAGAAAAGAAAGAGGGGATTGGAAAAGAAAAAAAAAGAAAAGTTTATAGCTCTATGTGTTTGTGGAAGATAAGTCTCAAGTTTTAAAGAAAGAAAAGAAGCCAAAGTTGGCTCGAGAATTAAAAGAGAAGAAAAATAAAAGAGACTAGTGAAAAGAAAAGAGAGAGCTAAGCAAAGAAAAGAAATCCCCTAAGTGTTTAAGGAAGAAAGAAGTGATCAAAGTTGGGATAAGAAGGCAAAAATGCCTTAAGAAAAGGGTAGCTTAGGAAGGGAATCTTGGGTTTAGAAGAAGAGTTAAGATCATCATAGGGATTTGGGTAGAATGAGAATCTATCCTTGTATGCATAAGTTGTTTCTTACTCTTAGCATTTTGCTATAGTTCATTCCTTTCTTGAGAGATCCTTTGTTTTTGAAACCCACACTTCATTTGAGATCACTTTTATCTCAAGACCTTAAACCCTTAGCCAAATGTGTTCATTTGATTTGCACAATCATGATCCACCATTGCTTAATGAATGTTAAAGGGAATGAGGATAGGAATACATGCGTAGGTTGGGACTTGAACTTGATGCTTGTGTTGATGGGAATGGCTAACTCTTTTGAAGTAGAGTAAACTTGATTGTAGCTCTTAATTGCTTGTATTGACTTTGTTTCCACTTATGCTTAAAAATTGATTTTGAAAGCTTTGAACTCTCTCTTTCAAACCTTTCTCCCAAATGGATTGATTGTCTTATGCTTGCTTGTGGACAAGCAAGGTTTAAGTTTGGGGGAATTGATATGCTTGTATTTCATGGCATATTAGGATATTGATTAGTGCATGTTTAAGCTCTCTTTAGCCCTTTTTAGCTTCTTTTTCCTTTATCTTGTTGCATTTAGAGTCTTTAGGCATTTAGGATAGGATTTAGCTTTCTAGGTTGCTTGTGGAGTGTTTCTTTATGATTTTGCAGGTGATTTGAAGTGCATGGAGCTAAGAGGAGCATTGGAAGAGAAGTCTAGAGCTCAAGGAACCAAGGAGAAGCATGCCTGCTCAATATCGGCTTCAATATCGGCCTGCTTGGCCGATACAGAAATGCAAAATTTAATCCGAGAGTCTGTATCGGCTTCAATATCGGGCAACCAGGCCGATACGAGATCTCGACTGAAGCATATCGGTCTGCATTCCGGGCAGTCAAGCCGATACAGAATCCCAGAAGAACCAATATCGGCCTGCATATCGGGCAACCAGGCCGATACAGTTTCCTGTGAAGACCATTTCCAGACAACTTTATTTACGAAAATGCCACTGCGTGGCTCCCAACTATAAATACTCATTTTGTGGGATTAAAAACCCTAAGCTACCTAAGCATAGTTTTGTTTTAGGATTTGGATCTTGTAATCTTTGGTCTTGAGTTTAATTTAAGTACTTCTTTATATCTTCTTAATCTTTTCTCTTAATCTATCTTTAATCATGTTATCTCATACTATCTTTATGGGTTTTGTGAGAACAATGAAGATTAGAGAGTAGAGTGTTTGGGTTTTGTGGATGAGGTTGATTTAGGTGGTTTATGTGATGATTAGTGATGTTTAGGACTTATTTATGAATAATTCTTCTCTAATTAGTTGATTTCTATGCTAGGTTGTAAGGAATTGTTGAATCTAGATGCTAGGCTTTTTCATGCCCGAAAGGTGTTCGATGAAATGCTTGAATGAACTTTTTAGAGGATTTTCATATCTTAGCCTAAGAGATTAGTTGTCTAAGGTGATTATTGGTAATGAGAACTTGAAATTAATGCTTGCTTGATTCTTAATCACAAATGATAATTTGATCTTGATTAGGGATTAGTCAAAGGGATTAGTGCCAAGAGATTGGATTAGTCTAATGATTAATGTTCTTAGCCTAAGGATTAGCTTTGCTAAAAGGTGTTTGATGGATATTATTGCATGCTTGTCTTGTAATTTGCAAATGAGAATTGAATGATTGCTTGATTAGCATATGAGTTATGAACATGAGAATGTGATTAGCTTAATTATGATCATTAGCCTTGTTTAGCAATGTTTGATTGATTGAAGCATCATTGATTGTCTCTAGATCACCTAGTCTTTATTGCCTCATCCTAGGACCCTTGTTTTAGCTTATTTGTTTTCTTGTTTAGTGTTTTGCTTTGTTCTTTCTTGCTTTGTTTGGTTTCTTGTTTTGATTTGTCTTTAGGTTGTTAGATAAACCCTTTTATTTGATTTGCTTAGCTCTAGTAGTATCTTGTATTCTTGATTGGCTACTCTTCTTGCCTCCTTGGATTGATACCTCAAATGCTACAATGGCATGTGCATTTGGGTAATTGATTAGGAATCTAAAAATATCCCGCATCAAAATCCTAATAATATCAAGGGCAAATTCCGGGAACAACATTTATGTACCATGACAAACCTTCCTGTTTTAATAGATTAGACTAGATTTTGACCCGCGCTAATGAAGCGCGGATTATGTTTTCTATCACGTATTCTAGTAGACAGGTTTTGTTTTTAATAGTATAGATAATTAAATTTGGTTCATCTATTTTTTGACCCGTTTAATAATGGTCTAAATATAAAGATTTTTATGTTTATTTTATAAATCAAAATGTAACTAATATATAATAACTCGTTCATTTAACATTTTGGATCGATTAAGTTCATTTTGATGTGTTTTTATAATTAAGATAAAACCAATGACACAAAAAGTAATATCCCCCGTAAGACCAAGGGTAATTTCAAAAAAGGTCACATGTTTTAATAATATAGATAATATTACTATATCGAATTTATATAAAGTTATAGTTAAATTATAATATATATATGTAGATATAGAAAAGAATATTAACAATACATGGTTACATTTATTGTAATAAAATAAATAAAATATAATAGATTATGTTAAATATATCGATTATCAATATTATTATTGAGTTTAAACTATTATTTCAATATTATATTCTATTTTCTTATTTTAATAATAATTTATTAATTTTAATGATTATATAATTTATAAAATAATTATGTATTAAATTATATAATTATATGTACAAATGATTTAGTAACTTAATTATGCTTGATTTTATTTTTTAAGTTAAATTTTAGTTAAGAATAATTTATAATATTTATTTTAATATTAATTTCGAAATTAATTATTATTTTATTAAATTTTTGAAAAAAAATTTTGTTAGATATGATTAGGATAGAAAAAGGAAAACAAAAGATATTATAAGATATTATGAATAAATCAAATATAAACTGTTTTACAGTTTTACCCTAATGAAGGTTACAAATCCTAATAAAATCAAAGGCAAATTTCAGAAACAACATTTATGTACCATGGCAAACCTTCATGTTTTAATAGAATAGACTAGATTTTGACCCGCGTTTAGAAAGCGCGGGTTTACTTTTCTTTACAAATATAAATTTTATTTATTTTGTTATTACTAATTAAAATTTTTTAATTATGCAATCTAATTTTTTTATAATTGTTTAATCCGCATTATAAAATAAATTAATAATTTAGATTTTAAAAAGAAAAATGTGTTATTTGGGAGGAGGTATTAATTAATAATTTATGTTTTTATTAAATTAAATATATATATATCAATTGGAATTAATTTATATATATATTTGTTTTAAATTCGTGCAAAGTTTATTTTTAGAATTCGAATTTGGCTAATTTATTTTTTAACCCATTCTTATAATAGTTTAAATATTTTACAATTTGATGGAACAACCCGCTAAAAATACAATCGTAAAAGAAAAATTCTTACGAAATAAATTAATTTAATATATTTATATAATATAAAAATAAATATTTATATTTGAAACAAAAAAAATAAAAAAGATATTAAAATATATTATAAATGAATTTTGAATATAATCATAATTAAAGAATATCATCTTATATATATTAATAGTTGATGTTTAAATTATTTAGTTATATTTATCAATTGATTTAATGGTTTTAAGGTTATATATATATATATATATTATAATGAATTAGAAAAATGAAACCCATTATATTTAAATTGTTTGGATACATATTAGTAATTGTCTTGTTTGGAAATATGGATAATAGAGAAAATGTTATATTCTTTAATTTCCCTTAATTAATATTAAAAACATCTTTAAATCTTAAATGGCACAAATTGTAAATAACACATACCCTAAAGGTTAGTTTTTAACGATTCTAATTTTTTAATAGTATTGATTAGATGAATCGAATAGATTTTGATTAAGTGCGGGTTTAATCGTAAAAAGTACAATCGTAAAAACCTGCTATGTATATTCTTTAATTTCTCTTAATTAATATTAAAAACATCTTTAAATCTTAAATGGCACAAATTGTAAATAACACATACCCTAAAGGTTAGTTTTTAACGATTCTAATTTATTAATTGTATTGATTAGATGAATCGAATAGATTTTGATTAAGTGCGGGTTTAATCGTAAAAAGTATAATCGTAAAAATCTGCTAAGTATATTCTTTAATTTCCCTTAATTAATATTAAAAACATCTTTAAATCTTAAATGGCACAAATTGTAAATAACACATACCCTAAATGTTAGTTTTTAACGATTCTAATTTTTAATAGTATTGATTAGATGAATCGAATAGATTTTGATTAAGTGCGGGTTTAATCGTAAAAAGTACAATCGTAAAAACCTGCTAAGTATAAAACTTCATTCAAATATTTTTCAGTTTGATGGAAAAACCTGCTAAAAAGTACAATCGTAAAAACATCAATCGTAATATGTATATATATATATATATATATATATTTGAAACAAAATAAAAAGATATTAAAACATATTATAAATATATTTTGAATTAAATAACAAATTAGAGAATCTTAATTTATATATAATAGTTGATGTATAAATTATTCATTATATTTATCAATTAATTTGTTTTGATTTTAATTAATTAGGAAAGTAGGACCCATTAGATTTTGGTTGTTTGGCTACATGATTAATAATTGTCTTGTTTGGAAACATGGATTGTAGAGATAATGTTATATTCCCTAATTACCCTTAATGAATGTTACAAATCCTAATAATATCAAGGGCAAATTTTGGGAACAACATTTATGTACCAAGGCCAAACTCCAATTTTTTAATAGTATTGATTTTATCTTATGCCGGTAGACCTCTAAAATAATGGTTATAACCAATTAGACATAAAAGGTATATAAAATTCTAACAGTGTTCTAGGTTTATGGGTTGGATAATGTTTCTCAGCTAAAACTCTTCATGGGCCCATTGATCGGCAGCTGTAGTTAGTTAGAGACAAAATCTGGTTTAACATATTGAAATGGAATGAAAACCAATCAATCTGGAAACCTGCTGGAAACCAAACCGAAAATAACAAAACAAACCACTAAAAATTTATAAATTATTTCAAACTAGAGATATGTTTTCTAAAGAAGTCGAATTTGTACACAAGACTAACATAAAACATTCTTAAATAGACTATTCATAGTTCAGAGTTCAGACTATTAGTATCAACGCAGTGTAAGTATAAGTAGAAACTAAACCTAGAGAGTTTTATTTTGCCATTTGTAGTTGCTGGACAAGTAACAAAACCATATCAACTTTCAGATCACAAAATTTACACACTTAACCGGATGATAACCAGCATTGAATGTCTCTAATAGCGTGTAATCTGTAACATAACCGGTGTACGTTCCATAGACATTCACAGTTTAATGATATTTTTCTACAACTAAAACGAGCTCTAATCTGAGAAATCAAATCTTGATTCAACAACCATGGAGAAACAGAGAGATGTTAATTTGGCAATGCAACGACCTCAAAATCTTGGAGAAGAACCTGATCTTTAAACCCAGCAAGAAACTGGCATAAACCTTCAAGAAACAGAGCCGCTTGATGCTCACTCGTAGCTCCAACAATGTCCATGATCACACTCTTCCTCAAACGATTCGCATCAACGAAGATACTCACAAGCTCCTCCATCTCTACCTTCGCCGCATCATCCACCGACGCCGTAACCGCAGTAACCGTCGTCTTCTTCTTCTTTGTCCCTTGATACGACGAGATCCAATTCTCAGAGACTCGAGAAACGAAACCTCTCTGCGCTTTCCTCATCCGATCCATAAGAACAGGGACCATAAGCCTCATCGTACACTCGATCTGATCGATGCTTTTCACCAGCTCGTCCGACGGATCTTTCCACGCGGTCGTGATCTTCAACGGCTGATTCACCAGATCTGGAATCAGGCGGATGGTATCTTCGTCTTCGTAATCGGAGTCTCGATTCTCTCTATCGATGAAGGATCGGAGGAGGTTAGTGAGGAGATAAGGATGGATATCGCCGAGGAAGAGAAACGGCGTCTCGAGTGAGTTGCGCCATGAGGGGAAGAGGAGGTAGGATATGGTGTTGGGATCGGCGGCGAGGTCTAGGGCTTCGTAGTACAAGACTAAGTGACGGAGGACGAGATCGACGTTGGAGGAGAGGATGGAAGCGGAAGCGGCGGAGGAAAGAGATTGGCGGAGGAGAGGAAGGCAGTTATCGGTTAGGGTTTTGGACCAGTCGGTGTAGAAATCATTGAATCGGCGAGTTGGTTTCTTGCGGGAGAAGAGAGAGAAAGGCATTTTCTCGGAGAGAGAAGAAGAATGTTGTTGAGGGTTTTTCTTCCCGTATTTGGAGGGAAGGCAATATAACTGATCGGTTATATCGGTTTAATTGAAAACTAAACCGAGTCTCCTAAATCCATTCCATTCGGTTATATTACCAGTACTAAACCAATTTGCTTTTGAGAAACTGAAAAATAACCAAGGGAATGTTCAATGCAAACTTTGACTATTCAATTAGTTCTCAACTTCTGATGTAACAAAGATCTTCGAACCGGATAGTTGTTATACTAGATCATACACTGTATACTACAAAATATATATACAAGAGAGCGTTGAAGCGTATATAACCAAAAACCCTAAGAATACTCTTCCATCTTTTTCACTGCAATTCTGTATTGTGGTAGTACTAAAGAGCCCTAACTCATTTTCTCTTGTTCGTTTATTAACAATGGAAGAGGTTATTTGGCAAAAAAAAAAAACAATGGAAGAGGTTGAAATAGAGCATATATGGTTTCTTCATTCACAAGGAAAGTAACATTTTAGTCAACCAAAAAAAAAACACACACACACATATATATATATATATATATATTGAGTTAGTTGGCTAATTGCCTCCTTTTTATTGGTTTAAAATAAGTAAACTTGGACATTTTATAAAAGATTGATCATGTTTAGCATTTAGAGTTTTATTCTTTAAAAAAAAAAAAGATTGCGGTGGCATTCTTTTTTCTTTATCATTTCACTATTTTATTTTGTTTTCTTGCTGTTTTATCATTCATATATTGTAAATTAAATTGGATTTTTGAATTTAGATTGTTTTCAATAAAATAGAGTGGTATTTTGTTCCTTGTTTTGCATCGGTTGTTAAGTGATTCTCACGTCTGAGACACCAAAGCCTCACATAAATTTAGTTTCATTTCCTGAAATAAAACAGTAAGATGTTGGCAACGTTTACATATATTTATTATATGGTAAGCAATTTTTTAAGAGAAAAGTCATAAAATAGCACAAAAAACATACCTTATCATAAATATAGCACCAAGGAAAATAATTCACATTTTTAGCATTATTTTAATTACAAAGACTTTTATAGCATTATATAATTTAGGGTTTAGGGTTACTTATTTAGGATTTAGGGTTTATTATTTAGGGTTTAGGGTTTAGTATTTAGGATTTAGGGTTTATTATTCAAGGTTAGGGTTTAGTATTTAGGGTTTAGGGTTTAGTATTTAAGATTTAGAGTTAGGGCTAATTTAGTGACAAAACATGTTTTTGTGCTATTTTTATGATTTTTCTTCCTTGGTGCTATATTTTTGACAAGTCATGTTTTTTGTGCTATTAATGCGATTTGCCCATTTTTTAATTTGATGAATGTTCTGTTTTCTTATAAATATTTATTCTCAGAACATATGAACAAATCAACTGCCAGGAAGGGATAATAAAAGTCGTCGGTATTTGGTCAACAATGCGAAGCAAATAAATATAACTACATGTTATAATCAAATGATTAGTAATATAAGTATCCAATAATGTCCATTCAAGACTCTCTATATATGATTATGTACTTTTGAGGAGTCACATCACAATACGAAAAAGGAAAGAAATATTGCCAATCGTCGTTTAAAACTAAACAAAACAAATTAAAACTTTGTTTTATTCCGGCGTTAGACAACCATCATGGCTTACACTATTAAAGTCCCGGCAGCGGCTGCGGTGCTCTTTCTAGCGGTTATGATCGCTCCTCAGTGGACAGAGGCAAAAAAACAAAAAACGATTGAAAAGGTGGATCCAGTTTGCTCGTTAGCGATTCCTGAAATCGTCAAACATTGCTACGTTACGGTGAGTTTGGTGCCATCAGAAGAATGCTGCAAGGATCTCAAAACGGCGAGCAAGACCGAAGTGACTTGTCTCTGCGAAAATTTCATTGCAAATCCTTCAAACGGCAACTTAACCCGAGCTCTCTATGACCAAGTCAACACCACTTGTGGCGTTCTCGACAAATTCGCCTGTAATGGTACCTACTTTAACCTTCCCCTTACTTTGTTGTGGTTACAAGAATTTTATAGTTTTCTTCTTATATGATTTAGTTATGCACGTAATTATGCAATAATTACACATGTCAAACTTTTGTTATATGGTTACATACGTCAGAAGACTCAGAACTCAATTTTGTCTCGATTTTTTTTTTTTAAATATATAGACAAAAATGTTAAAAGAACATTAATACATTTATTTCGAAAATCCATAGGTTTTGTAGATTCTTAGTACAATTTGGAACAAGAGTTAAGGTATTTTTTTATGGTAATTAATCGACTTTTGTGTTGTGTGGCAAAGGCGGAGACGCCAACGGAGGAGGAACGAACAAGATTGCTGCATCAATGGGTCTTTTGGGTTTGGTTGCAAGCCTGTTTTTCTATATTCTTTGAAATTAATTTGGGCCTAATAATGTAATTGTTATTATTGGTTTTTATTTCAAATCATGCAGCCTCCAAACTAGTTATAATACATTAGCTAGTTGATTTCTTGTAGATTGTTTTGAGAGTTTATAGACAGATGCACGTACAGTACTATCGTAATCCCTACAAGATAGGAACTAAACAAAGATACACATATTTACACGATAACAAAGTAATTCTTACTATACCTCCTCCCTTCAAGACGGACCCAAAATTAATACATGCAAAGAACATATGATATAACCGAGATAGTTGTTATTAGATAACACATTGTATATTACTACAAAACAAACCAGTATTATACCAATTACGCAACATTCCAAGAGCGTTTGAAGCGTTTACGCGGCAATGCAAAAATGACGGTATAGACTCACCAAACCTAAGGAGGCTCTAGAAACGGTAGATAATTGTAGCACAAACAAAAGTGTTTGGCTTAAAAAAAAAGTGTTTGGTTGGATTTAGAAGTAAGTTCAAACTCAACAAAGAAAATGGATTGCTTCATGAGTAGTAGAAATAAATTACATTTAAAAGGCAAATAACATACATTTGAAAAGGAAATGGATTGATTCAAAAGTGTTTGTCAGAATGTTGTCCGTCTAAATCATGTTTTACCGTTAAATTTATGATAAGTTTATTTTCCAAGATGTTAGTTCTTTGTGTGGCAAGACTGATAAGGATGAGGATGCTGTTAGAGGTCAAGTGGTGATGAAACTTCTGATTCTTCTGATTCATAAACAAACACTTAATCAATATTGAAGTGTTTGTTTATGATGAAACTTGACTCAAGTTTTAGTTTTCCATATTGTATAAATACTATATACTCATATTTAAGAAAGAGAAAACCTAAGCATATGAGTTCTATATTGTTTGAAATATAATCTCATTGTCGTTTAATTGGTAAAGAAGTATGATCATTTGTTCATCTCCTGAAATCAAGTAAATCGATAGTTCCACAATATTATATATATAATTTTTAGGAAACTGATCATACCGATAGTAATTGATGATTGATGTATAAAATTATAACTAGTTTGGTGTTGGATTCTAGTGATTATATAATATTCAAGTCAGAAAATGTCAAAAGGATAAGGAACATGATTATATTGATATAGCAGCAAAACATTAAGATCCGTGATTGGTGGATTAACAACAAGTTAGAAAATCGCATATCAACCTTTTGTTTTCATTAATCATATTGTCTTCTTGTCCCCCATACATATCTGACGTTTTACTTACCTTCTAACTATTCCGATGTTCGTATTTTTGTATCGTACATAGTTGTTCAATAGTTACAGTGTCGATTCCCATGTGTCTATTCTTTCTCGAGCCCTTTTACCTCGGCTCCAGTCGGCTTAATCATCCTACTACTACACACTGTTACATTTATCTATGGTTCATTACAATTAAGTTCTTGAAAATATCTTCTTATTTCTTATTTCATATTTCGAAAGTGATACTTAATAGATAACACAATCACATAAATACATGTTAAAGCGATTGTATTTTGGTTTCCATTTGAATTCTAATGTTCAATAAGTTTTAAATCTATATATTCACATCACTGAAACACATTGAATCTTAAAATTAATACATCAAATTTTAATATTTCGTGCATTGTCCCCTACATATATATATATTTAAATATGTCATTATTTTAATATATTGACTCGATCGGTCATGAGCTCGGGAGGATTCATGCATGTACGTAGTCTATTTAGTACTTAAGTTCTTAAGCTATTAACATTATTAACTAGGTAGTTGATATGATATATTTGTTAACAAATGATTAAGTCATGTTGTCATCAGAAACTAGAAATTATCATCAAAAGATGCATCTAGAGTTATTATTGAAGACATCAAATTATTACATACATCATGTGAAGCTTTTTGGAACTGATTATACTCCTCCTGGATTATTTGGTTATATCCCAAGATCTGTATTCCTTTCGTTGGTAGATATATAGACGGCTAATGAATCAACTTGAAACAGGCAGTAACAACTAGCAACTCAAGCTATTATTTATCCATATAAGAAGTAAAAAAAACCATCTTATCCACGTTAGCTATGTGTGGCATAAATATATATGTTACAAAAATATATTTGGAGATTGGAAGTTAAAGGGAAAAAGGTCATAAGATAAGAAGAGAACACATGCATGATGGATGTATTGTGCCCGAATGCTTCAAATTAGGTACACAAAAGTACATACATTTGTTACTTTCTATCCTTCCCTTCGATAAAGCCTCCCGATTTCTTTCATTTCATTTGTTTTTTTCGCCAAACAATTCTTTCTTCTTTTCAAAGTAATATATTGAATTAAGAAAATGGTGGTGAATATGCTTAAGTATTTTTTTATCCAGAATTAAATCTATGATTACGATTTTCTATTAAATTTTTAGAACAAATCTTACAATCTATACGAGTAATAAATTGATAATTGGAAAAGATGGATCCAGAAAACAATATGGAAAGAGATATGTGTGAGATTTGCGAACTTTTTCTTCTTCTAACCCTTTATAAAAATTTAACAAATGATTTTATTTACTTATAACTGGGAGATCATATCATTCTTACTCCTACCGTGGCCAACCATGATTGAAATTGTAGTCAATTGCCCATATACAAATTGGCTAATAATAAATGAAATAGCCCTATTATAAATGGTTGACCAATATCAAATTATTGATTCCTATCAGATAGAGAGTTATCTACCCAACTAAAGATTGTGTAATTAGTCTTATTTTGGGTAAAGAAAACCTTAGACCGGTGACAAAACATGTCTTATTCATATAAATATTTTCAAAACTTGATGAAGTATTATGATATTGAAGAGAAATAAAAAAAGAAAGGGAGCACTTTCTGTGAACCGAAGCATGTTACGCAGATCGCACGGGCCGTGCCGACTGCCGACCAAATCCCTACTCCATCATGTCTCTCCTACACACATGCTTGGCTTTTGTCTTCTTCATCCTCTACTTTTTGTTTTTGATTTTTAAAAGAATAAAATAAATTTTGACAATATTTATTTTGATTTGGCATGAAGTACTTAAACATCTGTAGAGGGTTTTTGTTTGATCTCCATATCTGGGATATATCTGTAAACATGGCCGTATATGTTACTCTTTATTATTATTTTTTTCTACATAGGTAGATCGAGTTATCTCATCAAAACCCATATTATTAAAAAAGGACTACAACTTAATTAGTCCATATACATAGACTGATGGGCACACCTATATGTGCATGTACACTAAACGACATATTGAACATTTAGATGATTAAATAAATGAACATAAACATTGTTTTAACTCACTTGCGTAAGCATAAGTTTGACTAGTGATAACAGGATTTTTGCAAATCCTAGAGGTATCAATTCCTCTTGCTTATCGTTGTAGCAAGAGGTATCGAACCAATTTCGGGATAGAAGTGACCAATATGAATACACTAAACCTTAAGAGACAAGTCACAATCCAAATTTGAAGTCTAAACAACCTAAAGAGCCAAATTCAATCAATTAAACAAGTAGACAAGCAATCGAAACAAGTAAACAAAGATCAAACTCAAGAAATCAATAATAAAAGCAAGGCCAATGGGTTTGGGTCAATGAGTAGAGCAATCTAGAGCTATCAAGGATGCTTAAACAATCATCATAGATGCTAATCCTAAGCAAGAACACTAATCAATCAATTAATCCAATCTCTTGGTACTAATTACTTTGCCTAATCCTTAGTCAAGATCAAATTCTCATTTGTGAATAAAAACAAGGCAAGCATTAATCTCAAGTTCTCTTAAGCTAATAAACACTTTAGACATTCACTTTCATGAGCTAAAACATGTAAATTCCCATAAAAATCCAATCTAGCATTTCATCGAACACATGGTGTGCAATAAAACTCAATACATCTAAACCAAATTAATCAATGTCAATCTAGCAATAAGCACACTTAGATAGGAAGGATCAATCATAATTAAGCCCTAAGCATCCATGAATCACTCTAAATCACCCTAATCTACCTAACCCATAAGCCTCAAAAGAAACTACTCACTAATCATGCTCTTCTCAACTAAACCTATAAAGATTAAGTGAGAAAACATGATTAGAGAAAATAAATTAAAGAGATAACAATACTTGACTAAGACTTAAAATAAAAATTTAGAAATTGTTTTAGATTCAAAAAGGGTCAAAGAAAATACAAGGTAGAAGATAGATCCCCAAAAATTTAAGTCTAATACAAAAATATAGGTCTCAGCCTCTGATGGCATTTTTGTAAATAAAAAGAAATTTGGTTTGGCCTTGTATCGACATCATTGGTCGATATCATGTCCGATAGAATCTCTCGGATTAAAAATGTTGGTCTTGCGTGTGGCTTGTATCGGCTTCAGTAGTCAGGACATTGCCCGATAGAATCTCTGATAAATGTCATATCGAAAGTGGGCTTTAGGAGATGCTTGTAATGGGCCTTCCTTTTGCTGGATGGTTTGGGCTTGTGCATGACGCGCTGAGCTGCTCTCCTCATGCTTGTGGCTGGAGTTGACACGAATGTGCCATGTGCTCTCCATTACGTGAACGTAATGCCAAAATCAGATCTGCTCTAATACTTTATCTCTTCCTCTCAAAATCTCCATGCACCTATAAACAAAAAGAAAACAATTCCAAATGGAACTAAAACATGCAAGTCCTAAACTAAACAACTCTTAGTTCAAAAGTAAATGAAATCCTAAAAACTTATATAAATCAATTCAAAAGAGGATCAAAACATGCATTAAAGACAAGCTAAAATGACCCAAAATATGACACTATCAATTCCCCCAAACTTGCCTTTTGCTTGTCCGCAAGCAAACAATCAAAGACTAATAGGAAGAAAGGTTTGAAAATGAGAGTTCAAAGTTTCCAAAAGCAATTGTTAAGCAAAAGTGGAAACAAGGTATAAACAAGCAATTAAGAGCTACAATCAAGCTTACTCTACTTCAAAAGAGTTAGCCATTCCCATCAACACAAGCATCAAGTTCAAGTCCCAACTTACACATGAATTCCTATCCTCATTCCCTTTAACATTCATTAAGCAATGGTGGATCATGATTGTGCAAATCAAATGAACACATTTGGCTAAGGGTTTAAGGTCTTGAGATAAAAGTGATCTCAAATGAAGTGTGGGTTTCAAAAACAAAGGATCTCTCAAGAAAGGAATGAACTATAGCAAAATGCTAAGAGTAAGAAACAACTCATGCATACAAGGATAGATTCTCATTCTACCCAAATCCCTACAATGATCTTAACTCTTCTTCTAAACCCAAAGTTCCTTTCCTAAGCTACCCTTTCCTTAAGGCATTTTTGCCTTCTTATCCTAACTTTGATCACTTCTTTCTTCTTTAAGCACTTAGAAGATTTCTTTTCTTTACTTAGCTCTTTCTTTTCTTTTCACTAGTCTCTTTTCTTTTTCTTTCCTTTTAGTGCTTGAGCCAACTTTGGCTTCTTTTCTTTCTTTAAAACTTGAGACTTATCTTTCATACACACATAGAGCAATAAACTTTTTTTTTTTTTTTTTCAATCCCCTCTTTCTTTTCTCAATCTTTTCCTCATTCCCTTTTCCTTTTCTTCCCAACTCCCCCAAACTTCTTTCCTATCCTATGCATAGCCCAATGATGTAAGGCTAGCTCTACAATGAAGACCTATCCTTGTCGTTCCAAACTCAACACTTTTTGCCTAGTTGATTCAAGAAAAAGGCCTCTCACCTCTCACTAGAGTGTTTAGGCTTGAAGGAAAGCTTGGTTCAAGGTGGGGAAATCTACTTGGACTAACAAGAGAGTGGTAGAAAGGGAGAAGATAGTCCAAGTATGTATCAAGTATCCATGAGTTCACCTTTCATTGCACAACATGATAATTCAAGTCAATATTAAGAGTTCTAATAGATAGGGAATGATTCAAATCACAACATGTTTCAACCAAGAAGTGAACAATAATGCATGAGATCCAAGAAGGGTTCTTCCTTAATTTCAAGTTCACAAGATGCATCCAATAACCACATGCTCAAACAAATTTTTTTTATAAAGAACACAAGCTTTAACTCTCAAACTTTAATAAGTACAATCCTAAATGACTTCTATATGCTTTCTTTTTGTGAAAATTTTTCAAAATTTTTCAAATTTTTATGGTTTTCTATGCCTTAGATGCATGAAATGAGACTCAATATGCAAGAAAGAAAGATAAGAACACAAAACACATCATTAGCAACTAGTCTCCTCCCCCAAACTTAAATCACACAGTCCCTTGTGTGAAAGACTTAAAGCAAATTGATGATAGACTTTTTATAGATTCTAGCTCAATTCCTCAAGTCTACTCCTATCATTGTAGTACTTAAGGTATCAATCCAGGGAGGCAAGAAGAACAACACATTAGGAATGCAAAATACTACTTAAGCTAAGCCAAATAGATAAAAGAAGGTTTAACTAACAATCCTAATCAAACAAGAAAGAAATAAAGCAAATAAAGCACTAAACAAGATAAAAGAAGGGTCCTAGGATGAGGCTATGGAGACTAGATGGTTTAGAGCCAATCAATGATGCTTCAATCAATCAAACATTGCTAAACAAGGTTAATGATCATAATTAAACTAATCACATTCTCATGTTCATAACTCCTATGTTAATCAAGCAATCATTCAATTCTCATTTGCAAATTACAAGTCAAGCATGCAATAATATCCATCAAACACCTTTTAGCAAAGCTAATCCTTAGGCTAAGAACATTAATCATTAGACTAATTCAATCTCTTGGCACTAATCCCTTTGACTAATCCCTAATCAAGATCAAATTATCATTTGTGATTAAGAATCAAGCAAGCATTAATTTCAAGTTCTCATTACCAATAATCACCTTAGACAACTAATCTCTTAGGTTAAGATATGAAAATCCTCTAAAAAGTTCATTCAAGCATTTCATCGAACACCTTTCGGGCATGAAAAAGCCTAGCATCTAGATTCAACAATTCCTTGCAACCTAGCATAGAGATCAACTAATTAGAGAAGGATCATTCATAAACAAGTCCTAAACATCACTAATCATCACATAAACCATCTAAATCAACCTCATCCACAAAACCCAAAAGTTCTACTCTCTAATCTTCATTGTTCCCACAAAATCCATAAAGATAGTATGAGATAACAAGATTAAAGAGAGATTAAGAGAAAAGATTAAGAAGATATAAAGAAGTACTTAGATTAAACTCAAAATCAAAGATTACAAGATCCAAATCCTAAAACAAAACTATGCTTAGGTAGCTTAGGGTTTTAGAAACCCATAAAAGAGTATTTATACAAGGGAGTCTCGCAATGGCATTTTGGTAATTTTTGTCAACTGGGATTGGTCCAAACCGCAAGGCAAACCGCGAGCTAAACCGCAAGCAAAACCGGCTTTGTTTCTCCTATGTCTCGCGGTCTTTGCCTTGCCCGCAACACAAACCGCGAGCTGGTAAAACGGCCATAACTTCTCGACTACGGCTCCAAATGACTCGAAACCAACTCCATTGGAAAGCTAACTCAATTGCCTACAACTTCTATTAGATGCTCCATAAGCTAAATATGCACGGAAAGGCTTCATTTTGCTCCATCTTTCAAGCTCACCAGTTTGGTCCTTCATCACCATTTCACTTGCAATCACTCATTTGGACTCCAAACTCTTCCAAACCTCCTTAGCAACTCCAAGAACCTACAAAGCAGAAGAAAACACTCCCAAGAATAACAAATTATGCAAATCCTAACTCTAAATGCACTTAGACTCTAAATGCAACAAAGAACAAGAAAAGAACATGAATGAATGCAAAATGAGACTAAAACAAGAATTTAACATATGACTAAATGCATGAAAATGCATGAATATCAATTCCCCCAAACTTAAACCTTGCTTGTCCACAAGCAAGCATAAGATCATTAAGGTAAGTTGGGAGAAAGTTTTGAAGGCGAGGACTCAAAACCACAAGACTCACAACAAGATACAAGATCTTTCAAAGAAGTTACAAGTTGCTCTAATCATTAACTATCCATGTACTTCCACATTACCGTTCCCTCAATCCCTACTCCAACTCCCGAGATCCTATAGAACACAAGCAATCATCAACTCAATTCCTTACATTCATTTAGAAGTTAAGTGCGATCTCACAAAGGGGCAATCAATCAATCCCAATCGGCAAGGTTCAAGAGAGGCTATTTGAGGTGGTTTAGTAGAGTTTCTTTTGGGGTGGTTAACCCTCGAGAATAGGAGCAATTGGCATTACACAAAATCTATCTAAGAAAGGGAACAATTCAAGCATACAAAGTTCTTTTCTCATTGTTCTACCCAATCCTAGAAGATTTCTCTCTAAACATCCCCATAATGAAAGATAACACTCACCAAACCCCCAAACCATTTACCATAACACTCACCCATTTAGCCCTTTTTCTTTCTTTTCTTTGTCACTAGGAAACACTTAATTGATCTTTCTCTTTTTCAAACTTGAGCAAACTCTTTCATAACTAACCCCTCTTAACACTTGATTTTTCTTTCTTTTCTTTTTGCTTCAATCTAGGGGCCTTACTTCTATTTCTTTCTTTTTGCACAAAGCTCTCTTCTTACTTGATTTCCTAGTGACTTTCTTTTTCTCATTGAACACTTTACAACTCTTTTCATTGATCCTTTTATTCCCAAGATAGCTCTCATCTCTCCCCCAAAATTGTTTCCCATCCTAATGCTAGACTCTTATGGCAAATAGAGCTAGCTAAAATGAGAAAAGACCATTGTCGTTCCCGATACTCTCAAGTTTTTGCACATGCCAAAAGCTATCAAGAACAGGCCTCACTCACAAATCATTTTTGGCTTCAAAGAAAGGTTTAGGGTCTTTAGGTAAGGGAAGCCATGATCATAAGATCAATGGTTGCCCGAGCTAATCAAGAGAGTGGTAAAAGGGAAAACATAGCTCGGGCAAGGATCATGGGATTGCATTTCAAGCCCCTAAGCAAGATATTTCAATAATCAAATTAAGTACAATATCAATGAATTGAGTTTAATTCAAGCAAGCTTCACAAAGATAGGGAATTTCGGAATCTCAAAGTCAAGCAATGGGTTTTCCTTTGTTTTGAAAATCAATTAAAGCAACGAGTAACTTAATTGGTGAGCCTCTACAAGGCAAAATCATCATTGTCCCCAATGCATGAATCCTAAACTACTAACTAGACTCGATCCTACATGCTTCTTTTTGTGAAATTTTTTGAAATTTTTTCAAATTTTTAGGGATTTTCTATGCCTTAGATGAATGCATGAGACTCAAGGGATGCAAAAGATAAAATAAGATCACAAAACACATTATTAGCAACTAGTCTCCTCCCCCAAACTTAAATCACACAGTCCCTTGTGTGAAAGAAGCAAGGGAAAGAGACCAAAGAGTAAATCAAAAATGCAAAATCAAAAGGACAAAAGTTGGAGTGTTACTTGGAGAGTGGGATGGAGAGGAGGAATGGGAGGTGGAGGCATCTTTGATTTGGCATGAGGCTTCCCCCAAACTTAGACCATTGCATAGGCTTCTCATCCTTTGATTTAGCATTGAATTCCCTTTGCACCCAAAACTCATTCCCTTCTTCTTTGCATTTACCCAAAAGCTCCTCAAAAAGGATAGACATGGGAATTCCTCCCAAGAGAGCTTGTTTTAAGTCACTAAGCTTGACTATCCCTTCACTCTTTTTTGGTTAGGGATGTGGCATGAGTTTGTATCACCGGGATCATACTCATCATAGAACCACCCCCTAAACTCTTTCATCCTTATCTCTTCAAAAGGGATCTTCCTTGGATCATGAAAGCTCAATGGTGTGGTAGAGACTATACCAAGAAGCTTGTGAGGGGGTTGAGCCATTGGAGATCCATCTTCTTCATCCTCCTTGAAGGATTCTTCATTGGGACCATCTTGGTTCTCCATAAGATTTTCTCCAATTATCTCTTGCTTGGGATTTGGTTGCTTTGGTTCCTCTTCAATGATTGAGGGCTCATCTTGTGTGCTCTCTTCTTTTATCTCCTTGCACTCAACAACCAACCCATCTTCATAAGGTTCTTCCTCATCGCTCACAACTTCTCTTACTCCTTCATTGTTGCTATTGGTTGAATGACCCATAAATGTCTCTTCATCATCCTCATCTTCATACCTTATCACAAGGTCTTCACCAATAGTGCAACCAAAAAGCATTTCAAATTCCTTGATAGTCTCTTCAGCTTCTTTCAAGAACTCATCTTGGACTGGAGCATTCTCCTCATGTGTTGGCTCAACAATACTTGCATCTTGAGGCAAATGGACAAAATCATTGTTGATCATTCTTAAGCTTTCATTGTACCTCTCTTGCCCTTCCAATGCCAACCTTGCCATGCTGAGAAGTTCTTCATCATAAGAGATTTGAGAAGAGTGAGTAGCTTCATGCTCATGCTCCATGTTCCAAGATTGGTATCCATCACCATATCCATATTGGTACTCATGAGAGGAGTACTCATTTGGAAGATCACCTTGATAAGTGGATGTGCTTTCAAATCCATGATGACTTGTAGGGTTCCAAGCCATCTCTCTTTCTTGAGCTTCCAACATAGCCCTCAACATAGAAGCTATCTCCGAAGCCATGCTCTCTTCCTTGTGATTTGCACCTTGCAAAAAGAACAAACACTTGAAAGAGAGTTAGTAACCACACAAACAAAAACAAAATAAAAGCTTAGTCTAAAGTAGAATCTAAATCCTAATGGCTATTGCTACACCTCCCCGGCAACGGCGCCAAATTGATGATAGACTTTTTATAGATTCTAGCTCAATTCCTCAAGTCTACTCCTATCATTGTAGTACTTAAGGTATCAATCCAGGGAGGCAAGAAGAACAACACATTAGGAATGCAAAATACTACTTAAGCTAAGCCAAATAGATAAAAGAAGGTTTAACTAACAATCCTAATCAAACAAGAAAGAAATAAAGCAAATAAAGCACTAAACAAGATAAAAGAAGGGTCCTAGGATGAGGCTATGGAGACTAGATGGTTTAGAGCCAATCAATGATGCTTCAATCAATCAAACATTGCTAAACAAGGTTAATGATCATAATTAAGCTAATCACATTCTCATGTTCATAAATCCTATGCTAATCAAGCAATCATTCAATTCTCATTTGCAAATTACAAGTCAAGCATGCAATAATATCCATCAAACACCTTTTAGCAAAGCTAATCCTTAGGCTAAGAACATTAATCATTAGACTAATCCAATCTCTTGGCACTAATCCCTTTGACTAATCCCTAATCAAGATCAAATTATCATTTGTGATTAAGAATCAAGCAAGCATTAATTTCAAGTTCTCATTACCAATAATCACCTTAGACAACTAATCTCTTAGGTTAAGATATGAAAATCCTCTAAAAAGTTCATTCAAGCATTTCATCGAACACCTTTCGGGCATGAAAAAGCCTAGCATCTAGATTCAACAATTCCTTGCAACCTAGCATAGAGATCAACTAATTAGAGAAGGATCATTCATAAACAAGTCCTAAACATCACTAATCATCACATAAACCATCTAAATCAACCTCATCCACAAAACCCAAAAGTTCTACTCTCTAATCTTCATTGTTCCCACAAAATCCATAAAGATAGTATGAGATAACAAGATTAAAGAGAGATTAAGAGAAAAGATTAAGAAGATATAAAGAAGTACTTAGATTAAACTCAAAATCAAAGATTACAAGATCCAAATCCTAAAACAAAACTATGCTTAGGTAGCTTAGGGTTTTAGAAACCCATAAAAGAGTATTTATACAAGGGAGTCTCGCAATGGCATTTTGGTAATTTTTGTCAACTGGGATTGGTCCAAACCGCAAGGCAAACCGCGAGCTAAACCGCAAGCAAAACCGGCTTTGTTTCTCCTATGTCTCGCGGTCTTTGCCTTGCCCGCAACACAAACCGCGAGCTGGTAAAACGGCCATAACTTCTCGACTACGGCTCCAAATGACTCGAAACCAACTCCATTGGAAAGCTAACTCAATTGCCTACAACTTCTATTAGATGCTCCATAAGCTAAATATGCACGGAAAGGCTTCATTTTTCTCCATCTTTCAAGCTCACCAGTTTGGTCCTTCATCACCATTTCACTTGCAATCACTCATTTGGACTCCAAACTCTTCCAAACCTCCTTAGCAACTCCAAGAACCTACAAAGCATAAGAAAACACTCCCAAGAATAACAAATTATGCAAATCCTAACTCTAAATGCACTTAGACTCTAAATGCAACAAAGAACAAGAAAAGAACATGAATGAATGCAAAATGAGACTAAAACAAGAATTTAACATATGACTAAATGCATGAAAATGCATGAATATCACTAGCTAGTGTCTTACCATGGTCTTAAAGAACAACTGAACATATAAAACATTTGTTATTTAGTGTTTGAATAGTAACATCGACCACATTGGATTGTTTTACTTGCAGACTAAAATTTATTTTTGAGACAGATAACAATAAGCTGCAGACAATAGTCTGCTGTCGACCAGATTTATTTGTTAAAAAAATAATCAAACATTTGGTCAGTAACATATTCAACTTTATTTATTTATTTATGTTCATACTATAAATCACATAATA
The DNA here is from genome assembly GCA_030180135.1 of Orychophragmus violaceus. NCBI lineage: Eukaryota > Viridiplantae > Streptophyta > Magnoliopsida > Brassicales > Brassicaceae > Orychophragmus > Orychophragmus violaceus. The sequence continues at coordinate 100,013,393 of CM058233.1, forward strand.
TGAATGATAAACAAAATCAATATTAATAATATATAGACTAATTCATCCTAATTGTTATTGCCATACCTTATTTATATATTTTAACAGTGAAAAGAGGAAGAAAATTTTGACCTCTCAAGAGTAATCAAAAGAGTAGAAAAATATATAGCACCAGTGACACCATGCTGATGATTGCATCAACATTCTAAAGTTAATCATACAACGAACTTGCTACAAAACATTACTACAACAAAACTTTTTGGTCAGCGCTTAGAGCATGGCCATTGAGGTATCTTAAGGCCCGGATTCTTAACTATTCACGTGGGTCCCACGTGAATAGTTAAGAACCCGGGTCCTAAAAATCCTTATTTAAGAACCGGTTCTTACACTGTTCATGACACGTGGCGGCTTATCATTCGTCTAATTTTTTTTTTCGATTTTTTTTTTTTTTACACTTTTCCCAAAAAAAAAAAAAAAAAAAAAAATTTTAAGAACCCCCAAACGGGGTTCATTGATGGTCATGCTCTTAGATTGTATATTATCGTACAATAGTTGAGATTGACTTTGAAAAGGCTTTGCACATTAATTGAGGTTGATCTTCAGGACGTTAACACGGTATGACTTTTCAATAATGATATATAGACACCATACAAAAAAGGTCTGGCCACTAGGCCAAAAACATAAGCTTAACCGTTAATTGATTATGCTAGTTGAGTACTAACCAGCACCGGTTTATACGAACATCGGTTCAGAACCTCTCCCTTCGTAATGTCAATTTTTTTGTTTTCACATTATGATAAAATCGTGAATTGCATGCATGCCATTTTTTATTCAACCATTTGACAAATATTCTTGAATTAAGAGTTTGGTCATAACTGAAAGTAGCCTCGTGTGCATAAACAGTAAACGATGAATCGATAAACATAAATTTCTCGTGATACTAACTAAGAATTAAATTTTTTGTTTTGGTTTTCTCAAAAATCAAATCTGATGTTCCTAAAATGACATTGGTTATAATCAATACTATTAAAACAGGAAGGTTTGCCATGGTACATAAATGTTGTTCCCGAAATTTACCCTTGATATTATTAAAATTTGTAATCTTCATTAAGGGTAATTAGGGAATATAACATTATCTCTACAATCCATGTTTCCAAACAAGACAATTATTAAACATGTAGCCAAACAACCAAAATCTAATGGGTCCCACTTTTCTAATTAATTAAAATCAAAACAAATTAATTGATAAATATAATAAATAATTTATACATCAACTATTATAACTATTATATATAAATTAAGATTCTCTAATTTATGATTTAATTCAAAATATATTTATAATATATTTTAATATCTTTTTATTTTGTTTCAAATATATATATATACACATATTACGATTGATATTTTTACGATTGTACTTTTTAGCAGGTTTTTCCATCAAACTGAAAAATATTTAATTAATTAAACGAGTTGAAAAATTAATTAGCCAATCTCGATTATAAATTTTCTATAAAAAAATTCGCATATAGTAAATAATTCCAGCTGATATATTTTAAAATTAATAAAATATTAAAATGATTTCATACTTATATTATTCAAACATTTGAAGCGTCAAATTATGCTTTATGTTTGAATGAAGTTTTTAACGGATAGTTCCATCAAATTTGCAAATTATATATACGACTACAACATGTATTTTATAAAATAATATTTTAGATAAATAAAATAACAACTAAACATATACCACATAACTTTTACAATAGTTGTTTTCACATATATATATTTTTTCCAAATTATGATCTTACGATACAACACAGATTAAAATATATAATGTGAAATCCTTATTTTAATCTCTTAATCCTTACGATATATCTCCTCCAAATAACACATAATTCATTTTAAAAAAAAAAACTAAATTGCTAACTCACTGTTTATAATGTTGGTTAAACAATTATAATCAAAATTAGATTACATAATTAAAAATCTAAATTACTATTAACAAAATGAATAAAAAGTAAAATTTGTAAAGAAAATTAAACCCGCACTTTCTAAGACAATTTGTAAAGTAAAATTTGTAAAGAAAATTTGTAAATTTGTAAAACAATTTATATTTGATTTATTCATAATATCTTATAATATCTTTTGTTTTTTTTTCTATCATAATCATATCTAACGAAAATCTTTTTCAAAAAATTAATAAATATAATAATTAATTTCGAAATTAATATTAAAATAAATATTATAAATTATTCTTAACTAAAATTTAACTTAAAGAAATAAAATCAAGCATAATTAAGTTACTAAATCAATTGGTACATATAATTATATAATTTAATACATAATTATTTTATAAATTATATAATCATTAAAATTAATAAATTATTATTAAAATAAGAAAGTAGTATATAATATTGTACTAGCGTGCGGGTATAAATTATTTATTTTGTAAGAAACGTTTTTTACGATTGTACTTCTTAACGGGTTGTTTCATAAAATTTTAAAATATTTAAATTATAATAAAATGGGCTAAAAATAAATTAACCAATTTCGATTTCTAAAAATAAAATTTGCACGAGTAACTAATTCCAATTGATATATTTTAAATTTAATATAAATATTTAAATTATTTAATATTTATATTATTCAAATATATGATGCGTCAAATTATAGTTCATGTTTGAATGCAATTTTTAACGGGTTGTTCCATCAAATTTTCAAATTATATATCATTACAACACGTGTTGAAAAATAGATTAACCAAGTTCAAGCATGACTAATCATATACTAAAAATAACAATAAAATACAACTACTAATATATAATAGACAAGTTAATAATATCAAAACAAAAACAAAATTTATTAAATTTCTTCTCACATTTAGCACTATATCATCTTATTTTCATTTGATATAGATTAGACGAAATAGGTAACGAAATTAATTTATAAAAATATAAATTTAAGATAAAAGTATATATTCTAAGAATGAAAACATAAACCCGCGCTTTTTTAGCGCGGGTCAAAATCTAGTCAATACTATTAAAACAGGAAGGTTTGCCATGGTACATAAATGTTGTTCCCGAAATTTGCCCTTGATATTATTAGGATTTGTAACCTTCATTAAGGGTAAAACTGTAAAACAATTTATATTTGATTTATTATCTCTACAATCCATGTTTCCAAACAAGACAATTATTAAACATGTAGCCAAACAACCAAAATCTAATGGGTCCCACTTTCCTAATTAATTAAAATCAAAACAAATTAATTGTAAAATATAATTAATAATTTATACATCAATTATTATATATAAATTAAGATTCTCTAATTTATGATTTAATTCAAAATTTTATGATTTAATTCAAAATATATTTATAATATATTTTAATATCTCTTTATTTTGTTTCAAATATATATATATACACATATTACGATTGATGTTTTTACGATTGTACTTTTTAGCAGGTTTTTCCATCAAACTGAAAAATATTTAATTAATTAAACGGGTTGAAAAATTAATTAGCCAATCTCGATTATAAATTTTCTAAAAAAAATTCGCATATAGTAAATAATTTCAGTTGATATATTTTAAAATTAATAAAATATTAAAATGATATCATACTTATATTATTCAAATATTTGAAGCGTCAAATTATGCTTTATGTTTGAATGAAGTTTTTAACGGATAGTTCCATCAAATTTGCAAATTATATATACGACTACAACATGTATTTTATAAAATAATATTTTAGATAAATAAAATAACAATTAAACATATACCACATAACTTTTACAATAGTTGTTTTCACATATATATTTTTCCAAACTATGATCTTACGATACAACACAGATTAAAATATATAATGCGAAATCGTTATTTTATTCTCTTAATCCTTACGATATATCTCCTCCAAATAACACATAATTCATTTTAAAAAACTAAATTGATAACTCACTGTTTATAATGTTGGTTAAACAATTATAATCAAAATTAGATTACATAATTAAAAATCTAAACTACTATTAACAAAATGAATAAAAAGTAAAATTTGTAAAGAAAATTATACCCGCACTTAGAAGTGCGGGTCAAAATCTAGTGAATCTTTAAAAAAATGACAATGAACTAAAAGATCATAATAGATAACGTTATTTGGTATTAGTGACATGTTAAATTTGGAAAACTATACATCAAATTAATATGCACATGTATACACACGCACGCACACACAAATTACCGTTCAACGGTCACGTCTCAGCGGCTATATAAAGAGGTTGCTTTGCTCTAGTCTCAGAACCAACTCAGTCTTCTTCTTCATCTTGAACTGCAAAACCATACAGAGAGAAAGACAGATAGCAAACCAAAGTTTCAAAATTTTGGATATCATCATCTTCTCCACTACAAACCCATTTCTGAAATCGCTGTTTTAGTCGTACTTTCTCGAAAAGGTTTCATTTTGTTTTGTGGGTCTCTGTTTTCTAAGAATCTGAACAACCATGAAGAAGCTCCGAGGTTTCAAGATCGGTCACAGATTCGTCAAGATCTTCAAATGGATCATCCGAAGTAGAAGAATCCAAACCGGGAAACGCCAATGCCTGACCGGAATTCTCAACCCCGTTTCAAAAATCTGCTCTTTAGCACGGTGTCTCCGTCGTGGAGCCAATAGACTATGCGGAGGAAAGAAAACGGTTCAGACCCGGCTGGGTAACAACCCAAAGCCGCCGGCTGTTCCCAAAGGACATTTAGTGGTTCACGTAGGAGAATCCGGCGAAGATACGAAGCGCGTGGTGGTTCCGGTGATTTACTTTAACCATCCTCTGTTCGAAGAGTTGCTGGAGCAGGCGGAACGTGTTTACGGGTTTAATCAACCGGGTCGGATTACGATCCCTTGTCGGGTATCGGATTTTGAGAAGGTTCAGATGAGGATCGCCGCATGGGATCATTGCCGACGGAAGCGGACTTTCAAGATTCTCTAATTTTGACTTCTAAAAATAAATAAATTTAGCTTTTTTTCTATTACCTGAGAAAAAGTCAAATGTCAGTTAGACTGATGGGAACTTTCCCTCCACTTTGTGTGAATATCATATCAGTTAATAACTTAATACGTTATACAAATTACCAATAAATCATTTACTTTTGTTACTTGTAGAACGTAAGGACATTTTATGCTATTCATATACCGTTTTTGTAATGAAATTAAATATTTATATAATATACTATAATACAGAAACTCCTTATATTCTGAATATATAGTCTTTTATAAAGAAACCACTACCAAGACGATTTTCAACGAAACACCTTTCGGCAAAGAAGTCAAGCAAATGATTTCATAAACTCACTTCTTATGGCGGAACCGGCATCACTCATGGAAGCTTTGAAGGACGCTAGACACCTGAACATTCTTAACCTCAGAGTCGCATCAGATTTGGCAAACTTGATTGCAGTAATCAATGAATGCAAACCATAACCGGAATGTTTCGGACTAGTAAGCAACATTATCAATATGTCATTTGGATTTAATAGGTGCATCTTTCAATTTGTACCAAGACTTGAGAACAAGAAAGCTGATGACCTTGCTAAAAGGGCATTAAGACAATCTAAAACCTCATCATTTGTAATCGACTAGAGTTAATTAATGGAAACCTTTATTTCTGACAAAAAAAGACGATTTTCAACGAATAATTTTATTCGTTCTATAAAAAACTAATATATATATATATATATATATATATATATATATATATATATATATATATAAGAAATTATCTCCATTAAGAATCGAACCCCATATCATAGTATATAAACATTAATTAACATAACTACTAGACTAATTTTCACAAATATAGTCTAGTTTTATGTATTTGTTGTTTATTTATTCTTACACAAAGTGATTTGTATGGCATATTGGCATCTACCACATATCAAATATATCTTACCAACACGAGTAGATCAAGATTTTATTATAACATGCTGGGGTTAGTTATGATATTATATGGAGAACATGTGAAGTTAAATTCGAAGTCCAGAATAAAAATGATATATCGTTGTTTCAATAGTTAGGAAACTTATTGATGTTGTTGTTTTTTATATATAATGACCAAGTAAAATTAAAACAAGGGACTTCATATGACTAGTCCAATGTTCAACAGATGTATAATTATCAAGGAAAAATGTGGTTCGGATCAAGGTATATTACATATTTAGTAGAATGAACAAGACTACAAAGTAAGATTTAAATATATTGGATCTCTCTATGTTTATTTAATTATTTCAATCAAAATTTTAGATGGATAAATATGACAGTTAACCAATGTGATCAATAGATATATATACGTGCCGACATACCAGTGTCAACTAGCTGGAGTAGCTCAGTTGGTTAGAGCGTGTGGCTGTTAACCACAAGGTCGGAGGTTCGACCCCTCCCTCTAGCGATATTTGTTTTGTTAATTAATTATCCTTTTTTCCTGCATCTAAACCAATGAGAACTAATCCCAACAACTACCAATCATTATCCTGAAACCAAAAACTCCCTTATCTCTTAGAGATCATCAGTTTTAGTCTTTCTTTGGTTGGATGATATATTTCTTAGTCAAATTCAACATAAAGTTTGTAACCCTGCCATTGAAACTTTCAGAAAGATGTTACAGAGCAATGTGTGACCCAAACAACATTAAAAGAAACAGAATGATTCTACGGAAGTTAAGAAAGAGACTGAAACAACAAGACTAACTTCTAACCCAATAAAAAGACGAACTTTGATTAATTCGCTCGGGTGATTTTTATTAAGCTAGCTTTTTTTAGTGGGCAAATTGCACCATTTTAAAATGGTTTAAATTATCAAGAAATAACCTTATTAATGGTTAAATGAACTATAGTAGCAATCATAAGGTTAAGCTTTTGACTACTGCATTAAATATATACAATTAGGCTTTTATCTACATAAAAAATTGATCATGCTTAGCATATAGAGTTTTCTTCTTTTAGTTTTAGAGACCAAATATGAATGGTTGAGGTATGACTTCTTTTTTTTCATTTAAATTATTTCCTCATTTTAATATCTTCTAGCATTATATTGTGTCCTTAGAAATCATCTGCTGCCTAAGCAGGGCTTCAGTGTGCTGCCTCCTATCTGGCAAATACAGGAAGTGCCATATTTTCGAGAGTGTCTAGAACACTCCAAAGTTTAGGCACATCATTATCAATGTGGATCACTAACGAACTCACAAACATATGTATGTTCAATTCGAATTGACTGATAAAGAAAAAAAGATTATGAAAATTTGCTGTTTCCATAAAATGAATGGTACTTGTTTGCTTCTTTTGGATCGGTTGTACAAAAGTGGCTCTCACGACTTAGACGCAACACACAACTTCCTTACAAAAAACACACACCATAAGATTTGTGCTATTATTTATATATATATTATTTGGTCAGCAAATAAAATGCCAGTTTGATTTGATTTGAATTTTTTTTGGTGCTAAGATGTTAGGCTTTCTTATAAATATATATATTCTTAGTCTAAGAACAAATCAAAATGGTAGGAATGACCAAATCAAACGCCATGAACGGGTCTAGAAATAAGAAAATCGTAGCGATTTGGTCAGCAATGTAAAACTCTGTTATGTTTTTATTAGAAATATCAACAATGTACATTCCAACACTCCACATATATCTATATATATGATGATGATGATAATGTACTCTTAAGAAGTCACATACGAACAAAAGGAAATCGAGCTAATAATAGTTACTCAAAATAAAAACGAATTAAATCTTTGTTTTTGCCGGCTTTAAACAACGATCATTCATGGGTTACACTAACAAAATTCCGGCGGTTGCGACAGCGGTGCTATTTCTAGCGGTTATGATTGCTCCCCGGTGGACGGAGGCACAAACGATGCCAAAGCTGGATCCAGTGTGCGGTTTATTAATCTCCGACATCGTCCAAATTTGCTACTTAGCGGGGAATGTGGTGCCATCTGAAGAATGCTGCAAGGATCTCAAATCGGCGAGCAGTAAGCAAGTGAGTTGTCTCTGCGACAATCTGATTGCACATCCATCTACTAACACCACCTTTACTGAGGTTTTCTTCAACGTCGTCCACACCACCTGTGGCGTTCAAGACAAATTCACCTGCAAAGGTACCTACTATAATTTCGGAATTTCCACCCTTTTTATATATGTTTTATGTTTGTGTGGTTATAGGAGTTTATAGTTTTAATCTTATGATTTAGGTATGCATGTTTACTTGTATATATGTGTAATTTGTATAACTAGTTGTAGCGCCTGAGCCATGCCAATTTAAAAGACAAATGACCTTATGTTCTTAATCAGCTGTCTCCAAATTTGAAAAATGTACAGACAAAATGTTCAAGAATCTTAACAATTTTCTAGAATATATCTGCCATGAATGGAAGGCGAGATTGTAAATTTTCTGGAATTTGTAGATTTTTAGTGCAATTTGAAACAAGAGTTATGGTGATTTTATGGTAATTAACTGATATTGGTTTTTTTTTGTTGCAGACTCCAATGGAGGAGCAACGAACAAGATCAGTGCATCAATTGGTCTACTTGGTTTGGCTGCAAGTCTGTTCTTTTAATTCATTAAAGCTTGGGCCTACCAAGTACTATGTAATTCTTCTTCTTTCTTATTATTTTTGTTTTTGTTTGTTTTTCTAATCCAAATTTGACATCTTGAAAACCAATATATAAATCTAGTTGACCATTCCATTTGTAGCAACCTTGTTTGTATGTGATCGTATTATAGTCATCTGCCTCTGAAAAATGTTATTTGGTTATCTTATTATTACAGAAAGATGTTATGAAAGAAAGTCTTTCAAACCATGATCATACGGAATAGTTAGAAAACATAATTTCGTGTTGTTTTGGAGTTCAAAATCAGTTATCATATGATAGATCTATAAGTTTAAGATATAATGGACAGCTAAAACGCAAAAAATAAAATAAAAATGAAGGATTGTTTAAGAAATTTTAATGGCGGCCGCGAAAAAAATTGCATAAATCTATAGCCCTACTTTTAGGAAGACAAAAAAACAAATTTATTTTTATGCCCTTCATTACTTTTTTTTAATATAAAAATGAGATTTGAGTTTTGTGGGATTGGAATTGGAGATTTGCGAGTCGTGAAATAAACTAACTTTTCTTCATCAAAATACTATTGACTTTAACAGAATCCTAAGTTACATGGAACTAGAATCAGGTAGGCCTGGGCATTTTAACCGGACCCGAAAAACCGAACCGAACCCGACCCGAAATAACCGAGAAAAATAGGTTTCGGTTTGTTAGCATTAACCGAACGGTTCTTGTTTTCATTACCCGTGGTTACCCGAACCGAACCGGAACCGAAACGAGAACCGATGGTTACTTTTGGGTACCCGAAATATAATACATATACAAAATATTAACTATATTTATATTTAAAATAACCAATATACTTAAAATTTATGCACAAATACGAATTTTTTTGTGTTATATTTAAACCAAATATCCAAAATAACCAAAATATTTATATTTTATGGTTATATTTTAAAAAAATTAATCAATTTTTTTATAAAATATAACCAAATTTTATTTATATTATTTTGGGTATTTTGGTTTTTTGGGTAATTTAGATATTTTTGGGTAGTTTGGTTCGGGTTTTTTCGGGTAATTCGGGTAATTTGGTTACTTTTGGGTAGTTTGGGTACAAAAGTAACCAAACCGAACCGGAACCGAACTGGACCCGAAATATTTCGGGTATTTTCCGGTTCCTAACACAATTACCCATACCGAACCGAACCGAAGACTAACCGAACCGACCCGACCCGATATTTCCCCGGTTCCTATTTGGTTACTAGACAGCGATAACCAAAAAAACCGAAACCGAAATTAACCGAACCGGAACCGAATGGGTAACCGAATGCCCAGGCCTAGAATCAGGTAAAGGGAAACGAAATCTTACATGAGCGCAGAAACGATTTTTTAGAAATATATAAAAAGCGAAAACGTATTGGAACCGTATATATATATATATATATATATATATATATATATATATGTATTAAAAATATAATATAATTTATAATTAAAACTTATATGCTTCAAAATTAAAATATGGATTGGGAATAATTTTCCGTGCTTCGAACCTGCTTGTTTATTCAAATATAAAGAATTCAATTTATATTTTTAGGGTATTTAAGTTTTTTTTTGGTCTAGACATAAAATATCGATTGAGATTTGAGAATATAATTAAGACTTTATATTTGCTATGTGTTTGTTTTTGCTTTCAGTTTCATCATTGGCTATTCATAATTATCTCTAGAGATAATTAAGTTGGAAATTTAAATTATAAAATTATTAAAAAAATATTTTGAAGAAAATTTCGGATACATAAATTAAACATGGGACTTTTGGACATATATAAATTAAAATTACATAAAATTTAGTTAATTTTAACCATTTAAGGTATATTTGGTTAAAAACACCATGTAGCTTGATCTATGCTTGACATATGAAGTTGGATATCATATTTTCATTTGTAGGATTAGGCTGAGAGTTTGTGAATTTTCATCCATATTGTTACATTTGCATATACTGGTTAGGTTGTGACTATATTAAACGAGTTTGATGTGTTTTATAAGTTTTCTATATAATATGATGGTATTTAAGTAGTAATTAGTAGATTTAAGGTATATCAGACTTCCATGTTAATCTGATTAACGTACATGATTTTTCAGACTACCGAAGAAGTCTGACTAAACTCGACCAAATACTAAACCCTACTTGGGAATTTACCCCATATATAAACGGAAGTTACCGACATTAGTTCGTAAAAGTCATTATCAAACTTCTTTCTCTAAAACGGAAGCACACTCCCTCTCTAAATACTCTCTAAATACTCTCTAATAACTCTCCGAGAACCCTCAGCCGCCACCGCCACCGCCGTCGTCATCTTCTTCATTCTTGTAATTATCTCTCCTTTTTCGTCTCTCATGACCAATCCTTACACCGCCGCCGTCGTATTCTAAGCTCTTCGTTCTGCAAATGTTTGAGATCTATACGAAAGAAGTCATTTTTTCTTTGATCTTTGTCTAGATCTAAACAAAAAATTGGTTTTTATATATTTCTTGTATTAGATCCGTACGGTTTTGAGTTCGAGTCATCCCCTTTTTCATATGTACTTTGTACTTTGTCTAGATCTGAATAAAAATAGATAGATTTTTATATATTTCTCGTTTTAGATCCATACGGTTTTGAGACCGAATCATCCCCTTTTCACATGTCTTTTGTCTAGATCTGAACAAAAAATAGTTTTTTAATATATTTCTCGTTTTAGATCCATACGGTTTTGAGACCGAATCATCCCCTTTTCACATGTCTTTTGTCTAGATCTGAACAAAAAATAGATAGGTTCTAGGGCCCCTAGGTTCTATGCTTGAGTTAGACTCTATTAGAAGTCTGAAATTGGATTTGTTTTTGTTCATACTGTTTTAGAAGTCTGACTTTTTACAATTGTTTTATGGTACACAGGATGGGGCGATTCAGTCAGATTCTTGTCCAGCATATAATCATCTTATACCATCTCAACAAGTTCTTGATGTGTAGAACCATCACGCAAAGTGATAAACCGACCACAAAATGCCAAATCTGGTCTCTCACAACCCATTCACCAAAATTAACAGGTAACTGAACCATTATATGTATAAACAAACACGTATAAACAACATTAGAGATCTTTTGGAAAAATTCAGACTTCTATGCGAAGTCTGATCCTATTAGCTACATTGCCAATATTATTCAAAAATTGATTTAAAATAATTATCATGTATAAGAATGTAAAAATCATGCAGAAGGAATATATAAAACTAATACACATTTATAAAAATAAAAATCAACGAAATTAATCAAAAATATACAGTAAAATGCGTTTTAAAAGTTCTTAATATTTCAGACGTCTATAGACGTCTGAAATTAACACCACCAGACGTCTATGGCAGTCTGAAAAGAGGGTATTTTTGCAATTGATTTTGAAATGCCAGACAGCGGATGCAGTCTGAAACCAATCAGAGAGCGTTCGCAGTCTGCTTTGAAATTTTTTGAATTTTTTGTCAGACAGCTAATGAAGTCTGAAAAAGGGTAGTTTTACAATTGATTTTGAAATGTCAGACTTCTCGAAGAAGTCTGATAGTTATCAGACTTCGGCCGAAGTCTGAAGAAAATGTAGAGGGTAGTTTTGCAATTGATTTTGAAATATCAGACTTCATCCAGAAGTGTGATAACTATCAAACCTCTAATGATGTGTGACGAGATTTCCAGACAGCTAATGAAGTCTGATGAAAAACATCGCATTTTCGAGCGTTGGCCAAAATTTGCTTTTTCAGATGTCTATAGACTTCTGGCAAAATTTTGGAATTTCAGATGTCTATAGCCGTCTGAAATTATTTTCTTTATTTTCAGACAGATTTAGATGTCTGACAATTTTTTCGCTTATTCTGGTCAACATCTGAAAATTTGGGTCAATTGCAGTTTATACCCCTCATTATTTTCAGACAACAGATTCCGTTTGACAAAAAGTCAAGAATCGGTCAATTTCATGCCAGAATACATCAGAAGTCTAACAAAAAAATCAAATTTGAATCAATTGTAAAACTACTCTCTTCTCATTTGGACTTCTTAACGATGTCTTTTTTTTGTTTTCAAAGGATTTTCACAGACTTCTATGGAGGTCTGGCAATTGAAAGTCAATTGCAAAACTACCCTCTCGTTGACCATATTGAAGTTTACGAAAAGAATTAGACTTAAACAGAAGTCTGAGATTACGATTCGGATCTGAAAATCGACGATATGAAAATATTCTTACCAATGTCCGATTTCCGTTTGTTTTTAGCCTCGTCGATTTCCCAGAACGTCTAATATCACCGAAAACTCCAAATCCGAGACGTGTTTTGCTGTTTTTATAAGATGATAAACGATTTCGCTACTTTTGAATCGAAAAATCCCCGAAAATCAAAGGGGAAAAGAGAAATCGGTGAGGAGAACGTCCGAGCTCAGATTCTTGAGCTTTAATTGAGCTTTAATGGTGGAAAAACGAGCTGGATTACACATTAACTCGTCGACGATGGTGGGTGTCGTGGTTGTTGATCATTCATGGCGATGGCATTTTCGTGAATATCCGAAATAATTTTGGGTCTTTTTGTCTTTTGATTAAAATATCAGACTTCATATGAAGTCTGACGATGACATTCCTGTGAATACCCAGATTAGTAAGGGGATATATTAGCGATGGAGAGGAAGGAGAAGGCCGAGGGTATAATCATGGTTGACTTCAATTTCGAGGGCATTTTTGCAAACAGGCTATTAAATTTTTCAAAACTATTTTCTATATTTTTGAATTTTTGGAGGTTTTTAAATTTTTGATATTTCCGGTAGTCTATAGTAATTTCTTATGTTTTATTCTTTAGATATTAAAATATAAATTTCTTTAAAAAAAAAAAGTTAAATAGATCTAAGATCCGTTCAAGCCCGTTAACAAAAAGCTCGTAATAACATCTCTAGCTTCAAGGCTGATACAAGCGGTACAAACTTCAAGAGCCTCTCAAGGCTCTCTATATAAAGAAGCACAAGGAGTATTAGTTACTGTGGTTTATGATGTGAATATGATCAGTTATAAGACTTTATCTTGCTGAAATGCTCATGAAAAAAACACTTCTCTTACAAACATGGTGGGAATTAACTCGCATGTGAAAACTATTCAAGCATGGACTAACCTCTAGTAAAATCTAATAATTCCTTGTCCGCTAATTATAATTCAGGTGAGTTCGTGCATGAAATTGTGAGAGGATGCAGTCAAATTTTCTAGGCGGAGAAAAAATCAAAAACTATTCAGAAACCTATTAATTGTATAATTATAAGCCGTCGAGTATGGCCTAACATCAAGCTGGAGTAGCTCAGTTGGTTAGAGCGTGTGGCTGTTAACCACAAGGTCGGAGGTTCGACCCCTCCCTCTAGCGTTTTTAAATGAATTTCTATTTTATATATCTAAAGATTCTAATCCAAACACTCCCACTATCTATAAATAGTAGAAAATCATGTAGCTGACCCAAAGTTTGGAATTCTCATTTGATCCGCAATGTGACTTTAACACTGATTGCTTGCTGCGTTGCTCTCTTTGTGTAAATTTTAAATTAAATTTGATCGTATAACGCTTAGTTCATGTGGATCTTAGGTGCACTTGTTTTTCTTTTCTTCATCTAAACCGAAATGTTTGCCAAAGAACGTTGCGGTCGAGTGGTAAAACAAATCATTTTGACCGACCGTTAAGCGCAATAATTCGACTCTAATATTCCGAGTGGGATAAATGGCCAAGTTGGGGAAAAGTAAAATAAACGGATTCTTTTTTTTTAATAAACAAAGGAAGTTGTTTTATATATACGAAAATATGTGAATCATTTGTGTGGAGATCGGTTAGAAACACGGTTTATAGTTCTTTTATTTATTGAACATGTTTTATAGTTGTGGTCTCAACTCTCACGTTTTGTATATACACATATGCTCCGGACGTTGTTCACAATCTTCTAACGTTGTATCACGTCGTTACTGACTTATTCTGGTCATGACATGATTACGACATCACTGACACATGGTTATATGATTATATTTGGGAAACAGAAATAATTAGGATTTTAGGATATAGTCGACTACATATAGTATGTAATATAATTCATACATAGGAAAATAAGAATTATCGTATGTAGAGTAGACGGGATGACATATGTTCCTCGGAAAATTTAGAATCACAGAATAAAACTGACACATGATTTATGAAATCATATAATCCTAAGCTAACCATTACAGAATAAAGGATTTTAGGATATTAAAATTCTAAAACAAAAATAACAAAAGAAATCTTAAAACATAAAAAGAAAAAGCATAAACAAACACAAAAATATACATTGTCATAAATATAACACAAAGAAAACAATTCACATTTTAAGCATTTTTTAAATTACAAAAACTTTTATAGCATTATATAATTTAGGATTTATGGTTTACTATTTAAAATTTATAGGTTATTATTTAGGGTTTATGGTTTAATATTTTGGTTAAGGTTTATTATTTAGATTTTAGTATTTAGGTTTGGGGTTTAAGATTAGGATTAATTTAGTCTTTATCCTTTAATAAATGATATTATGGTCATTTTTTCTCCTTTTTGCTATACTTGTGATTTGTGATTTTTATGCTATTTTTACGATTTGTCCAAACATAAATTATTGAAAGAATTTCAAAAATAATAGTGGGAGATAGGAAAATTTCAAAAAATCATAGTGGGAGATTTTTAAGAAAATTTCCACTCTATTAATATTGTACATTTGTACATCCAGAAAAATTCTATGTGCAATTGTAATTTTAAGAAGTCACACAACATACAACAAAGGATACTGCGATCATGGCTTACAAAAACAAGGTACACGTTGTGGTTGGATTGGCGGTGCTGTTTCTTGTAGTTGTGATAAATCCGCAGTGTACGAAGGCACAAACGTTTCCAAAACTGGATCGTATATGTAAAATGGTCCTCCCTGATATCCTTGAAAAGTGTTTCACGCACGAGAGGCCAAAACCGACGAAAGATTGCTGCGAGGATCTAAATAACGCGACGTCGTCGCAGGTTGATTGCCTTTGTGACAATTACGTTGCCAATCCCAGTTTTTCCGACATCGCAAAAGCTTTCTCGGCCGGAGTTCTGAACAACTGTGGCGTTTCCAACAAATTCTCATGTCATGGTGCTAAGAATAAAGGTAACTCGCGCAACCTTTTTTTGAACTCGCGCAACCTTTTTTCCATAATTCTTTTAATTAACGCATATATATTACTATAGTATTGGAGATTTGATATTTGTGACGATTATGATAGAAAACACCACGATGGTGACTACAATAAAAAAAAAACAATGACGATTGACGACTTTGCTACGGTTTTCGTTGTTATTTACTGCAACGATTATATAAGATTACCATCCTTTTAATAAGTTAAAATGCAACTAGCTTTACAAAAAAAAGTAAAGATGCAGCTACCAAATTAAATTCTACAAACCCTTCGTCCAAAAAAAAATCATTTATATGATACATATTTCAATAAAACCATATCAAACAGAGTATCGTATACTATTAAACTTAGGATGGAACTATTATTCTGGATTAGAGATCCAATTTAAGATTCGCTTCAATCCGTTCCCGAAAATTAAGATATCCGAGTGGACTGGATCTGAATCTAGATAATAAAATTTAAGATTTGTGCAAACTGGATTTTTTTTTTTTGTCAACAAGAGAAACAAGAAACCTATTTTTCACTAATCCAGTTTGGTGGCTCCGGTCCAACGCGCATGCCTGCATGGATTGAATATGACAGTCTTAAACGGGCACTCTGTATATCTTGATATTGAGGTTCGGATATCCGGATCCGAATCCGTACTAAATATATTAGAATATTTTACAAGTATATATTTTAAATATATTATGTGATTTTTATATAAAATATGTGTACAATTTAATTTTAGTTATGTTTTATAACAAGTATGATTTTATTTTCAATAATATTAGATACATATCTATTTATAATTATATTTCAATTTTGCAAATTTTTATATCTAAGCGGATATCCGAAGTCCGAATATCCGAAAGCTACAAATCTAAATTCGAATAATAAAATCACGGATCTAACGGATCCGAATCCAGATATCCTAAAAATTCTGAATATCGAGAAACATCCCAGGGTTAATTAAACCAAACACGGCTAGTTAAACTGATCATAAGATGTTGAATAACCTTATTGATCAAGTTCAAATAACCTTGTCGATGTAAAAAAAAACTTATTGATCAGATTCGAATACGATATGCTCGCAATGTAGTTTTTTTTTTTTAAAATGCTAATGTTTTCAGTAATGATCAATCTTGAACTTTGAAAAATTAAGAAACTTATGGTGAATTGTAAACTTATGAGTTTTGAGGTCCTAGCGCATGTTTTTTTTCTAAGGTTAAAGTGCGAAAACAAAGTAATGATAGACAACATATTTACAGCTTTCCAGGTAACTGAATTTCCAATAAGAATGGGGATTCTAGTGACGGTAACTAATATTTCATTTTGGTTTGTGTGGTAAAGCAATAAACAACAACAACAACGACAACATCAAGGGTAATTGCAATAGCAATGCAGGAGCGGTCAACAAGGTTGCTGCATCAATGAGTGTTTTTGGTTTGGTTGCAACTTTGTTTTTCGTTATGTTTTAGTATAAATTTTAACTCATTTCAGTTTTGGACCGGCCAATTCTATGTGATTCTTCTTTTTCTTCTCTTGTAACTCTAAGACATTTCATTTTTCTCTTATCTCGAGATGAGCATCTGGATGCAATTTTGAGATACATCGTCTACATATTGTTTGATTCTATCAACCATTTGTATTTGAATGGCCGTATTTAGGTTCATTTTTTCCTAGCTGTTGATTCAGAAAATCAAACAATAATCAATTTATGAAATTCATTAGAAAATTAGGGACTTGGATTTAAGATTAAGCAAGAATTAAAAAGCAAGAGTGAAGATAGACCGGACCGGAAAATCTAGTCCTATTGAGATGAGAGCTGGAACCGATTGAATAATCGCTAACTCTAGGGTTTTTCTAGTATAAAGTGTTTGTCCATTTCAACTTAGTCTTTTTCCGTGCATGATAGTAATATTTATATCAGATGATCTAGGGTTTATGCCACAGATTCTCTTTGATATTCTTTACAAAATCTGAACAACTTAGATCTTATTTCCTTAAAAGATTCATGTTTATCTTTAAGATTCTAACATTTATCTTTCTTCTCCTTTGCAGATCATGAAGGCGCGTCGCCGAAATTCCTCCATGATGCCAAGCTCGAATATGCATGGCCTTCATTATGTCGGTCAGACCGAATCTCTTTTGGGCCCTTTCGTTATTGGGTCGGTCTTTAGAGGGGGATAAACCCACCTCAAACAGTAAGCCCTCCAGTTCGTCGCACCGAGCGGGATGTAGGTCGGCGCATTTATTTCTCTTGGTCTGGCCTAATAACGGTATCACCGCGTTGCTACCCCGAAATTTAATTATTTTTGACTGAAAACGCTTCGTGTCCTTGATCATTTATTGCACCTCGTTTTTCTCCAGTGGGTGGTCTCCACGTGTCAGGAATGTCGTGTCGTCTTAACTTTGCATTGGTAACCGTTGTGTCGATTCGGTAACCGTTGCCTCTTCTGCTATAAATATGACTCTCTTTTCTTTCATTTTCACCACCTTTATTCCTTTCCTTTACGATTTACTTCAGATTTATTCATCTTCTCTCGCTTCTTCTTCTTTTTAAGAGATGGTACCGAATCTCTCGTTTTTCCATTGCTCCAGTTTATGCCATCCTCCGGACCTTTGCATGTTCGAACATGTCGATGAGCTTATGCTCTTTTTGCTAAAGGGTAGCCCGTCGGTGTCTGGATTTATGCCGATGGTTGCCTCCGTTTATCGTCCTTCCAAACTTAAGGGCGACGTTCAGATCCTTCGTTTGGATCGATCTGATGCGTCATTGATCTCAGGAATGCGCTTTGGTCTGCTCCTTCTAGGATTAGTTGCCAACCGCGTAAGATTTTTTTTTTGTTGCTTTTGCTCAACTTTTGTAGCTCGGCGGTTTAATCGTCTGCTTTCTCTTTTTTGTTGTAGAGCAATTGATGGTATGTCGGAGCATGCTTGTCCCGAGCCATGCAGGCGGATTGTTTCTTTGGGAATCCGTCTCTCCGAGCTCGGTCGAAAGAAAATGAGAGTTTGTTGGAGTGGCGAGGTCGGCATATCAGAATCTTTGCTTGCCCCAGCTAGATCCTCTTATCCGGCTTTCACCCAGCTCCTCTTATTCGTGTGGCCGACTATCAGGGATGAGCCTTATAAATAACGGGCGATGAGATCGTCTTTCAAGAAAGGTCCTCGGCGGCGAGATGACTGCTTTACGGAAACGGTTCCTTTGATCTTCCTTTATCTTCAAGAGAATGTTGGTGCCAGTAGTTTTTCCGTAACAGTTTCTTTCTCATAGGCGGCCTTGCTGGGAGAAGACGATGCAGTCGCCTTAGTTAAAAGCAGTTTGGTTTCTTGTAGGAGACGCCCAACTCGGACGGAAATCGTCTTTCAAGAAATTAGTTTTCTTTTTGTATTCTCTTTTGCTTTGTAGCTCGAGTTGTAGTAATATTTTTGAGGATAACAAAACGAAGGGATTTTTTAATTCTGTTTCACTTTGTCCTGTATTATTTTTCTTCGGCTTCATCTTTTCTGTTTCTTATAGCTGTTCTTCGGCGGAATGTTCTTGCCGAGTTTCGTGGACTTCGTTTGTAGTGTAATTTTGTTTTTGCCGATGTGATCGAGTATTTCATTCGATGTTTATCGTTTGGCCGGGCTATACCTTGGCGTAATCGTAATCTTCTTGTGGGCAATGCCTTCGGAGTTAGTTCCGATTTACCGCGAAAGAAGGTGGGTTACCAAAGTGTGCTCCGGTATCCTCTATTGTGTGATACGAGTGGTTAACAATGCCGACTTCGTATCGCGAATATCGCCTAGTTTGATGTCGGTTATGCGAGCCAGGTCGGCTTATTTGTCGCGACTCGAACTTAGGCGAGCAGGGGCGATCCCAGATTAATTTTTCATCAGTGCCGACTTTGAGTCGTGATTTTTGCATGTGCGATGAATGTGTGGATTATTTCACCACGGCAGCGCGTTTGAATTGTTTGTCCGGCTGAGGAGCCGATATGATCGTATCTTTTGCAAGATGTGATTTTATTAGAAGTATAGCTGAATCCTGGGTGGACTGCCTACGTACCCCGTGAATAGGGGATCAAGCCATTCGTAGTTCGGTTTCATGAGTTGTAGCTCGATGAGCACATTTTTTTGTGATGGGAAAATCTAGTACACAAATATTTTGAGGTGCATTGAGTTCCGTGGGAAGTCAACGGGTTTTTCGTCTAGTTCGGAGAGCTCGTAGACACCGGGCTTAACAACCTTAGTTATCTGGTAGGGTCCTTCCCAGTGTATGCCAAATTTTCTGGCGTTCTTTGGTTCCTTGATGAACTTCGCGTAGGACGAGGTCCCCTTCCTTCAGGTGTTACCCTTTAGTCTTTTTGTTATAGTATCGGGAAGAGAGGTGCTAATAGTTCTGAATTATTAGGAGGGCCTCGTCTCTTTGTTATTCAAATGAGTCGAGGTTATTGAGAGGCATCTCGTCGTTCAGTTCTGGGTTCCGAATAAGCATGGAACACCAAACAGTTGGTAGACTTATTTCGGCTGGTGACATAGCTTCCACTCCGTGAGCTAAGGAAAACATGGTTTGGTTTAATGGTCTTCGCGGGGTGGTTCGATGTGACCACATAACTCCGTCTAATTCATCAGCCCAATTTCATTTGTGCTTGTCGAGCCGTTTTTAAGCCCGGCGATGATAGTTTTATATGTGGCCTCCGCTTGGCCGTTTCCTTGTGGGTAGTACGGTGTCAACCTGCTAAGTCTGATGTTTCATTTATTGCAGAATTGATTTAGCCGAATCAACGTGAAATATTTTCCATTATCGGTGAAGTTCTCGTAGGGGATTCTGTGCCTACAGATGATATATTTCCATAGGAATTTGTGACATCCCGAGCTTTCACCGTTTTGTAAGCATTGGCTTCTACCCATTGGGTGAAGTAATCAGTTAGGATTAGGATGTGTTCGTTCTGCTTGGATTTGTGCATTTGCCCGACTATGTCCATCGCCCATTGCATGAATGGGTAGGGAGCTGCGGCGGTCTGTAATTCCTCTGTAGATGCGTGTATTGCTGGGGTATGTTTTTGGCATGGTTCGCTTTTCACCATGTATCTTACACAGTCCTTCTCCAATGATGGCTAGAAGAAGCTGAACTTTCTAATTTTTAACGCAACTGATCGACCGCCGGCGTGGTTTCCGCCCGATGCTTTGTGGGTTTTCTGGATTACTTCTTCAATTTTTTTTGCCTTCTACGCATCGTAAGGCTGCTCCGGTGGCGTTATACCGAAAAATATCTCCTTCTATCACAACGTATCGAGCTGCTTTAGCTCTGAGTCTGCGAGCCTCCCATTTATCACATTTAATATGTAGGCTTTTATCTCCGAGCTCCAGTGACCTCCTTGTGGTACGTCGTTTGGAGCTTGATCTGTCACCGCGTCTGCATCGTTTACTTCTCCATCGATGACATTACAGACGTCGGGAGGATTTATGCTTGGCTTTTCTATAAGCTCAACTGGGATCGTTCGTCTTAGGTGCGCGTCCGAGCTTGACGCTAAGGCTGCAAGGGCATCCGACGACGCGTTCTCCTTCCTTGGAATTCTTGATAGATTGAAGAAATCGAGGTTAGCAGTTAGTTTTTTGGTTATGCCGAGATAAGCATTCATTCTTTCGTTTTTGGCTTCGTATTCGTCGTTGAATTGGTTTACGACCAATTGTGAGTCACAGTGGGATTGGATGCGTTTGGCGCCTATGGCTCTGGCCAATCGTATTCCGTCGATCAGGGCCTCGTACTCGGCTTTGAGGCTGTAAATCCTAGCCTAAACGACTGCTCGAGCACTTCTCTCATTGGTGATTTGAGCCGGATCTCGATTCCCGAACCGGCCTTTGATGACGATCCGTCCACGTGAAGACTCCAATTTCTTTCTTCCGATTGATCATCTTGTGTCAACTCGGGTGGAAGTTCGACAATGAAGTCCGCTAAGACTTGAGATTTTACGCCGATTCATCCTTTGAATTCGATGTCATACTCGCTCAATTCGATATCCCATTTGGCTAATATGCCGGATTGGATCGGGCTATGCAAGATCGAGCGCATGGGCATGGTGGTAAGGACAATGATCAGGTGTGACTGGAAGTAGGTTCTGAGCTTTCTTGCCGACGTGACGACTGCTAGGGTCAATTTTTCGATCGTTGGGTATCAGGTTTCTGCCCCATCTAACGTCTTACTGATGTAGAAGACTGGTTTTTGCTCGCTGCGGTCCTCTTTTACTAGCACCTCTCTTACTGCCGCGCTTGACACTGCTATGTAAACATAGAGTGTTTCTCATTCTTTCGGCTTACTAATACTGGAGGTGTAGTGAGATATTCTTTTAGTCGTTAGAAGGCTTCCTCCTAATTTTCGTCCCATTCACATTTTTTGTTCCCTCTCAGGAGTTGGTAAAAAAGGAGGCACTTGTCCGTTGATCTGGAGATAAATCGGTTTAGTGCAGCAATCTTTCCGTTCAGCCTTTGTACCTCGCGGGTCTTGGTTGGAGATGGTAGGTTCATTATCGCCGTTATCTGCTTTGGGTTTTCTTCGATCCCTCTTTCCGTCACGATGTACCCCAAGAATTCTCCCGAGGTGACGCCGAAGGTGCACTTCGCGAGATTCAATTTTCATCCCGTAGTCGTTCAGGATGTCAAAACACGGTTTTAGGTGGGTGACATGGTCCGTTGATTCTAGTGATTTTACGAGCATGTCGTCGATGTAGACTTTCATGGTTCGGCCGAGCTGCTCTGCGAACATTTTGTTGACAAGACGCTGGTACGTCACCTCTGCATTTTTCAGACCGAACGACATGACCTTATAGCAGAAAGTCCCTTGATCGGTTATGAACGAGGTTTTTTCTCTATTGTTTGGGTGCATGAGGATTTGGTTGTAACCGGAGAAGGCGTCCATGAACGACAGAATCTCGTCGCCGGTGTTCGTTCGATGGTATTGTTTGCTTCGCCGGTTGTCGCTTGTGACGAATGTGGTGATTCTGTCATTGCAAGTCTCTTCTTTGGTTAATCAAAAATATCCAAAGTCCCTAAAGACGGCGCCAATTTTTGATTCATAAAATCAAACAATAATTAACTTATGAAATCGGTTAGTAAATTAGAGACTATGATTTAAGATTAAGCAAGAATTAAAAAGCAAGAGCGAAGATAGACCGGAAAATCTAGTCTTATTGAGATGAGAGCTGGAACCGATTGAATAATCGCTAGCTACATGGTTTTTTGAGTATAAAGTGTGTGTCCGTTTCGACTTAGTCTTTTCCCGCACAGGGGAATAATATTTATATCAGTGGACTAATATTTGATTTAGCTAATTTTCCTTCTTTTGTTTAAGTGTAAATCATTTTTAATGTATTTTATTGTAAAGATCACCTTGTAAGAGATATAAAAAGCTCAATTGTTCTATTATAAATATATAGAATTTTTTGGAAAATAAAAGAGATTTCTCTAAAGTTTAGGCTATGTTTTGTTTACTTAAGCTAGATGAACTTTTCACTTAGTAAACGTTTGGATCTATGTCCTTTGTGTGGATTCACTAAGGTCTAGATTTGTGATCATATCACAAAGGCTTTCACACCTTTGAGTGGCGATCTTCAATCCATCATCAACTCCATCAACTAGCATCAGCAGAGAGCGACCTTAGTCCAACTGCTCATGCACCGCCCATATCACGTCCACGGCCCAAGGAGAGAGAGACTTCAGTCCAACTCTTTGTGCCCCGGTCTGAACCCTTTTGTGAGCTTCCCCCGAAGCTTATATCAGAATAACTCTCTTTATTTGTTTTATAAAATAACTCAAAACTAAAACTTCTCTCAATCTCTCAAATTTTTTTGAAGTTATGCCACAACTTAACATCTCTTTATATAATGGAAAATATGCATTATTTCTAATCTTAAAAAGAAATACATATATCTAGATAACTCATAATATTCATTTCAATCCTAGAAACCATAATTTGGTAGGATTAGGATAAATTATGACTCAAGTTATCTTCAAGCTTAAGTTAACATTCTCTCTCATAAGCTTGAAGCCAATTTTCGCCATATCTTTAACACCAATAAGATCCCTCATATATTTGAATTTGGTTCTACCACGATCCTTTGTTAGGATATCCGCCTTTTTCTCATTCCCGGGAACATGCTAAACTTTTATTTGTCCATTCTTAGCACATTCTCTAATGAAGTGATACTTTGTGTGTATGTGCTTACTCCGGCCATGAAAAACCGGGTTCTTAGTAAGAGAAATTTCTGACTTATTATCTATATGAATGACAATCTTCTCACATGGTGATCTAATGATATCACCAAGCATATCTTGGAGCCAAATCGTCTATCTTGCTGCTTCCGTACCTGCCATGAACTCAACCTCAAACAAAGACAATACCACAATATCTTCTTTCTGTGAACACCAAGAGATTGGACTTTCACCAAAATAGAACATGTGACCTGTTGTTCTTTTACCATCATCTGGATCTACATTATAACTAATATCATTGTAGCCTACCAGCTTGGTTTCCTTTGAAGTCAAGCGTTTAAATGTTAATCCAAGATTAGTGGTGCCTTGTAAATACCTTAAACATTGCTTCATCGCTGCTCCATGAGACTCCTTAGGATTCTGCATATATCGACTTAATACACCTATACATAGGACAAGTATGGTCTAGTATGAAGTAAGTAACAGAGGCAGCAAATATTTTTCCTGAACTCGTAGCATCGACTTCCTTTTCGTCTTCATATTTTGAGAATTTGAGTCCAGACTTCATCGGTGTGTGAGCCAAGTTCCAGTCTCTCATCCCAGCTTCTTCCAAGATTTTAAAGCATATCGTTTTTTATTCAATGTTATTCTTCGTTCGTGTTGACACACCTCAATTACCATATAATAAGTTACTTTCTTGAGATCACTCATCTCGAGCTTAGACGCCATCTCATTCTTGAATTCATCAATGATTTTTATATTTGTTCTTGTAACAAATAAATCATCTACATAAACCGTGACAAGAAGAATGTTTATGCCTACCATTTTCCGATAGGCCGGTGACTTTTGAACATTTCTTAAACTGTATTTCCTTGATAATTTGATTTAGTTTATCGTTGTACGCTCTCGTTTCTTGCCTTAAACCACACAAAGATTTGTTGATCTTATAAACTTTGTCTTCACATCTTTTCACTAAAAATCCCTCCGACTGCGTAACATAAATGTTTTCTATCAACTCTCCATGAATAAACACCGTTTGAAAATCAAGATGATGTATTTTCCATCCGTTGGATGCTTCAAAATTGATAAGGAGACGAAATGTCTCAATTCAAGCAAACACTGCATCAAAATCTATTCCATAATGTTAGACATATCCCTTAGCAATGAGTCGAGCCTTATGATTATTAATGCTTACATCAGAATTTCACTTGAGTTTGAACACCCAATTTAAGCCAATTGGTTTTGCCCCATTTAGAAGATCTACGAGATTCCAAATGTTTTTTTGGTGATCGAATGGATTTCATCTTTACATGCAAGTATCCATTCTTTTGACTCCTTTTCTTCATAAAATATCTTGGTTCGTTGTTTAAGCATAACAACAATCGTTCTCCTTCTTCTCCGGCAAGTAATACATATTATTCAAGGTATTTTTGTTTTGTGCAATGTCTTTGTGTTCTTCTCAATACTGGTTGAATTGGATATTGAATTTTCACTCTTTGTTTCATGTTCATGTTATGCCACATTCCAAACGTCCATTATTTCAATGGTTTCACCATGCCTTGTTCCAGCATCGACATGCTCTGTTTCAACATCGACATGTTCAGTTTCTTGAATACCACGATTACCGAATTCTCCAAAATTAATCATGAAACTTCCAGCTCTATTTCGCTCGTGATTGTTTTGGTTCCCGTTCCATCCCTTTCTTTCATCAAAAACAACATCTCGAATCACTGCTACTTGGAGGATGAATGCATTGAAGTTTTGAAGATTGGAGAAATAACAAGGACATTGCCGACCTGCCATACGACCACTTACACTCGGTATCACCATCCTGATTGGTATGTGCCGATCACTTCCACTCGGCATGAAGCATCACAAATTCAACTTATTTTGGCAAGGAAGAGTGTAGACCGTATTATACTGACCATCTCAAGTCAGCACGAGTATATCGATAACGTCTTGCCGACCATCTTCAATCGGTATGCGACCTTTGTCTGAAATCCACGTTTTGGCCAGAGAAAATATCGATCACTCCACATGTCCAATTGAATTATGAGATAGAGGTCTTTTGACTTTCGTTTGGGCCATGGTGGCAAGTACTCCTAAGATAAAGCGACACATAAAAAGGGCTAGTATGTCAAATGTATGGTTCCTTCGCGAACGAAGTTCAGAAAATTAGTACATAATGGACTTACATTTTCTTATGAGAAGAAAGGCCATTACCCCCATGGGATTTCTTCTGACTTTTCTTCTTACTGACCATATACAGTCGGTACATCCATCACTCCATACCGACTGTATCCAGTCGATACTCGAATTTCATCCAAGAACATAAATTCAAATAAAAAATACCATTTAGAAACCTAAATTCATGATCTTTGTACTGCTCTAAACCCTAAACATAAATTCAAATTAAAATCCCATTTGAGAAGAAACAATTTTAGGTAGAACCTATTTCAGATTTGGTATTAATTTCAGAATTTGCAAACCATATTGGGAGGATCTAACCTAAACTATGAGATTAAAGTCTCCAATTGAAATTTAAGAAGAAGCCACAAGCGCTCAAAACCTCAACGTTTATCGGCGGAGACTATTATAACACGTATTTCTACGGCACATAATTCTATGACGGGGGCTTCTATGACAGAGATCTATACAGCGATGCTTATACGGCGGTGGCTTCTACGGTGGAGACTTCGTCGGCGAAATTCTAAGGGAAAGTTTTTAAACACAGGGGAAAAAGTCTTTTGTTAGGTAGTTGACTTTTTTGTTTAATACTCTCTCCGTTTCACAATAAATGTCGTTATAGAGTAGTTTTTTTCGTTTAAAATAAGTGTCGTTTTAGATTTTCAATGCAATTTTTGACATAAATTACTTACTTTACCCCTGGTATTAACCAATAAAAAATAAAGATACCAAAAATTAAATTAGTTGTTAGGGTTATAATAGAATTTTTAATATGTTTCTTAATTTGCGTGAAGAATGTCAGAACGACACTTATTATGAAATGGAGGGAGTAGTGTTTTTTAAAATTTGTATATTAAAACTTATTATTACAAAATAACAAATAAAATTATGTTTAAAAAATGGCATAGACCTAACTAGTTTGATGTTATAAAGTTTATATGTCTTTTTATATCTTTTTGATTGAATGGATTTTGATGGGAGTTAATCTAGTAATAATTAAATAAATTAGAGTTATTCTAAGTGAATTTCTCTTTGTGTTTATGATGAAGATTAATAAGAGTTGTTGGAGCAAATGGAGCAATAGAGCCAAAAGATGCAAAGATCGACCTTTTGACAGATCGATGTGCATAAATGATTTTGTTGGTTGACTTGGTTAATGTGGTTCTCATGTCTTTAAAATAAATGCTTCATCCGAAATTGCATTTCATACTATGTTATAGACCTACAGTCAGCCGGTTTTTATGATATAAACCATTTGGGTTTTTTTACTGCATAAGTTTTCGATATTATATACCCAACTTTTAATGAGCTCCGAAATCCATTAAATTACGTATATTTCTATCATATTGGATCTAGTGAAACATACCAACATTATTATAGACATGCATATAGGCCAAAGGATTGAAATTGTATGAGTAATCGGCTTTCTTTACAATCATCATTAGAGTGAACTGTCGATCCATCTCAAATTATAATCTACATTATTATAATGCTAAAAAAATTTAAAACCAACAAGAATTGACTCGGTTCCTAAAAATCAACTAGTAGTTTTTCGCTAATTTGGATTTGATTTCTGTTGGAAAGATTTTTTATTTAAAAAATAAAATAAATTTAACATGATTTAAATTTCGTTTTAGAAAAATATATGGATCTACGAGTTTCGAACTTCATAATCATTAAGAAAAGTGCTAATAGAAATTGCTAATTAACTGTATGATCATAAGAATCTTAATTGATGTATATAATAAAAATCATATCTTTGAATTGTCAGAACCGTCCAGCTTATAATTGATTTTCGACATTCTGTCCTTAGCAACTTCTTCGCTAAAACTCCATTTTATATATCTGTATTTTTTTTTAATTATTTCCTTGTATAACATAAAATACCCACAAAACAAATCAAATGTGAGGAACATGGCCGGGTAGAGAGAGAGAACGAAAGTCGCAGGTTTTTGGTCAACTATGTAAAACTTAAAATAAAGATTATGAAGAAATAAAAAAATGAATATATTTCTTGTTTTAATTATCAAGTAATCAATAGTGGGCATGCCAAGACTCCTATATATACGTCCATTCTCTTTTTGGAAGTCACAAACGAAAAACAAAGTGAGATAATAATCCAAAAAAAACTTTTGTTTTTGCCAGCGTTTTAAACAAACATATGGCTTACATTAACAAGGTTTCGGCCGTTGCAGCGGTTTTATTTCTAGCGGTTGCGATTGCTCCGCTGTTAGCTGAGCCACAGTCACCGATGTTTCCAAAGATGGATCCTATATGTGCCACGGTGATGCCTGACCTCCTTGAAAAGTGTTTCGCAACCGTCAGAGAAACGCCAACGGAAGATTGCTGCAACGATCTCAAATCTGCGACCACAACGCAAGTCAGTTGCCTTTGTGATAATTACATTGCGAACCCGGCGGTCGTGAACATCACGGGACCTTACTCCGCCGGGATCACAACCAAATGTGGCGTTTTTGACAAATACTCTTGCGACGGTACTAGTAAAGGTGCGTATAGAGTTACATCTTGTGAGTTGTGACTAACTATGCATGTAACTTTTTTTTAGAAAAGAGCTTTCTATTAAAATGCATAAAGGACTAACTATGAATTTTATTTAGTTATATAGTTAGTTAAGTATGCGTACTATCGCTTTGTTATATGTGATTACGCATGCAAATTATACGTGGGTTGAACCTGATTATCAATTTCTACAATGATAATTCATGTATTACCGATTATTTAGAAAATTGAACAAAAATATATGATACACCAACAACGTCACGATCTTATTACACGAAAATATATAGGTGGGATTGTAAAGTCATAGAGGGACAATATGATATAGTGCAACGATTCGTTCTTAATAATTAATGGGTTTTGGTTTTGTATTCTAAAGGAGGAGAAGAAAAGAAAGAAGAAGAAGAAGGCAGCAGCAGCAGCAACAACAATAGTACCAGTAGCAGCAGCAACAGTACGAGTAACAGCAATAGCAAAGACAATAGTACAAGTGAAGGCAATGGAGGAAGATCAAACACGGTTGCTGCATCAATGACAGTTCTTGGTTTAGTTGCAAGTCTAATCTTCGTTATGTTTTAGTTTCAATTTTTATTCATTTTACTTTATTTGGACCAACCAGTTCCATGTGATTATCTTTCTTTTTCTTTTCTTTTTATGATTATCTTTCTTTTTCTGCTCGTCGTTCTTTTGTTTGAAACTGAGAATTTAAAATAATTACGTTTACTTGATTTCATATGTACTCATTTTGGATTACTGTATTTATATATGGTCCTTTTTTTAGAATAACTTTTGGATGATTTTATATACAAGACAAGCCTATTACCAGAGAACTAATTAATATAGGAAAAAATGTCAAACATACATAAACTATTTTAGTTTGATCAAAAAATACCTTGACTACGAAACTGGCTAAAAATATTTTAACTTTGATTGACTTTTTCGATAATCTGTGGTTGATTTGGCCAAAACAGCACACCGTTATCCGATCTGTTAAGACAAAATGACGAACCGTTAACGACTCCGTTAAAACGAAACGATGTTGTTTTTGTCCGAAATTTTTGTTTGAGAAAAATTGCCAAAAATACATAAACTTTTTAATTTGGACCAAAAATACCAAACTAAAGAGGTAGTGAGAATTTTTAGCCAATGATGGTGGTAGTGAGAATTTTTGAAGTTGAATTATGTTGATTGATTCAAAGTCGAGTCAAAATTAATGACAATCACGAAATTTAAAGGAAAATGTAATGATATAAGTTTAAGGTGAATCCAAAATGAACAAAATAGGTATTGTTAGCCAATTATGAATTTTGAAAACAAAAGATGAAAATATGCTAGTGAAGAAGAAGAAGAAATTAGGTCGGGTTCGGTTAATGCGTTGTAAACGGAACCTATTATCAAATTTATATATTATTCGAGTCTATTTATACTTGAAATAGTCATTTGGCCTAGTGGTTGTGCATGCTTCCCATGCAACCCGAGTTCGAATATGGGTGTATGAGGTTCTTTTGTAACCCATTTTGGGATCGGGTCGGGTTAATTAGGTCTCAATTCGAATTTTGATCGTAATTGAGTATTTGTAGTTTATGTATTTTTGCCAAATTAAAAAGTTCAGGTTTTGTGGTAATTTTTCCAAACAAAAGTTTTAGACAAAATAACATCGTTTTGTTTTTACGGAACCGTTAAAGGCTCGTAGTTTCGTCTTAAATGATCAGATAACAGTGTGTGATTTTGGCAAAATGAACAATAAGTTTGTTGATTATTGAAAAAATCAATCAAAATTAAAGTATTTTTTACCAGCTTTTTAGTTCATATATTTTTTGACCAAAAATAAAATAGTTTAGGTTTGGTTTAAAGAAAAAAAAATCATTAAGCTGTTATGATGAATATAAAAATTTGTTAATTAATATACGTTTTGACCAGGAAAAAAAAGTTAATTAACTATACGTTACAGAAAAGATCACAATACGAACTATAAAATAAACTCCAAATTCTTTTATTTTTAGGAAATAAATTAATATATATCACTCTCATTATTAAATTCGGCTCATATTGTTCTATGACGTTACAAAAGTTTGCAAGTCTACTTTTGTTTTTCAAATCGTTTGCAGTGACCAAAGATTGCAGCAACATCATATGCTTTGAAGCTAAAAACATCAAATGCTTTTAAATAATTTATCTCACTGGCATTAGGACGAAAATGAAAACTTGTATCATTATTGTTTATGAAACTGAATCCATCCTATACGGTCAGATGTTATAGGATGATCGATACATTTTTTTGACCTTTGTAGACGGCCAGATCACAGTAAGTTTGTGTTGGTTATAATAAATTTATCGATTATTTTGCGAGTTGTTAATTTATAGGTTACAAATATATGGCTCCCACGTCTCCCACACTAATGCTCCACACGAATTTTAGGTTTATGATATTTATTATAACATAATGTCATCAGAATCTTTTACAGAAAAAACAACGATACATATATTTGAGTAGATTATTTCGTCCTAGCCAGACAACAACATATGCTGTCACTAAAACATTTTCCGTAGAATGATTGGCCAAAAAATCTCGCACAAGCGTTATCGCAGGAGGCTAAGGAATATTTGTTTGGACACGGGTCTAGTTCGAAGCATTTTGAACCGTCTTCCTTAATTCCCAAACCTATTGAACATGCAATAATCACAGAGATTATATTCAGAAAAAGATAAAACAATGTAAAAAAAAAGGAGGGTATCGTAGTAATCAGCTAGTACCTGGAGTGTTTTCGGCGGAACGAACCGTAGATGCGACAAGGAGGATAGTCAAAACAAACATCGCTAAGAATTCCTTCTTGGTTATGGCCATTTTTAAAATATTATCTTTAGTGTTTGTCTTCTACATTTTTTGGTTTTACTAAGGACAACTATCTATATAACAAATATGTAAATGTTTTTCTGTGTGGTAAAACTAAAAAGAGTAGAAAATATTTCAATTTATTTCTTTCGATTTTCTAGTCAAAAAATATGAAGATAATAATTTTCTTTCCTTTTGCACAAAAAAAAATACAATGTTCTTAGGTTGAGATGGTATTCTTTTTAAATATAGTTAAACATGTGTTTCTTTCAAGATTATCAATTGAAAGAGCCTAAAGTCAAACCAACTTTATGACATATCACAAAATAATGGTATGAAATATATCCTAAAATTGGACAAAATAGTTTTTATTCTTAAATAATGGATTCAGTGATGGATTTTACAAGATTTTAAATTGAACCATAATCTGTTATTATTCAATTAATAATTTTAAATTATGTTTTAAAATCTAGTATTTTGGATCTTATATTTTAAAATCATACATTATAGATTTTAATTTCTAGTGTTATTTAGTTGAGATTTTTAGAAATTTCATTAAAATCAATGTTATTTAAAATTAAATGATTTTGAAAATACTTGTACATAAAATTATTTTAAATTAATTTCAGTGAATTTTCATGAGTAAATTATTAAAAATAAAATTTAAGATATATCTTAGAGATTTTTAGAAATGATATCAAATTTTTAAAATTTGTAGATTACAAAATCTGTGAATAGACTTTAAAATGCATTAATATTCTATTTTAGTGTTTCTCTTTTTATTTTTTATTATTCTTATTTTTATTTGTTATAAAATCATGATTTAATTCAATTTTGTATGATTTCTAATATTCATATATTTTTTCCTACAAAAATGTAAACAATCATCGACAAAATCATTCATCCCGCACAAAGTGCAGACGAGTCATTTAGAATTTCATTTAAATTTTAAGTTTCTCTTTATATAAAATGTTGCTTTGATAACATGGATTTTGCAATCCTAGAAGTATCAATTCCTCTTGCTTATCGTTGTAGCAAGAAGTATCGAACCAATTTTGAGATAGGATTAAACCAATCGGAATGCACTAAACCAAGAAAGTCAAGCAAACAATTCAGATTTGAAGTTCTAACAACCTAAACACAATCAAACAAGCAAATAAATGAGCAAACAAAGACTAAACTCAAGAAATCAATAATAAAGCAAGGCCAATGGATCAAGGTCAATGATTTGGGCAATCTAGAGCTATCAAGGATGCTTAAACAGTCATCATAGATGCTAATCCTAAGCAAGAACACTAATCAATCAATTAATCCAATCTCTTGGTACTAATTACTTTGCCTAATCCTTAGTCAAGATCAAATTCTCATTTGTGAATAAAAACAAGGCAAGCATTAATCTCAAGTTCTCTTAAGCTAATAAACACTTTAGACAATCACTTTCATGAGCTAAAATATGTAAATTCTCATCAAAACTCAATCTAGCATTTCATCGAACACATGGTGTGCAACAAAACCCAATACATCTAAATCAACTTAATCAATGTCAACCTAGCAATAAACACATTTAGATAGGAAGGATCAATCATAATAAAGCCCTAAGCATCCATGAATCACTCTAAATCACCATAATCTACCTAACCCATAAGCCTCAAATGAAACTACTCACTAATCATGCTTTGTTCAACAAAATCCATGAGAATAGTGTTAAACATAATGATTAGCAAAAGATTAAAAGAGGAAGAGAAGAAATCAAACACAAATAACTCTTAGATTAATAAAAGATTGAAACTTGTCTTCCCAAAAGGGTTTAGAAACAAAAACAAGCTTAAGAGACAACAAAAATCAGGTTTTTGGCTTTAAATAGTAAAGGGGATACGAACCGGGTCAACCCGGAACAAACCGGGTACTGACCCGGTTCAATTTGGTTCGCAGGCGAAATCACCGACCTGGTGTGGTCGGTTCGGGACGTCGGTGGAAAATATGTGAAATCATCGACGTGTTTTCGTCGGTGGACGAGGTCGGTGATTTCTCTGCCCAAAACTCGTCGAGAAGTGCTCGAATCCATCTACTTGTTCTGCTCGGTTCGGGACGTCGATGGAAAATATGTGAAATCATCGACGCGTTTTCGTCGGTGGACGAGGTCGGTGATTTCTCTGGTCGATTTGTGCATTCTTCCCTTCTTCCTTGATTTCCTCCTTTGCATCCTAAATCTCCCAAATGCTCCAAGATGTTCATGAACCTACAAAACACAAGCAAACACTCCAAAAACATCCTAGAATACCTAAACCTAGCTCTAGATGATCCTATACTCTAAACACACCAATGACCAAAGAAATGAAGCTAAAGGAAACTAAAAAGAAGTAAACATGATCCTAACAATAGCCTAAATGCATGAAAATACAAGTATATCATGCTTCATGTACAATTTTTATAGTTTCAGATACTCGACTACATGCGTCATAACTAATTTAATTAAGCATACAACTTTCTAAGTTAAGTCACCACGCACAATATCGACAAACATATTATATATTTTGTATCCATAAACTTAGATCTTATAATATATTTTAAATTAGAAAATTCTTAAACAAAACATAAATAATCGTCACCAAAAAAATCGTCACCAAAAAAAATTCACCCGTATCATCTAATAGACTTTAAAATGCATTAATGATCGAATAACCTTCCCATAATCTGTTTAATTAAATTGGTGTGGTTCGGTTCAATTTAAATTGGTTTGTTTCGGTATTCTCCAACGAAATGGTCAAGTCCGGTTCAAATGGTCAAACCGTTAACGATTCCGTCAAGACGAAGTGATGTCGTTTTTGTCCAAAAATTTTGTTTAGAAAAAATTGCCAAAAATACAAGATTTTTTTTTTTAATTTTGGCCAAAAATACCTAACTACACTGGTACAAAAAAAAATACATGAATCTAAAAATTTAGATTTGAAAATAATTTTACACCACCAGTCTTAGAACTCAAATTGCATTGGAACTCAAATTGCATTGAAAGCGTGCATTACCACTAGACTATCTCGATAATTCGAGTATTATTTAAAATAGCTAATATATAAACTTAACAGTTCATATATAATAAGAACTCAATTAACCGAACCGACCCAATTTCTTCTTCTTCTTCTTCACCCGATTCATCGTATTTGCTTCCATTTTTTTAAAATTATTAATCGACGATAAATTCCTAATCGTTGGAGCTCTCATCGTCTACGATATCACTCGTAGCTCCACCTTCGAAAACGTCGGTCGCTGACTTGATGAGCGCAACAATATTTTGATCTTGATTTAGATTTCTTTTTCTTTGTTGCTTTGTTCTTGGATTGAATTTCAATTTGAGTGAGATTTACATATTGAGTGTTCATTTTAGTTGGAGTAGAGACTAGATTTAGATTATCATTGATGGTGGTAGTGAGAATTTTTGAATCGGAATTGTGTTTATTGATTTAAAGTCGAGTCAAAATTAATGACAATCACAAAATTTAAAGGAAATGTAATGATAAAAGCTTAAGGTGAATCCAAAATTAAAAAAAAAATAGGTATTGTTAGTCAATAATGAATTTTGGGGAAGAAAAAAAAGATGCAAATATGCTTGAAGAAGAAGAAGAAGAAATTGGGTCGGGTTCGGTTAATGGGTTGTACACGGAACCCATTATCAAACTTATATATTATTCGAATCAATTTATACTTGAAAGAGTCGTTTGGCCTAGTTGTTGTGCATGCCTCTCATGCAACCCAAGTTCGAATATGGGAGTATGAGGTTTTTTTCTAACCCATTTTGGGTCGGGTCGGGTTAATCGGGTCTTAATTTGAATTTTGATCGTAATTGAGTCTTTGTAGTTTATGTATTTTTTGCCAAAATTAAAAAGTTCAGGTTTTGTGGCAATACTCCCAAACAAAAGCTTTGGACCGTTTTGTCTTTACGAAACCGTTAACGGCTCGTGGTTTTGTCTTAAGGATCAAAGAACAATGTGTGGTTTTGGCAAAATGAACCACAAATTTGTTGGTTATCAAAAAAGTCAATCAAGATTGAAATATTATTTACCAGTTCTTTAGTTCATGTATTTTTAACCAAAATAAAATAGTTTAGGTTTGGTCTGAAGAAAAAAAATTCTTTAGCAGTTATATTTTACAGTACGAACTATAAAATAAACTCCAATTTCTTTTATTTTTTAGGAAATAAATTAATATATATATATATATATATATATATCACT
Organism: Orychophragmus violaceus; assembly: GCA_030180135.1. NCBI lineage: Eukaryota > Viridiplantae > Streptophyta > Magnoliopsida > Brassicales > Brassicaceae > Orychophragmus > Orychophragmus violaceus. The sequence goes on from CM058233.1 coordinate 100,049,131, forward strand.
CTCATTAATTATGAAATACATAAAATAAACTAATATTTAGCTACATATCATCGTTCACATGTTTAAGTTTGCGAGTAATAACAGGATTACGCATTTAATATCAATTATTAACCCAAATGTTGTCAAAAAAAAAAAAAAAATCAATTATTAAATTCGGCTCATATTGTTCTATGACGTTACAAAAGTTTGCAAGTCTACTTTTGTTTTTTCAAATCGTTTGCAGTGACGAAAGATTGCAGCAACATCATAATGCTTTGAAGCTAAAAACATCAAATGCTTTTTAAATAATTTATCTCACTGGCATTAGGACGAAAATGAAAACTTTTTTTTTTTTTTTTTTAAATTTATATTTAATAAACCGAAAAACGGCATAACCGGTTACAGAACCAAAGATAACCGAAGCAAATCTAAATAAAAGATGACCGAAGGAGAATCTCTAAACCGACATTTAAACCACCGGTTAGGTCAAAACTGCTTTAGGCTCACCCCCATCGTCTTCAACCTTCCTCGTCGGCGGCGCCACCAACTTCTCGAGTCTCCGACGACATGGATCCACGGACATAACCGGTGGCTTCCGGAAGCCCTTGTTCTTTCCTTTCCCGGCGGTCCCATCTGCAGTCGAGATTCCTATCCCCAGATCTACCTCGAACCTTACCTGTACACGATCTCGAAGGCACCGGAGCAAGCGTCCACGGCGACAGGGCCACCTCTCTTATCACCGCCGACTCTTCCTCCTTCGTGGAAGCCTCACCAAGCGCCTCCACTCTCCTCTTCGACACGCCGCGACTCCAACCTAGTCTTCTCCGGCGGCTTCCGCTGCTAATCCAGGCTCGCCTTCGCATCCGGCGCCTTCCTTAGCTCACCGCTGTCCTCGCACGGTCTCCTAAGCTTGACGGCTTACGTAATCGCCGGCTAGATCTAATCCGCTTCGTCGCTCCCGACGCCTGCCTTAGCTCGCTGCTGTCCTCCTGCGTCCTCCTAAGCTTGACGGCACAAGAACAGCTTAGCAAATCGACCCACCCCTCGTTAGCTCCGCCGAGAAAGACATCCCACCACGCACGGCCTAGCAAGGTAACCTCAAAGCAAATTCCGGCTATCTTCAGCTCTTCCCCGGCTTTATTGATGAGCAGAACGAAATCGCTGGAGATCTCTCGCGGTTACAACGGTGGTGACCGCCATCGCCGGAGAGGTCCCCACCACCGACCAGACGAATAAAACGAAACTTTCTAGAGAGAAAAATAAAGTGGCGCGTGGGACTCAAACCCGTTTTTCTCGAAAATGAAAACTTGTATCATTATTGTTTGTGAAACTGAATCCATCCTATACGGTCAGATGTTATAGGATGATCGATACATTTTTTGACCTTTGTAGACGGCCAGATCACAGTAAGTTTGTGTTGGTTATAATAAATTTATCGATTATTTTGTGAGTTGTTAATTTATAGGATACAAATATATGGCTCCCACGTCTCCCACACTAATGCTCCACACGAATTTTAGGTTTATGATATTTATTATAACATAATGTCATCAGAATCTTTTACAGAAAAAACAACGATACATATATTTGAGTAGATTATTTCGTCCTAGCCAGACAACAACATATGCTGTCACTAAAACATTTTCCGTAGAATGATTGGCCAAAAAATCTCGCACAAGCGTTATCGCAGGAGGCTAAGGAATATTTGTTTGGACACGGTTCTAGTTCGAAGCATTTTGAACCGTCTTCCTTAATTCCCAAACCTATTGAACATGCAATAATCATAGAGATTATATTCAGAAAAAGATAAAACAATGTTAAAAAAAAAGGAGGGTATCGTAGTAATCAGCTAGTACCTGGAGTGTTTTCGGCGGAACGAACCGTAGATGCGACAAGGAGGATAGTCAAAACAAACATCACTAAGAATTCCTTCTTGGTTATGGCCATTTTTAAAATATTCTCTTTAGTGTTTGTCTTCTACATTTTTTGGTTTTACTAAGGACAACTATTTATATAACAAATATGTAAATGTTTTTCTGTGTGGTCAAACTAAAAAGAGTAGAAAATATTTCAATTTATTTCTTTAGATTTTCTAGTCAAAAAATATGAAGGTAATAATTTTCTTTCCTTTTGCACAAAAAAAAATACAATGTTCTTAGGTTGAGATGGTATTCTTTTTAAATATAGTTAAACATGTGTTTCTTTCAAGATTATCAATTGAAAGAGCCTAAAGTCAAACCAACTTTATGACATATCACAAAATAATGGTATGAAATATATCCTAAAATTGGACAAAATAGTTTTTATTCTTAAATAATGGATTCAGTGATGGATTTTACAAGATTTTAAATTGAACCATAATCTGTTATTATTCAATTAATAATTTTAAATTATGTTTTAAAATCTAGTATTTTGGATCTTATATTTTAAAATCATACATTATAGATTTTAATTTCTAGTGTTATTTATTTGAGATTTTTAGAAATTTCATTAAAATCAATGTTATTTAAAATTAAATGATTTTGAAAATACTTGTACATAAAATTATTTTAAATAAATTTCAGTGAATTTTCATGAGTAAGTTATTAAAAATAAAATTTAAGATATATCTTAGAGATTTTTAGAAATGATATCAAATTTTTAAAATTTGTAGATTACAAAATCTTTGAATAGACTTTAAAATGCATTAATATTCTATTTTAGTGTTTCTCTTTTTTTGTTTATTATTCTTATTTTTATTTGTTAGAAAATCATGATTTAATTCAATTTTGTATGATTTCTAATATTCATATATTTTTTCCTACAAAAATGTAAACAATCATCAACAAAATCATTCATCCCGCACAAAGTGCAGATGAATCATTTAGAATTTCATTTAAATTCTAAGTTTTTCTTTATATAAAATTTTGCTTCATGTACAATTTTTATAGTTTCAGATACTCGACTACATGCGTCATAACTAATTTAATTAAGCAGAAAATTTTTCTAAGTTAGGTCACCACGCACAATATCGACAAACATATTATGTATTTTGTATCCATAAACTTAGATCTTATAATATATTTTAAATTAAAAAATTCCTAAACAAAACATAAACAATCGTCACCAAAAAAAAATTCACCCCCATACAAGATATCATCGAATAGACTTAAATGCATTGATCGAATAACCTTCCCATAATCTGTTTAATTATTTTGGTGTGGTTCGGTTCAATTTAAATTGGTTTGTTTCGGTATTCTCCAACGAAATGGTCAAGTCCGGTTCAAATCCGACGATGCTTATCCGTTTAACATAGAGAGAGAGAGAGAAACGCAGAAGGTGCTAGAACGATTGAACAAACCCTATTGCTTTCTTTTCCCCAATTTTCGAAATCGAAACGAAGACTTAAAAAGAAAAAGACGAGACTTTGACAACACTCTCAGACCTAAACACAGCACTCTCTCTCGCCGATCGGAAACAGTCTCTCAAACGATGGATTCAAAGAAGCTAAGTGAACTCAAGGTCTTCATCGATCAATGCAAGTCTGACCCTTCCCTTCTCTCTACACCTGCGCTCTCCTTCTTCCGCGAGTATCTCGAGAGGTACTTTTCCCTTCAAACCCTCTCGCTCTCGTCGTTTGCTTCGATCTATTCGTTTTCTTTATGCTTTAGTTTGAATCTGTGGTGGTTGAGATTCAGAAAGTTTTGACATTTGTGCCTCTGTTTTGGTGTACTTGTTCTTGTATTAAATACTGACCTCTCACTGAAATCTCGTCGAATTGATATATCATTTTCTCTCTTTTTGAAGAAAGGATCTGTCTTTGGTTTAAAGTTGTTTGCTTTCTGGGTTAATGTTTGCTCGCTTGTTCATTTGAGGAGTGTTCTGTGATTTCTCTTCTTCTGATGAGTTTTGGGATTCTCATGGTTACAGTCTTGGTGCTAAGCTACCCACTGCTGCTAATGAAGAACACAAAGACACCAAAGCGGTATACCATTATTGAGTTTGATTGAAATTCGTTTGTGTTTTGCAGAAGAGTTTGTATTTTGATTGATTGTTTCCGTTTATCAGAAGAGTTTCGTAGTGGAAGAAGAGAGTGATGATGATGATGATATGGACGAAACTGAAGAACCGAAAGTGGAGGAAGAAGAAGTGGAGGATGAGATTGTTGAATCTGATGTAGAGCTTGAGGGAGACACTGTTGAACCTGATAATGATCCTCCTCAGAAGGTAACAAAACCTCGGATTTTGATTTACTGATACAGCTCTTAACTCTCTTGGTTTTGGTTTAGATGGGAGATGCATCAGTGGAAGTTACTGATGAGAATCGCGAAGCTGCTCAAGAAGCTAAGGGCAAAGCTATGGAGGCTCTCTCTGAAGGAAAGTTTGACGAAGCAATCGAGCATTTAACTCAGGCTATAACGTTGAACCCTACATCAGCTATTATATATGGGAACAGAGGTGTGTATTGTTCTTTTTAACTTCCATCAAATGATGTTTTCCTCGCCTAATTGTCTGTATTTGTGTTTCAGCTAGTGTGTACATTAAGTTGAAGAAGCCAAACGCTGCTGTTCGAGATGCAAACGCTGCATTGGAGGTACAGTGGTTTATAATTCTCTCAAGAACTTTGTTTTCTAATGATGATATTCAGTTTATCTGTGTTTGAGATTGCAGATTAATCCTGATTCTGCCAAGGGATACAAGGCACGGGGCATGGCTCGTGCCATGCTTGGAGAATGGGCAGAGGCTGCTAAAGACCTTCACCTTGCATCTACGATAGACTATGATGAGGAAATTAGTGCTGTGCTCAAAAAGGTATGGCGCGGGAGGGGTTGTCTATCTACTGATTCTTTATTGTATTCATAAACAATGCATTATTGAAATTCTGTTACTCACTTTCTTGAAATGTTTTAGGTTGAACCTAATGCTCATAAGCTTGAGGAGCACCGTAGGAAGTATGACAGACTACGGAAGGAAAGAGATGACAAAAAGGCTGCACGTGATAGACAACGTCGCCGCGCTGAAGCACAGGTAGCTTTGTTAGACCATCTAATTGATCAGCTAATCTTTGGATGACATTAGCCTCTATTGTATTGACATTTATCAGTTAGCTACATCTGGGTTTACTTGAAAATCGTGTAAAGTTTGATCTAACTTTATTGGGCTTATCCATGTCTCTTTTTCTTTTTCTGTTAGGCTGCCTATGATAAAGCTAAGAAACAAGAACAATCATCATCAAGCAGACAATCAGGAGGCGGTTTTCCGGGAGGCATGCCCGGTGGATTCCCGGGAGGCATGCCCGGCGGGTTTCCGGGTGGCATGCCTGGTGGGTTCCCAGGAGGAATGCCTGGTGCAGGTGGTATGCCCGGTGGTTTCCCGGGAGGAATGCCTGGTGCAGGCGGTATGCCAGGCGGATTTGCGGGAGGAATGCCCGGTGGTGGCGGTATGCCTGGTGCTGGTGGTGGCGGTATGCCAGGTGGTGTTGACTTCAGCAAAATATTGAATGTAAGAGTGTGACTATTTGGGAAGTTTAGATTTTTTGGGATAGCAAAGAAAGGATTGGTATTGTGAGACTGATGATGGTTTCATATTATTGTGAGCAGGATCCTGAGCTAATGACGGCATTTAGCGACCCAGAAGTCATGGCTGCTCTTCAAGATGGTACGACTCGATTTGAAAAGTTATAGTTGTGTTATTATACTAATTGTTTTTGAGTATTAAATAAATGTATATTATGTGTTAAAACAGTGATGAAAAACCCTGCAAATCTGGCGAAGCATCAGGGGAACCCGAAGGTGGCTCCAGTCATTGCAAAGATGATGGGCAAGTTCGGAGGACAACCCAAGTAAACAATAGCTTTTGTCATTTGCAATTTGTGTGTTTAACTTTCGTGAGATGAGAGATATGTTTAAGAATACTTTATTTTATATTTTCGTTATCGGAGAAACTTCAAAAACTCCACTCTTTTCTTTTCGTTAGTAATTTACTCCTTTTTCCCTCGTTCTTATTGACTCTCTGAGTTTTGCATATTGACCGTATAATTGTCCGTAATATCCACTAAGGTTCGATGATGATAAAACAAATCGTTTGTTTTGTCATTTAAGGGGCAATAAATAAGTGGTAAATCTTATCTCTGGTTTCCGATTGTTCTCCGATGGCACTCATAGTTGTCGGTTCCGATGGCACTCATACTTTAGTTTAGATTTTTTTTCAGGTTGGCCAGCTTATATCGAATCTTGCTATTGTTGTTTTATGTTTTTCTTTGTATTTTATCATGTTTCTCTTGTTTGATGTTTGATCACCATCTCTCTTGTTCGGATCGATTCGAGAGACTTTTCCATTAGTCCGCCGGTTTATATATTCCACCATGGTGTTAATGAATATTACTAGATGACAAAAAAGAAGTGAGTGTTTGTGGAGTTTGTTGATCATCATTTCTATGAAAATTGGTGGAAACTACATAAACATCCGAATATATCAAATTACTAACGATTTTTGTAGTTGGAGATCTAAAATTTCTAGTAGTTTATTCTTTAGTGGCACGAACAAAAATTCTATAAAGAGAGATGTAATGGAGACGGTACAGTACTACAGTTTGTCAATTGGTATTAGACATTTCCAATAATTACGTATAGACAAGTAAGTATACACTTTGCAGTCTATGAGTAAACTTGGCAATTCTTACCATAAGAGAAAAATGTGTCGAGATCTTAACGAAACCCCTTCCAGTTCGCCCTAGATGCTCCCAGGCACAGTTGCCGAGGCAGTCGCCACCGTCATCAGTTCCTAGCCTCCGATGGCCCCCTTCCTCCGCCTCACTTCCTCCTCCGCCTGATTCCCTCTTCCCGCGATGCTTCATGCTAGTTTCACCACGGTCTCCGGCAACCCGCCCGTATCTGAACCTCCCGACCCACCTGAACCTCCACTCCTGCCGCTTGCTCCTCCTCCTCCCCCGTGGTATCTGCATCCTCCGTCTGTGCCCAATGCTTCGACCATCTCTCTGCTCGAGTTTCCGTCTCCACCTGGCCTCTGCTCGCGATTCATACTCTGCAGCTCGAGCTATCCTCTCCGCCGTCACCACACCCCTCAGATCTGCCTTCATCGCCTCCCTCAGATCTGCCCGATGTCTCTCTTGTCGAGACCTCTCCTCAGCCCACCTCCGCCTAACTACTACGCTCCAGCTTTTCCTCTGACCAACGATGCCAAGCTTCCTCTCTGTGCTCTGTCTCGAGGGATATTCGGACTCTATCCCATGGATCTACATGTGGTCGTGCTAGGTTTTGGTCGAGCTTTCGTTTTCCAGTTCTGGGCTAGGCATCTTCTCCATTCTAGCTTTTTCCGTGGGTGGTTGCTTTCCCCGGTTCCGTGGACGATGCGCCTCCTGTCGGACCCACCGGACCCGCCAGACCCACCAGACCGGAGCTCTCCTTCGTCGTCATCTTCTGTGTTCCCTTGCTCGTGGTCGGAAAGCTGTGAAAGCTGCTCAAGAGTGGTGATGATTTACCCCCTTCACGCAGATCCAACTCCGCCGTTTGAACCCCTGACCCCTCTCCATCTCGTTTTGTCCTTACAACTCCCCTTGCTGCCGTACCCTTTGTTTCCACCTCTGTCACTAATCCCAGCTCCGGCTACCTTGTCTGTCTGGTGCGAGTTTTCACCTCCGGAGGCTAGCACCTTCGTCCCTTCCCACGACCTCCCTGCCTATCCCCTCTTCTCGGTGATTTGTAAGGTTTCAAATCCTCTTCTTAGATGGATTTTTGTTCCTAATACTATAGTCCCGAGTTATTTGCCAATTTTCGTAGGGTGTTTATCCATCCTCTTCGACAATTATTGTCCCCTATTCCCAAACAGTTCACTTAATTTAAGTGGTTTGGATGTTCAAGACTCACCGGTTTTGCAAGGTTTTTCCTTCTGGTGTTTTGTCTCTCCTGTCTTTGTTGCAGGTTTCTTCTCTGCCTTTGTAGCAGACATCTGCTCTGTCTTTAGTACAGAGTCTAACGCACTTTCGAGTGTGTCGGATACAGTCGATCGAAAAGTTCATGGGAGCTTAGTCTACTTAGTTTCCTCATGTTTTCTTTTGATGAATTGTATCTACCTCTATCCTTTGTTTTTAGTTACTTGTTTGTCAAAACTTTGGGCATTAGTTGCCTTTTATCTTGTAATTCCTCCTTCTTTTATGGAGTTTGAGTCATTTTAATATAAGTAATGAATGATTCGACCAAAAAAAAAGAGAAAAATGTGTATTTTTGTTGTGAACCACAAAATCTTGAGTGGGAATTGTATTTTTCCAAAGGCATTTAATGTGATGAAGAAGAAAAGGAACTCTTTCGTTTAGTTCGTTGACAAAGATATGTCGAGACCAGATATATATACATACAAGTCTTAGTCTTAAAAAAAAAAAAGTCTTAGTCTTGACGGTGTTGTTACGTTCCCATTTCACTTAGTCGTCGTATCATCTCATTTCAAAAATTTTGACCTGAAAAAAAAAGAACTTTGAATTTAAAATCTACAAACAATTAAGAGATACTGTTTGACTTATTTGCACACATTGTTATAGAGTTATCAAAATCAAATAACTTAGACTCTGATCACTTGTATTTTAATAGCAACTGAAGATTTTTATCATCAATTTCCTATGTGTGGTTTCATAATATAAGTTATTTTAGATTAAAAACGCAGAAATAAAAAAATATTATTTTTTCAAAAGGTATTTTCTATATATATTAAATATAATTCAGTTAGTTGACAAAAAAATAATAATTCAGTTAATCATCAAAAAATCGTAGAATTCAATTGGTCATACAAAATCTAATAAATATAAAAGTTATATAGAAATGTGAAAATAATTTATAGTTTAAAAAAATACTTCTAGTCAATTTATATTATGAAAGAGAGAACGAATAAGATTAGGGAAAAGTGACAGAAAATAATCAAAAAAAAACGAATAAGATTAGGAACAAAGCTTGTGATCAACTAATGTCGGTCCGTGGATTGTCTTCAAACTCAAAAATGTGATTGATGCCAAACAAAAAAGGGTTATGAATGACACTATTGAATAACAGAGAAAACGTAAAAAAAATAACAGAGAAAACGTAAAAAAGACATTAACAGAATAAATATTAGAACCATTTAGGAAGAAAAATGTAATTGTGAAACAAGACAAAAAGTTGTTTTCCATCAAAATTGGTGGAAAAATACAAACATTTTGATTTTAAGGGATTATGGGGTCGGTAGAAAACTATTTACTAGGATTATTCTACAAGTATGTGAACTACTGAACATATTTTGAAAACGATATGAAAATCCGAAGTGTTTTACGGCCAAGATCCTTTGCTTCAATGGGTCTTTTTACCAAAAATAATCTACTGATGTGACAACTGGTTCAACCCAGGAAGGATTGTGATGTGGATGCACGTTGGGAAATTCCTCCACATCCTTAATTTAATTGATTAAAATCATGTCGTCTTTGACAATCAATAAATTCTAAAAAGACGAAATATATTACATATGGTCAATGGAGCCACAGCTCTAAGTTAAAAGATTCTAACGCTGATAGCGAACCTTAAATTCGATTGTGTAAATTAGTTCAGAAGTGACTTGGTTGGGTGTTTTTTTAAGAATGTAAATATTATTAAAAATAAAATATTTAGATCTTACAAATTGGATTAACAAATTTCTTCACCCATCTAAATTAATCCCATAATAAAAATATAAAAGCAAATTCAAATAATATATTTTATCGATAATTTAACGGTAATTTTTAGTATTAAAAACAGAGATACAAAACTTGAAAACCAGAAAAAATATTATAGCCATGATAAAATCGAAAGATGATTAACAAAAAGAATTGGTAAACATCAATATAGCATATATGATATACCCTTAAATCATATATTAAAAAATTAAAAATTATACTAAAATATTTATGGTGTCCTAAATCTCAGGGCCGATCTTATGAAAACTCTTTCGCTGGTAGTGAGAAGAGAGTTTTTTTTTTTTTTTGATTAATTTGGGGGTATCCCATAGACCCTCTTTTCGGGTATTCAAATGGATCCCTAAAATAAGGCCCATATCCATATGGATGTCCTTAAACAAATGTGACTTAGTTTCGTATGGAAAGAGGATCGAACCCGGAACGTGTTAGCGTCCAAGGCCCGTCCCCAACCACTTGACCACAAGAGCTTGGACATAAGAAAAGAGAGTCTTAAATCTAAAAATTATCAAAGGCCCGAATAAAGACATTTCTCAATACTATAATTAATGGAATTTATAAGACTTACTCAATTGTACCAAAATTCTTTTTCAATATTGGATAGCACGGAACCTATAGTAGCATCAAGACGTACATCAGTCTTATTACCTTCTTTGCAAATAAAGAAAGCAAGACGTACAATCGATTTGTGACAAAAGAAATAACGTACAATTAATCGATTTGTGACAAAAGAAAAAAGTACAATTAATCGATCTTGATGCAAACCCCAATCGAGTCTAATTAACGGATCGGATCAACAAATCTAACTCAAGAAGCAAGCCCACACACTATGTATAATGACAATAATTTTATACGTTGGGTCTTGAATGCATGGTTTTTTGAGGGTGTATCTTTTTTAACAAAGCACGCAAAATCATATATATGGTTAATTTTTATTAACTTGTACACTAATATTTCTCTTAAGATTATACAGTATGCATACTACAAATCTATACTATAAATGGAAGAAGAAAATAAATTACAAACATTAGCAGGAGAGGACAAAGTGTCTCACACCCTCGAAAGTTTTATTCTAACCTAAAGTTGGACCTTAATAGTGAAAACATACATTCATTTTTTTCATATGACTTTCTTGGTCTTCGGGGTTGGGAATATGAGGATAATTAACTATACAGACCAGAAAGAATTAAACTTATATTTTCTTGACTTTGACGAACCCTACGTACACCATACCCTAAATAATAATATTTGAAACCATGGTGCACCCTTGCTGCTTTACATGGATTTCTTCGCTATTTTATGTCTATATTTGTATGTTTGTATATATATATATAGGTATAATGTACATATATTTATATGCTTAGTATGCATAAAACATGATTAATTCTTGTGAGTTGTGACTCATCCGTAGAGTTTCCAATATGTCATGGTGAAGAGTCAAAACCCAAAATCATGAACACCAAAGTCTTGGCAATAATCCAGAAACATCAAATCCTTGCCGCTGACTCCTTCCGGTGACCAAATCGGAAAATCTTCACCGGCGCCGGGAATATTATCGTCATAACTTAATGTTCCACCAATACCATAATTACTACCACTCCACGAAGCCTCAGCTCTAGTAGTGTCGTCGGACCATAAGTAACTAAACATCTCTTCATCATTTTGATTGTTACTAAGCAGCTGATTTTCATTTTCCATGGAACTGTTTTGACCTGTAACCGTGCTGCTGCTTTCGTCTTCTGCAGTTGTGCTATTTTTCTCTACGTTTTTGGTACTGCTGCTCTTTTGTTCCATTGAGATATCATCTGAATTCGAAGAACTATTTTTGGGATTATCGGTATTATTAGGTTCTTGGTTGAGAGGTTGATGAGTCACAGGATCGATTCCCATCTTTACAAGTTTTTTCTTGATGTGAGTATTCCAATGGTTTTTTATTTCGTTATCTGTTCTCCCGGGTAATCTTGAAGCTATCTTAGACCACCTACAATACAACCAATGGTATAAAATAAATATTAATCACAAGAATCTTAGAATATAATATTTTATCAAGTGTTGGTGGAGAAGTTCAAATCTTGTAATATAAACACAAGAAATTTGACAAAACAAGCTAGTTAACATTATCTTTCGAAGAGAAAGACGTTACTTTGTCTTGAAGTTTATTTCAAACAAAAATAAATGCAAAACGAAAACTTAATTCGTCTATATGGTTTATACTATTTGACCATCTTATTTGGAACTGTCTAATTTATTATTTGGCAAAATATTACACAACCCATAATATACTAAACTTGTTGGATAATAATATATTATACATGCAATTGACTTCATAAATTTTCATTACTATACATGATCACAACCAATGTTTATCTTAAGTCTCAAAATTTTAGTTCTAACATAAATGTAAAACTTGAAAGCTTCCGATACAACATACGAAAGATTGAGTAAGAATTAGCAAATTTATGTGGATTTAACATATGATTAGTTATTAATTAAGCTTACTTATTGCCGAGATGAGCATGAAGATCGATGACAAGTTGTTCCTCATCGTGAGAGAGAAGGCCTCTCTTCAAGTCAGGCCGGAGGTAGTTGGTCCACCGGAGGCGGCAGCTCTTCCCACAACGGCGGAGACCGGCCAGCTTTGGCAAAGCACGCCAGCAACAATGGCCGTTGGTGAGTATGAAGTTTATGAGCTTCTTGTCTTCCTCCGCCGTCCACGGCCCTTTCTTGACCTCTAGCTTGTCACAGCATGGCTGCCTCCCCATCAAATATTACTGCGTATAAATATGTTTGAATATTGTATATATGTTCGAAGGGATATATTGTGAAGTAATAGAGAGCAGAGAGAGGGAAGAGAGATGCGAAAATTAAAGGTATTAAGGATAGAAAATCTCTTGCAAGTTGCAAGTTATGTCAAAAGCTTACCAAAGCTCACCCACCTATATATAACCTTCTAATCACACCTTTCCCCTAAGATTGTTAATAAACAAAATAATTTTACATTTTGCATATATAAAAGTTTTACCATTGGAAAAGTGTATAACTGTCCAACTTTGATCTTATTAATAGATATGGCTGACAAAAAAAAAAAAGAGTTTCAATAAATCCTATTATTTTTAGCACATAACCAAAAATTTAGTATCACCATGTGGCAATAAAATTTAGAAGTTATTAAAAAGGTGTGGTTAGAAATGTTAAAATGATGCTAAAAATATGGCGTATTAGCTAGGTGATCACATTGGAATTTTTGGTGGTGCATGATTTATATACTCTCTAGCATGTAAAAAGCGTATAATTAGTTAAAATGAAATAATATTATGTTGAAACACGCAAAATGAATGATTTAATTTCCTTTATGATTGCATATATACTATGTCAATCGATTGCATATATTCTTTATGATTTGCGAGATATATATTAATGGTTTGAACATCACATGTAAAAACTAAAAGTTAAAGAAATTTGACATAACAATTAATCCGTAGTTATTGGACATATAGTGTGGTTTATGGTCTAAAAAAGAATTATTTGTTCTACTTCCTACTTATTTGTCTAAATAAGAATTATTTTACATAGTTAATAATAGAATAAAAAATATTTATGGTCTAAATAAGAATTATGCAATGCCCGTTCATAGGATTGGGCGTTCGGGTACCCATTCGGGTTCGGTTCGGGTTCGGATATTACCCGATATCCGAAATACTTTAATTTTAGCCCCATTCGGGTATTTCTAAATATCGGGTCGGGTTCGGTTCGGGACATATCGGGTTCGGATACCCGAAATCACCATAAATTTTCTAAAAACTCAGAAAATTACTCAAAAATAATAAAAAATATTTGAATTATCCAATTATCCCATAAAACACATATACTTAAATTACCAAAAAAGTATTAGAAATTACTCAAAAATATATGTATTACCCAAAATATAAAAACATAAACTACATAAACTACTAAAAATGCTCGAAAGTATTAGAACTAACCGAAATTAGATTAAACTTTGAGTTATTTCGGGTACCCATTCGGGTTCGGGTATTACCCGATACCCGAAATACTTTAACTTAAGCCCCATTCGGATATTTTTAAAAAATCGGTTCGGATCGGATCGGGTTTTTTAGGTCGGGTTCGGATTCGGGTTCGGGTTTCGGGTAAAATGCCCAGCCCTACCCGTTCATATAGATAATACTTTTTAAGGTACAGATGTCATGATGGGGAAAGCACAACAGTTTGAAAGAAGATCTTTTGTATCTTACTTTATCTCTGATTATCTATAGCAATGATATATATATATATCATACATATGTATACAATGGTTCATTTACATTTTATATTAAATGGTTCATTTTAATATAAAAATTGATCAACTAGTAGCTAATTAGCTAAGGGATTAAGGTTTCTGATACAGAGAATATTAATCTAGTAAATAATGATTAAGGTTAAGAAATATATTTTGTCTTACTTTGTCAAATCTGTCGCAAATAGGCTCAGAGAAAGGAGTATGTTGCATTTGGTTGGTGAAAATGACTTTGGAACTAATACGAAAGGATAGGGTGCGTGCCAATGTACGCAATCACACGTGCGACTCCCACATTTAGACCCAAATATTTGTTCAATATGAAATAATTAATTAACATATTTTGTAGTTTGTATTTTACCATAATTTTTTATCAGAATTTTTATTGTATTTTACCTTGTTTTTTTAATGGCTAAAACTTGTAACCATGATGTTTATATTGTTAACAAATTATGCAATTTTATATCAGCTGATAGCTTTAATAACTAAATCTAGTGTCATTATACATTTCTAGGTTTTTTGGAGTTTATTAGACTTAATTTGGGGGGCATTGAACTACAATGCCAATATATTAATGTATTTTCTTAAACCTGAAATTAGTTTTACATTGAGTATGCCTCGAATGGATTCATATAACCATTTCCATAATTTACATTGTTAACTCTTGCAAAACCTCTATATGTTCATATGGTATAAAATCAGAAGTGTGTTATATTTTTCTGTTCTTTTACAAAGTTCAAATATTCAACGAAATGAGTTAGTAATTATTTAATTAATGCTTTAGGATCTTTTCCTTGGTTCCGATTTCTTTGACTTGTGTTTCGTACTACTATTATACTACTAGATATTTTTCATAATTACGGTTTGTCCACACCAAATACATATGTTCCCACTTCTGACCCACGAAAATCTTGGTTGCGCTGTGAGTGCGAGAGTCCCTAGAGACTAGACTCATTCACTAAGTAATACATATATTTAGTGAATTACTGTCGTATCAAATTAATAAAAAAAGTTAAAATGTGGTTGGTTAAAGCATTATGTGTGAAATTAATATAGATTTCTTTTTCTTTCATGAAATCAATTCTTCATCGACGGTGCGTTTTGCTAAGCTAGGGCGAATTGGAGATTCTAAGTGCGATTAGCTCAGCGCCGCTTCCGATGTTGTCGCCGCCGCCTCCGGCGGAGACGCTGGGTGAGCCGGGTACGGATAGGGTAGAGAAAGCAAGTAATTTCAACTCTTGGGCAGAGATGGTTCAAGGTTCTCAAGGTATGAAAAAGTATGAGCTCGAGGTAGCTTTCAAGGATGGTCAGGGATCAATTGAAATACCGGATGAAGTTCTCCAGAATGCTAACCCACTTTGGAAGGATTTCTTAATAGGCAGATTTCTTTCTTCAGCGCCTCACATAGCGAAGATACACGCTATTGTGAACAGGATATGGACCAATGGAGATAAGTCCAAGAAGATTGACGTCTATGAAGTTGATTCCAAAACGATGAAGTTCAGGATATCTGATACACAAATGAAGGCTCGTGTGCTCAGACGTGGGATGTGGAATCTGGCAGGGGTTCCGATGGTCGTATCTCAATGGGATCCGGTTGCAGAAACTGCAGAAGAGCCTGAAGTCAAGTCTATACCTCTGTGGGTCCATCTCAAAAATGTTCCCCTAAACATGTACTCCGAGGCAGGTCTCAGCTTCATCACCAGTGTGGTTGGTGCTCCTGTAAGACTACATCCTGATACTAAAGCTTGCTTGGACTTGGAAAAGGCAAAAATTTTCGTGAATGCGGACTTATCTAAAGAACTTCCAAGGAGAATTAACTTCTCAAAGAATGGAAAATCCAGCTTGATTGAATTCTCCTACCCTTGGCTTCCACAAAGGTGCAACACTTGTGGAAAATGGGGGCATTTGGATTCTAAATGCATCGCTAATCAGAAAGCAAAAAGTCCTGCAAAAACACCCATTACCGATCAAGTCACAGTGGAAACAAGTAGTGGGCAAAGCGAAGCTATGGATACGTCAATAGATGTTACCGTGCCAGAAATAGTTGACTCGGTTCCACTGAGTACTGGTTCACACGCTATGATACAGTCTGAAGATAAAGCAGTAGAGGTTGAGGTAGGTAACACTAAAGGTGATGAAGTTGAAATATCACATGACGAAGAAGAGCCTGAAGAAGGACAGATAAATGAAAAATGGATTGATGTTTCACCTGGCAAGGTTGGGAGGAATTCCAATTCTACTCTGAAATTTGGGGAGGTTAAAATCATGTCCCCTTCTAGATATGCTGCTCTAGTTGACTTAGATGAGAATGGAGCAATATCATTAGAGGACAGTGATAAGCAAAGCAAGATCGACGATGAGACCATACCATCTGTAGCTCCAGAGCAACCTCATCTTGATGAAGGGAAGCAAGTTACATCTGCGGCTACTGGTCTACGATTAACTCTTCCTCGAACTTCAAAGACGAACCATAAAGTATTGGCAGGGGAAGGGGTAGTGCAAAACACTATACCAAAGCCTGGCTATACTGGTAAGAAAAGCACTAAAAAACCTTCCCAATGACTGGTTTCTTCTGGAATGTCAGAGGTTTCAACAAGTCTAATAAGCACTCGGTAGTTAGCAATTGGATCCGTAGTAAAGATCTTCAGTTTGGTTGCATAATAGAAACTCGAATAAAGGAGAGAAAAGCCAATAGAATTTTCACAGATGTCTTTAAGGGTTGGACTCTTTTGGAGAATTATGAATCAAGTAGGAAAGGAAGGATATGGGTTGTATGGGGACCAAATGTGCGGATAACTCCTGTGTTCAAATCCGATCAAATGATCACAGTTTCTGTTCTTCTACATGGACAGTCGGAGGAATTTTTCTGCTCTTTTGTTTATGCTGAGAACACTGTTGAAGAAAGAAAAAGGCTTTGGAGGGACATTAAGGATCATCAAAATTCTGCAATGTTTCAGGGGAAACCTTGGACTATCATGGGGGACTTCAATGAAATATTGGATATTGATGAACATTCAGACACGGGTAGTGCTTCTTCGATTTCAGGTATGAGGGATTTCGGTGATCTGGTTAGTTTTTGCAAGCTGACTGATATGAGCTATAATGGTCCCTGCTTTACATGGTGTAACAAGCGCATAGAAGGGTTGATATGCAAAAAGCTGGACAGGGTATTAATCAATGATATTTGGCTATCTAAATATGGTCAATCTTATAGTGTTTTCGAACCTGGTGGTTGTTCCGATCACCTGCGTTGTCGATTTTATATGGGAGCTGAGGAACATAAAAGGAAGAGACCTTTCAAATTCACTAACGTGGTTGCTACAATGCCTGAATTTCTACCAATGGTTGACAACTACTGGAAGGAAACAGATGCTTTATTTCATTCAACATCTGCCCTTTTCAGGTTCTCTAAAAAGCTTAAAGGTCTGAAGCCATACATAAGAACTATGAGCAGAGAGAAACTTGGACACATATCTAAGAAGGCCACAGAAGCTTATCAAATCCTTTGCGAAAAACAGGAAACTACTCTCAAATCCCCTACACAGGAGAACATTAAAGCTGAAGTTGATGCTCTAAATAGATGGCAACGGATCTCTGACTTGGAGGAGAAATTTTTAAAGCAGAAATCTAAAGTGCATTGGTTGAAGGTAGGGGATGGGAATAATAAAGTCTTTCATAATGCTGCAAAGGTGAGAGAAGTAAAGAATGCTATCAGGGAAATAAAATGTGCTTCAGGGCAAGTAGTTAACACTCAGGCAGACATCAAAGCTGAAGCGGAGAGGTTCTTCCATGAGTTCCTTACTTACACGCCTTCAAATTTTCAGAGCATCTCGGTCTCTGAGCTGCAAAATCTGCTTCAATTTAGATGCAGTAATGATGATAAGACAATGTTGCAGCAACAAGTTTCTGAGCAGGAGGTTCGAGAAGTTCTCTTCAAGATGGCTAGTAATAAAGCCCCTGGTCCAGACGGCTATAGCTGTGAGTTCTTTAAATCATCTTGGACTATCATAGGCTCCGATTTTACTACTGCCATACAGTCTTTTTTCCAGAAAGGGTTCCTGCCTAAAGGGATTAACACAACCATTCTTGCTCTAATTCCTAAGAAGGATAATGCAGAGGAAATGAAAGATTATCGACCCATCTCCTGCTGCAATGTTATCTATAAAGTGATCTCGAAAATCCTCGCCAATAGACTTAAAGGTATGTTACCCAAATTCATCACCTGGAACCAATCTGCTTTTGTTCAGAATCGTTTACTGGTGGAGAATGTCCTCTTGGCTACGGAATTGGTCAAAGATTACCACAAAAGTTCTATCTCATCAAGATGTGCAATGCAAATTGACATCTCCAAGGCGTTTGACTCAGTACAATGGGAATTTCTCATCAATGTGTTGACAGCCTTAGAGTTTCCAGAGCCATATATAAGCTGGATAAAGTTATGCATCTCAACAGCTTCCTTCTCTGTTCAAGTAAATGGAGAATTGGCGGGATTTTTCAGAAGTAATCGAGGATTACGACAGGGATGCGCTCTCTCGCCATACCTCTTTGTAGTCTGCCTAAATGTTTTGTCCCTGATGATTGATAAAGCAGCTGCTCAAGGGAATATTGGCTATCACCCGAGATGTCAGAACATTGCACTGACACATCTGTGTTTCGCAGATGATATAATGATTTTCAATGATGGAAAGAAAAGATCCATCGAGGGTGTTCTGCAGGTGTTTGATGAGTTTGAGAAGATATCTGGCTTGAAAATCAGTCTGGAAAAATCAAAAGTTTTTCTGGCAGGAGGTTCCAGCACACAACATCGGACAACTCTGGACAGCTTCTCGTTCGACTCAGGCCAACTCCCTGTGAAGTATCTAGGACTTCCACTTCTAACCAAAAGAATGACGGTCAGTGACTATATGCCTCTTATCGAAAGAATAAGAAAGCGTCTTAGCAGTTGGACAGGGCGCTTTCTCTCTAGAGCAGGAAGACTCCAGCTTATAAGCTCTGTCATTACTGGTCTAACGAACTTCTGGCTATCAGCTTTCAGGCTCCCAAGTGGTTGCATAAAGGAGATTGAGAGACTTTGTGCTTCTTTCTTGTGGTCTGGTCCGGATCTCAACCCAAAGAAGTCAAAGATCAGCTGGAAAGACATTTGCAAACCAAAAAAAGAGGGTGGATTGGGACTAAGACCGCTAAAGGAAACTAGCAACGTGACTGGTCTCAAACTAATCTGGCGCTTGACATCGTCTCAGTCCTTATGGACTCGTTGGATTAAAACCTACCTTATTAGAAAAGGATCCCTGTGGTCGTTAAATCAGAAGATGACTTCAGGTTCATGGATCTGGAGAAACATTCTGAAAATGAGGGATAAAGCTAAAGACTTCCACAAAATCAGCATTAAAAGTGGCCATTCTACTGCTTTTTGGTATGATGATTGGACAAAATTTGGTAGGCTGAAAGAGTTACTTGGTGATAGAGGTATTATAGACCTGGGGGTTCCTGACACAGCCACGGTTTGGGAAGCTCTGCATAACCGCAGAAGAAGAAGACATCGAGTTCACTTGCTAAATGAAATCGAGGATGAGATAGAAAAGCTTAAAAATGGGATGAATGAGACTGAGGAAGATGTACCCTTATGGAAGCACAAAAGCGGATGCTTCAAAGGCAGATTCTCTGCTACAGAGACGTGGATACAAATCCGGGAGACTCACGTTCACAAAGAATGGTACCAGGCTGTGTGGTTTAAACACAATACTCCGAAATACTCGTTCATGGTGTGGCTATCTCTACATGACAGACTCTCTACAGGTGATAAGATGCTCCAATGGAATGCAAACATCAATGCTTCCTGTGTGTTCTGTTCAATGCAACAGGAAACTCGAAACCACCTATTTTTTGAATGTGGCTATACGGCAGAGATTTGGACCTCACTGGTACAGGGGCTACTGCAACAACAGTTCACTTTGAACTGGCAGGAAATTATTGAGCTGCTCTCCGGTGACACCCCGAATAGCACCACAATGTTCCTAGTTCGATATGCTTTCCAAGCTGCTCTTCATAGTATATGGCGAGAGAGGAACTCAAGAATGCATGGTAATGCTCCTCAAACTCATCAACAAGTGCTCAGATTCATCGACAGAACCGTAAGAAATAGAATCCTGTCAATCCAAGCTTCTACGGGAAATCCTCTGGAAGATGGTCTACGGATTTGGTTTGGTACAAGGAATCACATGATCACTTGTCCCTCTCTTCCTGCTCACATTCTTTGATTTTTTCTACAGAAGAAAAGTATAGCATACTTTTTTTATCTTTTGAGAATCTTCAGATTCAAACACTAAGCACTTGATGTAACAAGATTTTGATTGAATAAATTTTACATTCATTCAAAAAAAAAAAAAAAAAAAATCAATTCTTCATCACAATTGCTTCGTACAACTTGTGTGTCTCTTGTCTTCTTTGTTAATCATGCCCCCCAGACAAAATGTTAGATCCACAAGTCCCAAGTGTTTGTTTGCGTGTGATTAAGACTAACCCTAATGAGTCTAGACTAAAACTCAAGACTAATCCCTCAAAACCCACAAAATTTTGTGTTTTCTTGCCACTTAAAACATGTATGAGTGGCCAAAAATGATTGAAATTACATTTAACAAAGCTTGAACTTTGCAAAAACATTTAAAATAAATCCTTCAACCATTAGACCACCACGACTTGATTAAAAAGAAAAAAATATTTAAAATTCTCCATTAACAATATATATGATGTTAATATACCTTTAACAAAAATACAAAACATATATAAATATATAATGTAATAGCAAAATTAAAGAATAGAAGAAAACAAACTTGATATTTCATATTGTCACGAATCATTGTTGTTTATAAAAATAAATTAACGAGCATATATATGAGAATGGGAGTCTCCCTCATTAACATGATAGGTCTCGAAAATGAGATTTTATATGATTAAGAATTTTAAACTCTGTACATCAACATTAAACAAAAAGTGACATTTCAACACCTTCGAGACTTCGGTTCTAAACCCCACCACTTTCTTCTATTTTCTCTACAACTCTCATGTACTTATTATTAATTAATTAAGATACAAGACTCTTAATCATCGCTTGTTTCCTTAAACAAAAGTTTAAAATTACCCTCTTGCTTTAATCCCATTTCCAAGCTACCACTTACGTAACTTACGAGTAATGCCATCGTCATTCATTATAATATTATGCATGCATAAAAAATATATATATTATGCATGCATATACACATAAATGTGTATGTATGGAACTGTAAATATAAGAGGTGGCATTATTGTAACATAAGTCACTTTTGTCCCATTATTATATGTGTCACACATAATGTGTGTATATTTCTTTTCTTTTTTGTCAACTAATGTGGGGCTCGAAAATAATATCTATATATACTCAATAATTAACTAAAAGAGTATCATTTTCATGTTCTGTAAAAATCTTCTTGTTGGTAAAAACCAATATATATATATATATATATATATATATATATACTCTAATCATAGATTTATATTATATCTATCTTTTTCACCGGAATTATAAGATTGGTAAAGACAAATTTTTCCGATATACAAAGCCGGAGGACGACAAGATGTCCCCAGAGTCAAAAGCCCAAAAGAGGGAAGGCAAAGCCCAAACCGAACATACAAGCCCGATCAAACTAATACAATCGAAACAAAGTTAACAAGGCTAACCGAGAATCTGAGATGCTGAATAATCGCGCAGACAATGGGAAACGCAGAACAAAGCAGTAGACGCAGAGAAACCGGTAGAAACCAATAACCAAACACGAGAATCTACCACTTAACCACCTAAATTTCACTTTGAAAACCTAGATCACTCTATGCATCCCCATTGGGGTAAGCCTTACAAGAAATGACTGGTAGACCTAAAGAGAAACCTACTTATTCGACTAATCTAAAAGACGGTGGAAGGACTAGACTTTTTTAAGATTCTCGAGATACAAGATAACCGAATCTAACATGACCTAAGCCAAGCAACTACAACCGCAAATCCCAAGTTCCAAGATAAAGCCGTTGAATCTCAAGCCTAGCAACCATTGTCAACAGCCAACTATTGAAGATCGAGGCAGGACCAAAAGAAACCAGTAAAGAACCGAAAATAACACTTGTACAACTAAACCACCCAAACAGGTTACCAAAACAACACAAGCATAATCAGATCTTAAAGGAGGCGGCATGACACGAGCCAGAATTGATGAGATCCACCGGAAAACCAGCAAAGACCACACGAATCGCCGCACCATCTTCAGCCGTGACGTCACAGGACCGATGCCACAGAGCCACCACTACGCAGATCCGGAAACCACCGTCCCCCACACTGGGCAATACCCGAGCCACGAACCAGCCGGAGACCAGAGAAGACGCTTCACCTAACACGCCACCACGGAGCACCAACCACTCGCACAAACCACTCCCGGCGGCTATGGAAAACGGTGAGCTCGGCGGAGAAAGAAACTAGACGGGCAGCACCTAAGAACGAAGACGAAGAAAAAAGAGCCTAAACGAACCTCCGACGGCGACGAGAGGCGCCGACCGCCGGAGAAAAACCAGATCGGAGAAGTTTTGCGGCGACCTCGATATAAGAGCCTGGGAGAAAACCTTTCGCTCGGGGTTTTTTTACTTGTTGTAAGCTATATCTTACAAAAACGCTGATTTTGACCGGTTGTGGTTATAAAGACTAAAAATCACCAAAGACAAAACCTAAAAATACCAAACTAAGTGATATTTGGAAATAAATCATACAATATATATACTTTGATTCCCAGCATGAGAGATATATTATTTTGATTTGGCCCATAACCACGATTTCATCATCAAAAACAAAATTTATAGTTTAATGGAAGATTACTCGACTCAGGATAATGAAATTGTTTAGCAATAACTAAAGACACATTACAAGAGCTAAAGTGGTCGAAAATGATGAAAATGATATTTCAACTTTTTTTTTTGGCATCAAAAGAAAACTTTTACTAGTAGAACAAGAAACATAGAGTTTGGATCTTGGACTAGCCAAAAGGAAATCTCTCTAGATACATAAGGTTTCAGTAACTCGCATGATCTTGCACTCTTAGCTAGAGTATTTGCACGGATGTTTTGAGACCTTGGAATGAAAGAGAGTTTAAACTCTCGATTAAATTTGAAATCGTCAATTTCTGCGGCAAGAGCTAGCCATTCCTCCTCACCAGCTATTGACAATCTGTTTCGAAGTGCAGTTGAAGATAGTTTCTAAGTAACAGCTCCTTCATCGTCCAGATTAAGCCTTCAATTTCCGTGTGTAAAAGAGACATAATGTGTACGATGCAGTCCCAACCGATGAGCTCAATCCGCCTATTCTCGCGCAGGATGAATCCATTGCCCGTATTGTCGTGTTTTCACACCCAATACATGTCCACCTGACATCTTACCGGGTTTCCTTCTTGTGCTGGAGCATCACTCGGGTCTTGAGCGTCGAGCGAGACAGCGGCTTCAATCGAAGCTGGAGGCAAGTCCTCTTCAGCGTCCACATTTCCATGATTATTTGTGCCACTTTCCACACCCCAGATTTGTGGCTTGCAAGTTGCAAGGTATACTCCGAGGATACATCTTCACCCCTAAAGACCTTTGCATTACGGTCTTTCCATATGTACCATAAGATTCATGTAAAAGGTTCCAACGCATTCTCTCTCACTCCCATATCCTTCGCTCTCTACGGGAGGAAATCAAAATTTACAAAAATGTGTTAGGATTATGTCCTGAAATCATATTGTACTTACTCTGATAGATAGTTGTATTGTCGAGATCGGACAATTCATGTGATACTAGGTGGTCATAATGTTTTGCTAGAAGCCGCTTATGACTTTATGAGTTGTAACTCATTACTAGTATTATGTGGACCTACAGGGTCACACACCTAAGCAAGTTGGATGTACTTCATAAGGGATTGATCATTGGTAAATGGTCTAGTCAATGTGTATTGGATACACATTGAATATTGTGTTTTAGAGGATGTGTCGATCGACACTAAGCAGTGTGTCGATCGACACTATGAACGGATCGAAATTCTCATTTCGGTTCATGACTTAATTAATCATGGTTTGGTCCAGGGATTAATTAGGTCTTCTCAAGGGGCTA
This sequence comes from Orychophragmus violaceus, assembly GCA_030180135.1. Classification (NCBI taxonomy): domain Eukaryota; kingdom Viridiplantae; phylum Streptophyta; class Magnoliopsida; order Brassicales; family Brassicaceae; genus Orychophragmus; species Orychophragmus violaceus. The sequence continues at coordinate 100,073,244 of CM058233.1, forward strand.
TATATATGATGTTAGCCACGAATTTTAGAAGGTTCATTTTGACAGCCACCTCTTGAAACACAGGAATCCCAAGAAGATCTTTGATCCCGGCACTAGCATCACGGTGGATTCCAGCTTGTGTGCGTGTGGACTAAGGTAGAGGCGCAGCAATTGAGGCGCTAGAGATCTCGTTTATCTGACCATATTCCGCTGCAAATCTCCAGGTAAACACGAGATCATCGGTAAGGATTCAATATACAAACCCTAGATCCTAGGCTTCAGGAACTTGATGCAATTCTGAAACTGTTAGAATTGGCCCAAGATCCATCAGTGGAATCAGAGCCTTAGGGTTTTAATCATTAAATATGAAGCATGTAATTCGAATAATGATTTATTTGAAGAGGTTAATGCTTGCTAGTTTTCGTTTTGATGAAAATAATCTCAGATTTTGTTTCTTATCGAAAACGAAGAACCTGTGTTTTCGCACAGTGTCGATCGACACAAGTTTGTGTCGGTCGACACACCGCGAAAACGATCTTAAAACTTTAGGGTTTTCGCACAGTGTCGATCGACACTAAGTTTGTGTCGGTCGATGCACCGCGAATACGCTTATTAAAATTTGGGTATCGATCTTAGAGATCGCATTGTGTCGATCGACACACTGGGTGCATCGATCGACACAGGCTGTGCGAAAGGATAGATTGGTTCAATTGGATTGAACCGGTTATCTCGCATGGGTACATTTCATGATACCCTACTGTGTCGATCAACACAGGATAAGTGTCGGTCAACACAAGCCTTGCGATTGGTTGATCGGTTCAATTGGATTGAACTGGTTATCATGCTTGGTTAAGGTAGATCAGTTCGGTTTAAATTAGATGAATTGGTTCAATAGGATTGGACTGGTTATCTCAATTAGTATAAACCGATTTGATTGTATAAGATCAGTTTGATTGGATAAGTCGGTTCAATTGGATTGGACCGGTTATCGCGATTAGTTAAAACTGATTGAATCGGTTCAATTGGATTGACCAGTTATCGGGTTTTTGTTAAGGTTGGTTACGAACCGTAATCGTTTGGTTATTGAACCAAATGATTGAGAAACCGAACCAAATGACCTAACCCACTTTTGTTAGAACAATTAAAACTCAATTAAAATTAAAAGTTAAACATGTTCTAAACCCATTGAATACACATTGGATGTGTATTAGATCAAAGCTTAGTTTTCAATATGGTCAACTGTCAAGACTCATTTCGTTGTTGTGATAGTCTTGCCAAGAGCTTGGTGTCCACAATTACATGAGTAAGACAGGTAGTTGTGTTGATGGTCTTGCAGTGCTTGACATAAACAATTACATGACCTAAGAGATTGATTTACTAACCTTTTAAAGTTCCGTTTCCTCAACTAAATATCAAGTGACCTTGATGTCTTGCCCAATCTTGTCTACTGTCAAGACTCATTTCGTTGTTGGATAGTCTTGGAGTCCTTGGTATCTACAATTACATGAGTAAGGCAGGTGATCATTGATAGACTTGCAGTGCGACTGTCAATGATCACAAGACTGAAGAGATTGGTTTACTTGACTGGGCTATCAGAAGTCCTGGGCCCAGAGACATCAGAGTGGATGAGACATGGATTGTCTTATCTGCGACCAAGAGTTATACTGGGTACAATTAGCAATGATTTGCTTACCTAGATAACTGAAGTTTGGGTGATGGCGAGTCGTCCACTCAGATTTTGGTGAAGTATGGGTCTTGTATCATTATATTCATAGAGGAAACATAGTTTGAATATAATGCGAGTTTTCTTATTAGATAAGATTCCTCATTTCCTGAACTTCATAACTAAAACTTTTCTTTTCTTAGTTTTCAGCCTATGTCTAAAACTACTTTCTCGTTGCGATCCGTCTTTGAGAATGACAAGTTAAATGGATCAAATTTCCTGGATTGGTATCGGAACTTGAGATTTATTCTCAAGCAAGAGAATAAGGACTATGTCCTTGAGAAAGCTCTCCCTGAGAGGCTTGGGACCAATGCCTCGCATGTATATGATGCTTGGAATAAGCATTATATTGATGTGGTAGATGTGTGTGGTCTGATGTTGGCTACCATGAAATCAGGACTTAAAGAGTCAACACGAGAACATGGAGTCGCCAATCGAGATGATCACCAGCCTGAAACTGATGTTTCAGGATCAAACACGAGTTGAGAGATACCAGATGGTCAAGTCTCTCATTGGGTGCAAGCTACCAAAGGATGCTCCAGTGAGTCCTCATGTCATTAAAATGATGGGTTACATTGATAACCTGGAGAAACTGGATTGTCCTGTTAGCCTAGAGTTGGCTACTGAAATCATCCTGCAGTCACTGCCGTCAAGTTATGATAAGTTTATCAAGAGCTATATCAAGAATGGCTTGACGAAGACGTTGACTGAGCTGCATGGCATGCTCAAGACAGCTGAGCAAAACATCATAAAGGGTAAAAGGTTTGAGAAATCTTGTGTAGACAAGGGTGGAGGCAAGGTCGTCCAGATTTGGAATCAGGATAAGCATGTGTCATCTTATAAGCCCAAGTCTGGCCCATCTGATGTTGATAAGTTCTGCTATTGTGAAGAGTTTGGGCATTGGAAGAGAAATTGCATTAAATTCTTGGAAGATTCACAAGAGATGAAGGAGATGTACGGAACTTCTTCTTCAGGTATTGTGTTATTACTTCAAGTTCTACGTAGGTATTGGATACTGGTTGTGGTACTGATATTTTGAAATATGCAGGGCCTAAACAACAGTAGAACGTTGAAGAAAGGACAAGTGGAACTGCGCGCCTGGAATGGAGCAATGGTTGCTGCATTAGCCGTAGAGATCCTCCACTTGCAGGAGCCTTTCAAGCTTGGTTTTTGAATTAAGTAATTGCTGCTATGTACCTGCTTTAAGCAGAGATGTCTTTCATTTTCTTATAAGAATTTGGATGTTTTTCATTTTGATAAAAGACAAGTTTTGCTCTTTTGATCTTGATGAAATATTCTATAGTAGCACCCCTTTTTGAAATGGGTTTTATATCTTAAACCAATGTACGCCTGTAAATAACATAAATACCAAACGGTTTAAGTCTGAAGACTCGAACTCGATTTTTCCTTAGCATAGTCGTTTAAACCACATGGAGTGAAGCGAATTCAGAAGATCCATAGTTATGGGCCTTTGGGCTCATTTGATTATAAATCATATGAGATATGAATTCTGCTTACTGGGTCAAATGTCTAAGGCTTCTTTAGCAGAGCTAAAGAAAAGGGCCAGAGGCTTATTGGGCCTTGCTCATACTGATGTATGTGGCCCGGTGAGCATTAGTGCCAGACGAAAACTTCAGTACTTCATTACCTTTATTGATGACTTCAGTAAGTATGGCTGTGTTCATTTGATAAGACACGAGTCAGAATCCTTTGAAATGGTCAAAGGAGTTCCAGAATGAAGTATAGAACCGATATGACAGAAGTATTAAAGATCCTCGATTAAATCTTGGAGGAGAATACTTGAGTCAAGAATTGAGTGATCATCTAAGTGAGTGTGAAGTCATCTCACAGCTCATTTCTCCTGGAAAACCTAAATGGTGTTTCTGAGAGAAAGAATCGGACCTTATTGGATATGCTCCGATTAATGATGAGTCACATGAATCTTCCATTATCCTTTTTGTAATACGCTCTAGAAATGTCTGTATTTACGCCAAATATTTTTCTATCAGAATCAGTTGAAAGACACCACATTGGATGTGGACTGGGAGTTTTCCAAGTATGTTTTCTTGATTAATTGGGATTGCAAGGTTTATGTAAAGCAGTTGTCAACTGACAAGCTTGAACCCAAATCTGATAAGGGCTGCTTCGCTGGTTGTCCTATGGAAACCAAGGCTTATTACTTTTGCAACCAATCCAAGAACAAAGTTTTGTTGTTCGGAACTCTGTTTTTCTAGAAAGAAAGTCTCTTTCCAAGAAGAACAATGGGAGTAGAAGTACAACTCGAAGAAATTCGAGAAACACAGGAGGCTGCTCAACCTGTTGAGGGAGAGCAGCGGTGGGATCTACAAAGTGATGTAGGACCTACACCTGTGGAGCCTGAATTTTGCAGATCTGAATGGATCCGTCACTAACCCGAGAGTGATTTCTCGTAACCAATTGCCGTGATCTGTTGATCATTGAAAAGTGACGAGCCTGCGAAATTCAAAGGAGCGATGGTGAGCCCCAACTCCGAAAATTTGCTAGGTATGCATGTTAGCTTCACCGATCTATTTCTGGATTGAAGCAAACATCTTGGGGTTGGAATCTACGTTCTGTTAAAACGGTCAAAAGTTTTGACTTGATCAGGAACGAATAGGAACCGTGCGTTTACAAGTAAACTAGTGGGAGCGTAGTTGTATTTCTCACACAGTATGTGTATAACATACCTAATCTCATAAACGACGTTCCGTCGCTTAAGTCTTATCAGGACTTGGGTCGGAAGTCAATTTCAACAATAGACATGGGAGAAGCCGTGTGAGTTCTTGGAATAAGGATCTATTGAAATAGATTGGGGTAGGCTAATTGGATCGTGTCAGAATCCTTATGTTGATAAGGTATTGGACAGTTCCAATATGCATGATTCCAAGAATGGCTTCACACCAAAGGTCTTGTGGCAATAATCTTAGCAAGAAGAAGTGTCTTGGACACTGGCTGAGCTAGTATCTATGAGTCTGATTCCTTATGCTTCTGCAATAGAATCCATCATGAATGCCACACTTTGCGCTCGTCTAGATGCAGCTTACGCATAAAACATGACAAGAAGATACCAATATGTTCCGGTAAAAGTCACTGGACAGTTGTAAGAAATATCCCCAAATGTTTGAGGAACACTAAGGATAGGTTCTTGTTAAACTGAGAAAGTGACGAATCTGTTATGAGTAGTTAGACGGACAAAGACGATTCCCGGTTCCCACCTGGTTATGACTCTTTGTCTGTGTAGCGGTGCTATCTGTTGGAAGGGCTCCAAGCAGGGGACCGTAGAATAGTGCTTATTAATGAATAGCGGTGTGGTTTGTTGGAATGGTTCCAAGCAAGAACACTGCAGCCTCTCTCACAACCTAAGCACGAGTTTTGTACGGTTGTTGTAGGTACTAGATATCTGAAGACATGGTCTTGATTCTAGTGGGAGTTATGTTAGTTATGATGTTCACATAGACATGCTATGGTCATGTTTATGAAAAACTGACATCAGCATTATTTGATTATTGGATAATTAAATAATATTCCCAAAGTATTTTATGTTCATTTTATAGGTCATCAAGTTGAGGACTTGATCAGGAAACCCTATAAGTGAAAGATGACATAAAATTATGTTTGTCCCTGGTCGTAGGTTGTTAAAGTGGGACACTAACAACCGTTAAGACCAGCATGTGAGGTGACGTATGACTAAGTTTCTTGGAGTCATTGATATGAGTATCAACGTCAATCACATAGATATATGTTGGTGAACATATGATCGGATATGACCCGCTAATGAGAAATCTACATGATAGTTATATCAGTGTCATAAGAGGTTCTCATTACGACTATAGAGTATAGTCCTTAGACCTGAGTTCATCATGCTTTCTAGCATGTGAATTGGTGCGCTTTGACCTTGTCAAACGTCGTTCCGTAACTGGCGGCTATAACGGCATTGCTTAGGCGTATCATGAAGTGTGTGTAGAAACATGGATGGAACAAGAAGGGATTTGTCCCTCCTATATAACAGGAGATAAATATCTCAGGGCCCATCGAAGATTTGATACTGAGAAAAATGCATGGCCGTGCTCAAACGAGGTGATTGTCAGTTGTTTGTTTTATCAGTATAAATCAGGATTTCGATGAACATGATGTTGGCTATAATAAGGATGACACAGTTTCTTGCCTTATGCCATATCGAGATATAGCGATAAAGGGATTATGGGAATAGATGATTCCAGTACAAGTGGGAGATTGTTAGGATTATGTCCTGAAATCATATTGTACTTACTCTGATAGATAGTTGTATTGTCGAGATCGGACAATTCATGTGATACTAGGTGGTCATAATGTTTTGCTAGAATCCGCTTATGACTTTATGAGTTGTAACTCATTACTAGTATTATGTGGACCTACAGGGTCACACACCTAAGCAAGTTGGATGTACTTCATAAGGGATTGATCATTGGTAAATGGTCTAGTCAATGTGTATTGGATACACATTGAATATTGTGTTTTATAGGATGTGTCGATCGACACTAAGCAGTGTGTCGATCGACACTATGAACGGATCGAAATTCTCATTTCGGTTCATGACTTAATTAATCATGGTTTGGTCTAGGGATTAATTAGGTCTTCTCAAGGGGCTATATATATGATGTTAGCCACGAATTTGAGAATGTTCATTTTGACAGCCACCTCTTGAAACACATGAATCCCAAGAAGATCTTTGATCCCGGCACTAGCATCGCGGTGGATTCCAGCTTGTGTGCGTGTGGACTACGGTAGAGGCGCAACAATTGAGGCGCTAGAGATCTCGTTTATCTAACCATATTCCGCTGCAAATCTCCAGGTAAACACGAGATCATCGGTAAGGATTCAATATACAAACCCTAGATCCTAGGCTTCAGGAACTTGATGCAATTCTGAAACTGTTACAATTGGCCCAAGATCCATCAAAATGGATTTACTCGGGAACACACCCTGAGGTAATGGTATTGTTGATAAAGCACAACATTAGATCGCCGGAGGACACTCAAAAAGAATGTGGTTTATTGTCTAGTCTTCCGCTCCACATCTCTGGCACCTTCTGTCAGTCCCACAGTGGCGATCTGCAAGACGACTAGCTGCAAAGACAAATCCTGATAATGCCTGCCAGAGAAAGTGTTTGACTTTGCTTAGCGTTTTGACTTTCCAGACCTCTTTCTTGATTATATCCATGTTGGGTTTTATTGTCAATTGACTTACGTTGTTCGTTGGCCACAAAGTATCCAGCTTTGACCGTATAAACCCGGACTTGGACTTCTCCCAGCTATAGCAATATGTGCGGTTATTCTTCGAAATTTGAATATCCATAATTCGACCAGCATCATATGGAGCAATTAGTTCATGTAGCAGTCTGCGATTCCACTGTTTTGTTGGAAAGTCGATAGGGTAGTCCACTCGGAGGGCAGGGTCGTAGATATCGGATAGGACTTTTGCGGGTAGGTAGTGGGAATTGAGAATCCAATTATCCTCCCAAACCTTGGTTTATGTCCCATTTCCAATTGTTCTTCTTAGGCCCTCTTTCATGATGTGTTTTACTGTTTGAATACTCCTCCAATTGAATGAGGGATTGTTCGCCTTTTCTACCAAGACCGGGTTTGAATGTCTGAAAGATCGCCCTTTTAGAACTCTTGCTAGCAGAGAGTTTGGAAATTTTAGGAGGCACCATAACTTTTTGCCAAGAAAGCAATGTTCATATCCCTAAAACCCCTAAACCCTAGGCTGCCCATGTCCAATGGAACACAAATGCTCTCTCATGCCACATAATGAAGTCATTTGTTATTGTTCTTTGTATTCCACCAAAAGTGGGACACCACACTGGTTAGGTTTTTTGTTATGCCCTGAGGAAGTAAAAAGCCCGACATTACGTAGGCCGGAGTAGCTTGTGTTACAGATTTAATTTGTTCCTCCTTGCCCCCCTTAGATAAAAGTCTAGTAGACCATGTGTTGGTCCTACCATACAATCGTTCTTGCACGAATGCAAATACTTCCTTTTTCGATCCACAAATTTGTTCTGGCATCCCCAGATACATCCCCATTCCTTCTTCCTCATTTATACCAATTCATCTTTTCAGATCTGTTTTTGTGGACGCTACGACCTTAGAACCGAACATAACTGAAAATATTGCTTTATTCAGGTGTTGTCTTGAGGCATACCCGTAGACGTCAATGATTCATATCAACTCCTCGCATTAATTTTTCTCCTCTTTACAAAAGAAGAGGTTATCGTCCGCGAAGAGAAGATGTGAAACTTCCGGGCTTGATCTCGCAATTTTCACTCCCAAGATCCTTCTTGAACGTTCTGCTTCACGTATGTGCGCGATTATAACTTCATTGCAGATGATAAAAAAGAAGAGAGAGAGAGAGGGGGTCTCCTTGGCGGAGTACACGAGATGGTATTATGTTCCCTTTAGCCTCGCCATTGATGAGGACCTAATATGATACTGTTGATATGCATCTCATAATTCTGTCCACAAAAGTTGTGTTGAACCCCATAATAATCATAAGGGCTTCAAGAAATATCCATTCTACTATGTCGTATGCCTTGCTCATATCTTTCTTGATAGCCATGTACTTCGATTTGTAAATTTGATTGGTTTTTAGGGCATGGAACATTTCTTGGACTAGTAAGATGTCAATAATTAATTTTCGAGCCACAAAGGCCGATTGTGTTCCCAAGATTAGATTCGGTAACACTTTCTTTAATCTAGTAAAGAGGATATTTGATATAATTTTGTATCATATGTTACACCAGCTTCTTGGCCGAAACTCAGCCATCAAAGATAGTCGCTCGACTTTCGGGATCAAATAAATATTCGTCCGGTTTAGTCTTGCATCAAACTCTCCGGTCTCAAAGAATTCATTCACGATTTCGATCACATTTGCACTTATCATCTTCCAAAAGTGTTGGTAGAAAAGGCTTGTCATACCATCCGGCCTGGGAGCCTTATCCGGGTTTATTGCAAAAACTGCATCCCTTATCTTATTTTCTGTGGGCTTCCACACTAAGGCTTCATTCATGTTCCGAGTGACTGTCGCGGTAGTAAACCGGAGGGTTTCTTCGATATCAATCAGAGACGACGAGTCGAACAAATTCTGAAAATATTCAGTAGCAACCTGCTCAATGCCTTTGTCTGTTTCAACCCATTGGTCACTCGTGTTTTTAGCTTAACAATGCGGTTTGAGCTCTTCTTTGTTTCGTGATCGCCTGGAAATACTTAGTATTCCTATCCCCATCTGGAAGGTGGATCACTCTACTCTTTTGTCTTCTGAATATGTCCTCATCCCTAAAAGCATCACATAGCTTCCATTTAAGTATTAAGCTCTTCCTCGTTTGAAATGTGATCCTCCTCTTGAACTCTGTTAAGTCTCTTTTTAATCTGAGCTATAAGCTTCTGATTACTGGATTGAGTGGTCCTTTTCCATTTAGATATTAATCTGCGGCAATTAGCAATTTTATCCGCTAGAACTTCATCCTCAGTCCTATTAAAGGGGCTCCACCCATTACGGATAGCTTCCACAAAACCCTCTTTCGTGAGCCAGCGTTTGTAAAATTTAAAACTTCCCCTCCTTCTAACATCTTGCTATTTTAAAGAAATGAGTATAGGGCGATGATCTGATCCCCATCGTAGAAGATACTCCACATTAGTGTGGGAAAAAAATACTATGACATTCTTCATTACCAACTACTCTGTCGAGTCTACATTGAATCCTCTATGATCTTCTTCGATCCGCCTAGGAAAGCGAATTCCCTTTAAACGGAAATTCAATCACACCACAATTGGAGAGCATAGTCTTGAAATGTAAGAAGGAATCCTCTGAGTGCTTACGTCCTCCTTTCTTCTCGTCGTTTCTTGTGATCTTATTAAAGTCACCCATCATTAGCCACGGTCCATCCCTAGTGAGACTAGTTCGGATTAACCATTCCCACACATTTTCGCGGAATTCAGTAACCAGATCTCCATACAGAAAGGTAATATAGAGTTTGTGCGCTTTTATTCATGCTTCAATATAAATCATTCGATCGTTCGAGAATAACACTGTAACCTCAAAATCATCCATATAAAACAAAGCCATGCCACACTTTGACCAATCGGTTACACGGTGACCAATCTATCATAACCAAACTCAACTTGAACGTCTTGCATAAAAGAAAATTTGTTTTTAGTTTCGGAAAGAAAAAGAAAAATAGCATGAAGTAACGATGCAACTCCCGCAGGTGCTTCTTGGTTAGGTAAGATCCTCCTCCCTTAAAGGTCCATGTTATTGCACTCATATTGGAGTATTGGGTGGTTTCTGGGACCCCATCCTAACCTAAAAGAGAAGAAGATTTTCTACTAGAAGCAGACAAATACACCTCAGCACGAGGGAAGAGTGCTGAATATGCGTTCCGTGAAGCTGGTATCTTCGGCTGTCTCAGCTGTTTACGTTGAGGAGAGTTCTTACCCCCCCCCCCCATGGAGCTTTTTTTTTTATGTTGCAATCCTTTTTTTATCAGGGCTTAGTTGAGATTTTTTTCTTGCATGTCCCCACATTTTTCCTGGGACGTTTCTGCACCGGTTTTATCGAGTTGGTACTAATAATCAGATTTGTGGCTCTGAGGGTATTTTTCATCGGTTCTTTGGACCGAGTCTCCTTCTTTCCTCGGGTAGACTCCCTCTCTGGAGTTAACTGAGAAATCCCTCTAGTTTATCTTCATTTGGGCCAGGAAAATTCTTCAGGTACACCCCTAGAAGGTCGTCATTCTCCATAAAATATCTATCTAATTCCATGTCTGCATATTCTCCTAACAATCTTTCATACTCCTCCTCGTACTCATCGTCCACATTGTTCTTCCTGGTGGTATTTCCAGAAGCTTGTGTAGTCTATGTGATCTTATCATCATTCCGCGATGGAAGCACTATCATACTAGTAAGCATAGGAAAAGGTTCAATGGCATCTGTCTATAATATAATTCCATTGTCAGCTTGTACTCATCCATTCCTACGACTTCCTTCTTCAGCCTGTTGTTGCTCACTTCATTGATCATTATCAATTTTTCCTTGTTCTCTAATCCTCTGCGAATCAGAGGGGCGAACAGAGTCTGGTGTTATTTTTGGGAGTGTATCCCTCTTTTTCAGTTTACCCTCGGTTTCAGTTGCGATTGCTTTCCCTTTCAGTTGACGTTTTCTTTCCTCCTCAGACTCTGTCGTCATTTGTTCTATTTCTTTCTCCCCAATATTATTTTGCACATGTCTCTATTCCACCATTTTCAGCCTGGTGATTATTATAGTGGGCCAGTCGGGGACGCTCCTCTCTTCTCCAGTATGGTCGAAAATCCGAAATTGTTCTCTGTGAATCCGGTGAAGCAATAAGATTTGCAGAATTGTGTTTATTCACCACGACATTCTCTATTCTGATCCTCGTACTACGATTTGTAGGGTATGACGTCCTGTCTCTCGATTTTCACGTCGAGGATGATGAATCTGTACCATATATTGACGGATAGTGTTCATCGTTCTATCTTCGATACGGGTGGTATGAATCCCGATTTTGGGGACAATGAGATGATGGAATGTCCTCCAGTCTATGCCACACATCTTTGCTTTGTGACGATCTATTTTCTTGTATCTTGCTCCTCATATATTTTCTTTGCTGGTTCCTCTCCTTCTTCTTCTCCTTGGCAACACCCCGTCTCTTCCGTGAGGAGCAAACACCTCTCTTCTATTATGAGAGTTCTCAGCACTGGTCGCTCCCAACTTGGAGGTTGTCTCTTTGGCGCTCAACCTCTGAGGCCTAAAAAATGCTTCATGAGTAGCTAGCTCTTCTTTTAACTTCTTGTCTAAACGCTTGACGCGGTTTTTCTCCTTTTGTTCGATGAACATGAGCGGGTAGGTACCCTATTCATGTGAAATCTTCTTACACGTAAAATAGTACATGTGTAGACCCTCATAGACGAGTTTTATTTTGATGAAGTATCCATTCTTAATCTCAGCCCTCCGTTCAAACTTCAGTGGTTCATCACCATTAACCTCAACTCGGACTCGACATCCATCCACGTCTACCTTGTCTACTGCACCTAGGGCTCTTCCAATATTCAAGAAAATAGCATATTTTCTATAGTGAATAGAGACTCCATCTATTGTGACCCAAAACATCATGGTATTTGGATCATCTATCCTAACACATGGGATCCATCTCTCCAAAAAGAAGCTCCACTTATTTAAGTGGTATGGGCGACATTGTAAGACCTTTAGGAGATCCTCCTCATTATCAAAGTCAAATTGGAGTTTTTTATTTCCAAGATTTTTCCACGAACACGACCCTCCACATCCCAGATCCGACGTCTCAGCATATGCTTAATGAGAGCATCAACGCTTCTCCCATCAACATGAAACATCCTTCCAACCAGAATAAGTTTAAACTTTTCAATAAGATCTGAATAATCAAAGGCCAAAATCTTGATTATGTCATCTTCTTCCGCCATCCTCCTGCAAACATGACGGGATCTGTCTTCACTTGTACATTTTCCAGAGTTTCGATTCATTCTCAGTCGTCGTGTTACTCTTTTAACAAAAAAATCGCCTTAAAATAGGGGAAAATTCTTTGTAGACAGATCCGGTACACTCGATGCTAGTAGCTAAAGAATCAGGGTTCACCAAGATCTAGCCAAGACAATAAGCAAAAAACAGCACCCTAGAACAGGGGAGTTGAGCAGAAACAAATCCAATACTTGAAGTTCCAGTAACGTATCGAAGAAGAAACACCGAGAGATCTGATTACTTTTTACCAGAATTTGAGGATTGGCACCGGCCTGACCGAGAAGAGTGTTGGTATTTTCCTTCTCTTGTCAGTTTACCGAAAGACTTCAGTAGGTAGCGGCGGTGGTGAGCGAAAGTTCGATCTTTGGAGTCGCCCTATAAATGGCCAAAAACCCTAGCAGAGCCGTCATTTTTTTGTAATCGTCCTAAAAATTAGTTAAATGATTTTTTACTCTTTATAACGGTTTTCTAATAAATCTATTTTCGTCGAAAATTGATTTTATTGAAATTCGGTTGGATTATTCTTCTCCAAATCAGTTGGATTATTCTGACTAAAATGTTTGAAACATGATCGAAAATCGGATGTTCCTACTCGAAAATATTTTAAATGTGTTTTTTTTTTGTGAGGCATTTTAGAAACGGGATAAATAATTTATATATACAAAAATTTCAAAATAGTTCAGAATAAAATTCAAAGGCTTACATAGCGCTTATAAAAAAAGCTACATTCGTTTGTCAAAAAAATAAAAAGGTTACATTCTCAAAATGTTTGTAAATGTCAACTGATTTTTTTCCAATGGGTTTGGACTTTCCTGTTGGGTCTTGCACCGCGATGATCAAATATCTGTAAGGCCCAAAATGTTTATGAAATAATATTTAGGCCTAGAATAGTTTTCCTACTAATCCCAGACCGTCGTTTTAATTGAATGACGAACGTCGCTGCTTCCGTCTTACTCTTCAACAACAAACAAACAAACAATACGAGGCCCGGCCCGAGATCATTTTCTGCCTAAAGCAGAAACAAATTTTGAGCCCATTAAAGAATACACTTTAAATAAAGAAAGCAACAACTGCAAAGGATTTGAGTACTTGGAGTCAGCATAGAAAGACATATTTCATATCTTCCCAGATCTTTTAGAGAGAGAGACTTTTCTCTCATCTCTTCCTTCATCTTTCCTTCTTCCCAGATCTAAATATTTCAGAAAGAGATGAAAGAGTGATGAATTAAGCGACTATTTTGTTCTTTTGGCTTTTGTTTCTGCTGCTGTCGTCGACTGCCTCGCTTCGGCGAATCCTTTGTCGTCCTTATCTATACAATAAGCGGAAGCTTCGCCGTCTCGTTTTCCGGCGTCTTTGTCGGACTCGGCGTAGCTTGGATCCGGGCCTTCTATCTGTTTATCGATCTTACCATGGCGTTTGTCCACCCCAGCACTGTCGCCCACCTTCTCTCTCCACCTTTGTTGCCGAGCGCTTACGCCCGACTCATGAAACGCTTTGGTTTCGGTGGTCAAGTTGGTTGGGTGAAGGTTCTGATTTTCTATGCGGTGTTTGTGGCAGTTTTAATGGTATTGATCGACATGAAGTTCAAGCTGTAGCAGCTATGGCGTTTTTTGGTGACCGGGAAGTTCTCACCGTTTTGCATGTACACCGCTTCCCTCTGCTCGACGCGTGGCAAGCATCTAAGAGACACATTTGCGTGTTTCCTTTCTCGCAAAACACTGAGACGGTTCACTTTTAATATGGGCCAATGTTAGCCCAATATGCTTTGTATGCGTATGAAAGCCTGTAGCCTGTCCTTTTTCTGTAACTAACACTGCCCTTTTGGGCCTTTAATGAACTACAATGGAGTGTTAAAAAAAAAAAGACTTATATTAATATATTTTAAAATATAATATTAATATATTTTTAATATAATATTAATATTTAAAAATCCTAAAATGGGCGTCGAAGTTTTACAAACTCCGGTTAACCGGAACCAAAAAGATGGTTCCACCCAGAGAAAGCTTAAAAGACATAAACATAATCGTGAAAAGCGTAGAAATTATGGCGGGTAACAGATCGGAGGCGGGCAACCACCATCATAGCTCTGAAAGACCAGCTGCGCAGTACTAATCCGACGGCCACTACGCCGACCAAACAAAGCAAGACGACTCACAGACCAAACCCACCAGACGATGAAAAGCTTTAAACAAACTCTTGAGCTTGACCCATCCAATATGGTTAGATGAACCACCGCCGCCGCATAGAAGAAACACTGTCGTGTGGAACCGTCATCTGCATCCGGGTTCAGCCGACAGACAGACAGTGGTCACTCCAACAAACGACGAACCCACCGAACCACGCAGAAGAAGAAGCAACTCATATCTCTTACCCGATAATCTCGAGATCCACGCCTTTCCGAACCGCAGTCCTCGAGCATAAGGAGGCTTGACCTAGTTCTCGAGCCACCGATTCGAGCATACCAACCTTCCACAGCGCCGCTCCGCCGGTTATCCAACCCATCGCCGCCGGAGATTGAATCACAGCTCTTTTGATTAACCGAAAAATTCTCCACCATCGATTAAGCTCTGTGTCCAGGAAAAGAAAACGGAAATCCTTTCACAATATCGGCGACATGCCGGGCACCGGAAATGACCTCGAATCGGAGACCATGATGGGAAGAACTCGGCGAAGATTTGGGAAGAAAATTGCCCGCGTGTACAAACCACGCGCATCGATTTTATGTTTAGCATAGAAAGACTTAACCACTACGAAGTTTTGGAAATTTGATGTTCTTAAATTGTTAATAAGGTTTTGGTGCCTAAAGCACGAGCTTCCACACCTTTAGGTCAAGGCGACTCAGTAGGATGAACTCGTTGCTAGGGAAGATGCCGTTCAGTTTTTCTTCTTGAATGTCTCTTCACTAGCGTGATTAGGTTATTCTTGATGTTTTGTATATGCCTTATGTTTGTTGGAAATTCTCGGATTGTTTAATGCTTAATGTAAGATTTATCTTAAGCTTCTATCATGAATTTATGTGTAATACGAACTTTAACCATTATATATCTAGTTTGGTTCTATTTACAAAACAAATATTCATATCGAGCTCGATTGGTTGCATGTCTTTGTTTTGACGTTTTCTCTGTATCTTTGTCACATTTAACTTTGTTATCAAAAGATGTTAATCAATTGATTTGTGTATGCAAGCGTTGAACAAAAATGGAACATTTGCAAAATATATATTTTAAATGTAAATACTCTATAAAAAAAAATCTCAGTACTACTTTAAATTTAAACGATGACACCACATCAAATGCAGTTTAAGGTTTCCTACAAGAAATTGGTTGGATAATGGTGCTTTGAAGAACTGCACTTAAGAAATTGAATGTTTTTGACTTTTGAAATAATTATTAAGGAAATTATTGCTTGATCATTTTAATTAATTTTTAATTAAAAGAAGGTTGAATTAGTGAAGTTCTTATTATCGTTTTTGTTAAATTATGGATAATTATCCATCCATTTACCAAACTTCCTCCACTTCAATTACCAACTTCCTCCACTCCATTTTACCAACTCCACTCTCTTTACCAAATCTTACCACCATCACAATATTTTACTATTATTGTTTTACTATAAATATGTGATGTTCTTCATTGTAAAACTCACTCCAAAAATCAATAAGAATCTCTCTCTCATTTTATCTCTCTTAATTAATCTCTTAAGATCATTTTCTCTCTCAAGATATATAAACATATATATCTTATATAAATTCCATAAATATTTCATATCACGTTATCAGCACGACGCTCTACCGATCCGATCAACCACCGACTTACCGTCCGATCAACCACCGCCTTACCGTCCGATCAACCACCGACTTACGTTTTAATTTTACTATTCACTACCAGAGAAGGTGAAATTATTTTTAAATTAACGTTAAAATTATTTTTAAATTTTATCAAAAGGTAAGTGATGCTTTCTCAACTATCTCAATTTATGCTTTTAAATTTCATGTTTTATTCATGCTAAATTATCATTCTTGTTATACTAAAAATGATATAAGTCACCACAATTTATTTAAGTTTAAAAATAAAAAAATTTTAAATGACTATTATTTATTTAATGTTCTGATATGAATATTTTTATTATAATATTAATATTAATTATATTATGAATGTTAATATTAGTGAAAGAATAAATAATAGCAATCAATTTTTTTCTTTATCTCCAACGGTCATAAAAAGAAAAAGAAAAATTCAAAATGAAAATTCAAAAATTTCAAAACTTTTATATTTTCAAACGGCTATGAACAGTATTTTCAATCTATAAATACACTTATCTTTCACTCATTTTTTTCACTCAAATATTTCATCTTTTCATAAAATCTCTCAAATAATTTTTTTTAAAAAATGATTCTCTTGTTGTTAAGTTTATGTACGGTTTCAATTTTTGCTTCCATTTATGGTATTTTTGTTGGAGAATTTACTCCCGAAGAATTCATAATAGTGGTTGCATTAATCTTCTATGCTTCGATTTTTCTTTTAATTTCTGTTATCATTTATGTTAATGGTTCATCTTAATATATTATCATCAAATTAAAGTTTAACGGTTATTTACCGTTTTTATAATAATTTCAACTATGAATTGAAATTTTGCTAATTATGAAATTAATAATCAGTTATATTATGATACAGTTATCATGGCAAAATTAACAAGTCTCGATATCATTGCCCTTGATGCCGGTGGAAGCAATTACATGTCGTGGGCATCAGATGCAGTTTGGCACTTAAGCTCAAATGGTCTTGTTAAGACCATCGATCCGTCGGAAAAGACGTCAGAAGAGAGCAAGGCTAAGGCCATGGTGTTTCTACGCCACCATATCCACGTAAATTTAAAAAATGAATACATTGCTAAAAAGGATCCAGCAGATCTTTGGCAATCGCTTAAAGATCGTTTCGATCATCAGAAATATTTAATCTTACCAAAAGCGAGATATGATTGGGTCCACATTCGTTTCATGGACTACAAAAGCGTCGAATATTATAATTCGGCGTTGTTCGGAATTACTGCCAGAATGGCATTGTGTGGCGAAACGATAAGCGACTATGACATGATTGAAAAGACGCTTACGACATTTCACTCTGGAAATGTGGTCTTATCGCAACAATATCGAGCCAAAGAGTACACTCGCTACTCTGATTTAATGCAAGTGCTTCTTGTTGCAGAGCAAAACAATGAGCTCGTGATGATGAACCATCAAGGTCGTCCAGCTGGATCGGCTCCATTCCCTGAAGCGAATGTCGTAGCATCCAACACCAACAATAACTATCGTGGGCGAGGTCGTGGACGCGGCAGAAGCCGTGGTCGAAATTATGGACGATATCATGGACGTGGAAGGAACTTTAACACCGGAAGAAACAATAACTTCCGAGCCAATGAAGGTGTTTTCAACGCCAGGCGAAACAATAATTTCCGAAGTAATGAAGGTGGTTTCAACCCCAGAAGAAACAATTACTTCCAGATAAATGAAGGTGGTCGCGAAATAAAGAAACCGACCGAAAACGCTTGTCAAAGATGTGGCATGAAAGAACATTGGGAACGAACATGTCGCACACCAAAGCACTTTGTCAATCTATATCAAGCGTCTCAAAAGGCCATAGTTAATAATGTTGAAACCAACTACAACAATAATGAAGCCGGACCTTCCTTCAGTGGCCTAAATGATGATGCCTCTCTTGATATCGCGGATTTCCTTGTGAATTCCGAAAACTAAAATGGCTATGACAAATGAGACCAAACAAACTGCCAAGGAGGCTTAAAATAAATGTTTGCATTTGTATAATATGTTTGTCTTGTGTGCCTGTGTGAATGTGTGTTTTTCACTGTAATAAAAATAAAAATAACTGTTATATATTTATCTTACTTTATTAATACATCTATATGAATATTATGAAACAGAATGTCACAAATCGGAATTCATGATGGAGATATATGTCTGGCAGACAGTGCTACAACTCATACAATAATCAGTGATAAAAAGTATTTCTCCAGTCTCAAAATAAACGACTCCGCTGGAAGCGTGAGTACGATCTCTGGTAATGCAAAAATTATAATGGGCTCCGGAAAAGTGAATTTTTCAATGCCAAGGGGAACAAAGTTTGAAATACATGATGCATTATATTCTCCAAAATCTCAACGAAATTTATTAAGTTTTCGAGATATCCGCAGAAATGGATATCATGTTGAGACTATGAGTAAAAACGGTATTGAATATCTTTGCATTACATCGGAGAGGAATCATGTATTAGAAGAATTGGAAATGTTATCCTCTGGATTATATTGCACAAAAATAAATACAACTGAATCATATGTTACAATAAACCCGAAGCTTGCAAATACATTCAAAGTTTGGCATGAAAGGCTAGGGCATCCTGGTTCAGTCATGATGAGAAAAATAGTGCAAAATTCTAATGGGCATCCGTTAAAAACGAGAAAATTTTGCAATCGAATGAGCTTTTATGTGATGCATGTTCTCAAGGAAAACTTATAACTCGGCCATCACCAACTAAAGTTGGGAATGAATCACCAATATTTTTGGAACGCATACATGGTGATATATGTGGGCCGATTCACCCACCTTGCGGACCGTTTCGATATTTTATGGTGTTAATTGACGCATCCAGTAGATGGTCACATGTGTGTCTTTTGACCACAAGAAACACAGCTTTTGCAAAATTTATTTCTCAAATAGTCAGGTTAAGAGCACAATTTCCTGATTATACAATAAAGAAAGTAAGGCTTGACAACGCTGGAGAATTCACTTCAGCGACTTTTAATGACTATTGTATGTCATTGGGAATTGATGTTGAACATCCAGTTCCACACGTTCATACACAAAACGGCATGGCTGAGTCCTTGATAAAACGGTTGCAGCTCATTGCGAGACCATTAATATTGAGAACAAAACTCCCAATTTCAGTATGGGGTCATGCTATTTTGCATGCAGCAGCACTACTTCAGATAAGACCAAGTGCGTATCATAACCATTCTCCGTTACAATTAGCATTTGGCAGAGAGCCAAATATATCTCATCTCCGTGTTTTTGGATGTGCGGTTTATGTTCCAATAGCTCCACCGCAGAGAACAAAAATGGGTCCACAAAGGAGATTGGGAATATATATTGGCTATACGTCACCAAGTATAATTAGGTACCTTGAACCACGAACTGGTGATATGTTTACGGCACGTTTTGCCGATTGTCATTTTAATGAAGATGAATTCCCCGCGTTAGGGGGAGGATTAAGAGAATCACCAAAAGATATCACATGGTGTACACAATCTTTGGCTTATCTTGACCCTCCTACAAATCAACGCGAGATGGAAGTTCAGAAAATTGTGCATTTACAAAACATAGCAAACCAGCTACCAGATGCATTTACAAATACAAAGAGAGTGACGAAGTCATATATACCTGCTGCGAATGCTCCATCTAGAGTTGAAATTCCAAAAGAACGAACTGATGGGAGCATTGCTAATGAACCTATGATCCAATTGAAAAGGGGGAGGCCAATGGGTTCAAAAGATAAAAATCCCCGAAAGAAAAAGAAGTTGGGAGAACAAAATGAAAAGGTTCATGTTGAACCACATTTGGAAAAATGTCCAGAAGAAATTTGTGAAAAGTATCTCGAAAAACCAGATAAAGATGAAAACCTCGAAGTCGAGCATGATACAGAAAAATGTGAAGTGTCCATTAACTATGCCCAAGATGGAAAAGTATGGGTAAGACATGAAATTAATGATTTGGATGGAGTATTCTCCTTTTCTGTATCTAAGGAATTTGAACATGAAAATGATGATTTGGATCCAACGTCTATAATAGAATGTCAGAAAAGACATGACTGGGAAAAATGGAAGATGGCCATAGAAACTGAATTACTCTCCCTCAATAAAAGAAATGTCTTTGGACCTATTGTCACAACTCCTAAAGGTGTAAAACCAGTTGGATACAAGTGGGTATTTGTGAGAAAGAGAAATGAGAAAAATGAAATCACAAGATACAAAGCCCGACTAGTTGCTCAAGGTTTTTCTCAAAGACCGGGAATTGATTACGAAGAAACGTACTCTCCGGTTATGGATGCAATCACATTCAGGTACTTAATGAGCCTAACGGCATCTAGAAATCTTGAAATGTACTTAATGGATGTTGTGACAGCATATCTATATGGATCACTTGATAATGATATATACATGAAAATTCCAGAAGGAACGAAAATGCCTGAAGCATTAAATTCCAAATCTAAAGAAATATGTTCGATCAAATTACAGCGATCTCTTTATGGATTAAAACAATCCGGACGCATGTGGTATAATCGATTAAGTGAATACTTGTTGAATAAAGGTTACATCAATAATGCGATATGTCCTTGTGTGTTTATTAAGAAATCCTCGTCGGGATTTGTGATCATTGCTGTATATGTTGATGACTTGAACATGATTGGAACTCAAAAGGAAATTATTGATGCAAGAAATCATATGAAAGAAGAGTTCGAAATGAAAGATCTCGGAGAGACAAAACTTTGTCTTGGACTACAGATAGAGCACCTCCGAGATGGAATATTTGTGCATCAATCAAATTATACCAAGAAGCTCTTAAAACGTTTTTATATGGATAAAGCAAATCCTTTGAGTACTCCAATGGTAAATAGATCACTTGACGTTGATAAGGATCCATTTAGACCTTGCGAAAATGACGAAGATGTATTAGGTCCTGACGTACCTTATATGAGTGCTATTGGTGGACTCATGTACCTTGCAAATTGTACTCGACCAGATATTTCATTTGCTACTAATTTACTCGCAAGACACAGCTCATCTCCCACTCGTAGACATTGGAACGGAATAAAACATATTCTTCGTTACCTCCAAGGTACGATTGATTTAGGTTTATTTTATCCAAGAAAATCCGAGGTTGGTCTTGTTGGTTTTGCAGATGCAGGTTACTTATCAGACCCTCATAAAGCTCGATCGCAAACTGGATACGTTTTCACAATTGGCGGAACTGCAATCTCTTGGCGTTCCCAAAAACAGACTTTGGTTGCAACTTCATCAAATCACGCAGAAACTATTGCGCTCCACGAAGCATGTAGAGAATGTGTATGGTTGAGATCCATAACTCATCACATTCAAGAATCAAGCGGAATAGCTACAAAGAAAGAACCAACAATTTTGTTCGAAGATAATTCTGCATGTGTCACCCAACTGAAGGAAGGATATATCAAGAGCGACCGAACCAAGCATATCCCTCCAAGATATTTCTCATACATTCAAGAACTCGTGAAAAATCAAGAAGTCAACATCGAGTACGTCCGTTCATGTGACAATGCAGCAGACCTTTTCACAAAGGCGCTTCCTACCTCAACGTTCAAGAAACATGTTAATAATATCGGAATGCGTCATCTACGTGATTTATGAAGACTTATCATTTCCAGGGGGAGATTATGTTACTGTACTCTTTTTCCCTTTTTCATGGTTTTTATCCCATTGGGTTTTTCCATGATAAGGTTTTTAACGAGGCAGTACATAATTCAAAATGGATAATTAAGGGGGAGTGTTAAATTATGGATAATTATCCATCCATTTACCAAACTTCCTCCACTTCAATTACCAACTTCCTCCACTCCATTTTACCAACTCCACTCTCTTTACCAAATCTTACCACCATCACAATATTTTACTATTATTGTTTTACTATAAATATGTGATGTTCTTCATTGTAAAACTCACTCCAAAAATCAATAAGAATCTCTCTCTCATTTTATCTCTCTTAATTAATCTCTTAAGATCATTTTCTCTCTCAAGATATATAAACATATATATCTTATATAAATTCCATAAATATTTCATATCAGTTTTAGATTTAATATAGTTCTTATGTTGGAATAACACTTAGCTAGATCCGGTGGATTAGAGTTTTTGTTGACTTAAAATTAGCACCTACGGGTGAAAAAAGAAAAAGGCGACAAACAAGGCGAAGCTCCATTTTCTCAGCGCCGTTTCTTCCCCGGTGGCCGGTGCTCATCGCCGGAGCCGGGGAGTGGTCGGGTCGTTTGTCTTTCTTTGCGGCGGCCATCTCCTTTCCTCCTCTCTCCCCGAATTGCAGATCCATCTTGGTATGGGTTCCGTCGGTGGTGTGTTGCTAGTCTGAAGCTTCCGCGGTCGAGATCCGGTCTTCATGGACGGACTTTCGCAGTGATCTGGGCGTGTGGTCCTCAAGGCTTTCGTGCTGCTCCGGCGTTAACTCTTCCAGTTGCAGCTGCTCCGGCGTGGGGTCGCGGTGATCTTCGGCGTGGCTCTGGTGTCAACGTATCCATTTAGGGTAGGTTTGTTTTTCTGATTCCGGTTAGAGGTGGTTGGTTTAGGAGTTGGTTTAGGAGTTGGTTTAGTTAGTTTTGCCTAGGATCTCTTGGTTGGCTAGTTGACGAGTTGCTAGGTTCGAGTCTCGACGGTATTATCTTGGATTTTGGGTTTTGCAGAAGTTCTCGCTTGGTTGGGCCCAAGCTAGTTTCCGATTTTCTCTTCCTCGTGAATCTTGTTCTCAAGTTTTCTCCTTCCGCCGTTTTTAGAATAGTTGATTTAATAGGGTTCTCTTTTGAATTGTCAGTCACTTCTATCCCCGGTAGGGTTTCATAGTTCGTGATCTAGACTTTCTCGGTGAACTTTAGGTGGATAGGTTATAGATTCTCGTTCGTGGTTATTGGTTCGATTATCGGTTTCTTTGTGTCGGTGTGTTGCCCTGTCCTGTATCTCCCATTCTCTGTAATCCTCCGGATTCTCTTATCCTCAGTTAACCTTGTTTAGCTTAGTTTCGACTCTTTGAGTTCTTTCAGGCTTGTTCCTTGTGTTTGTATTTGTGTTCCCTTTTTGGGCTTTGACTCCGGAGACATTTTGTCGTCTCTGGTTTAAATTGTCGGAAAAGTAAGTCTTTTGCCGATCTTGTACTCTCGTAAATATTCAATGAAATCTTTAGATGTTAAAAAAAAAAAAAGATCTGGTGGATTAGCCGCTCTTAACAAGTAACAACAGCCGACACACATAAAATATAAATAAAAATGCTGATAAAGTAGTTCAAAATATTGAAAAGTCTCATATTTTCCTTTTCACATTTAAAAAAAAATTAACCTATTATAAAAAAATAATAAGATCAGCGCATGCACAATAAAATAAGTCAAATTCAACCTATTACTACTATTGATTAATGAATTTAATTGATAAGGTTTTGAATATTCATTCAGAAGTGGAGTGATGTGTTAGTACACTATTTTCGCGGCTGCGTATTGATTAAATTACTTCCAACTTTTCTGTCTCATTCATCTCTTTCAATAATTGAATGGGACTTCAACACTGGGGGGCGACTGAGTCAAGATTGGCGTTGTAGCTTTCTTATCTCATTTATTTTATAATACTTATAACAAAATATCATTTATTCAGTTCCATTATTATTATTTTTAGCGTCTCCTTCTCAGAATGCGTATTTTTGTCTATTTTCTAAGATTTTTTCCTAATGAATTTAGAGGTATTACAATTTACAAAATATAAGTTCCAGTTTACTAAAATATCTAATTTGTGTGACTTTTCTGCATGATATTTTAAAGAATATATACTTGTAAGTTTGTACCTAATAGTCCAGTACCAATTTCGACGCCGTCTCAAATCTTTCACTTTTGAGTTTTGAATATGAAGGAACCTAAGAAATTTCATACAAGTTGATATTTTATAATAATAACAATTTTAATAATACAATCTATTATTCTCTCTAAGCCTACAGTATAAATGTCCACACTCCCTTCTTCTATCTTCACCACCATACAACACAAAACCTCCAAAGTCTCATTCCCTAAAGAAACTAAACACAGAGATTGATCTTTCTCTGACGAAAAAAATGGAAGCGACTTCGTCTAACTTCACACTCTCTTCCATCCTCAACACAGAGGATCCATACAGCTCCATCATGCTCGCTGTCGCTGTTGTCGTCGCCGTTCTCTGCTACTTTTGGATTCAAGGGAAATCCAAATCCAAGAACGGACCACCGTTACCTCCGGGACCATGGCCACTTCCGATCGTCGGAAACCTCCCGTTCCTAAACTCCGACATCCTCCACACGCAGTTCCAAGCCCTGACTCAAAAACATGGCCCTCTCATGAAGATCCACCTCGGATACAAACTCGCAATCGTCATCTCTTCCCCAGACATGGCTCGTGAGGTTCTCAAAACCCACGACATCGCTTTCGCCAACCACGATCTCCCTGAAGTCGGAAAGATCAACACTTACGGTGGGGAAGACATCCTCTGGTCTCCTTACGGAACTCACTGGAGGAGACTCCGTAAGCTCTGTGTCATGAAGATGTTCACTACGCCGACTCTCGAAGCTTCTTACTCCACCCGCCGTGAAGAAACCCGACAAACCATCGTTTATATGTCCGAAATGGCTCGGGACGGATCTCCCGTCAACCTCGGAGAGCAAATCTTTCTTTCGATCTTCAACGTCGTGACAAGAATGATGTGGGGGGCGACTGTTGAAGGAGAAGAGAGAACAAGCTTAGGAAACGAACTCAAAACCCTAATCTCCGATATTTCCGACATCGAAGGGATTCAAAACTACTCAGATTTCTTCCCCTTGTTCGCAAGATTTGATTTCCAGGGGCTGGTTAAGAAGATGAAAGTCCTTGTAAAGAAGCTAGATATTTTGTTCGATCGAGTTATGGAGAGTCATGTCAAAATGGTTGGATTGAAAAGCGAAGAAGAAGAAGATTTCTTACAATACTTGATTAGAGTTAAAGATGACGATGAGAAAGCTCCTCTCTCGTTGACTCATGTCAAGTCATTGCTTATGGATATGGTTCTTGGTGGTGTCGACACATCCGTTAACGCATCAGAATTCGCTATGGCAGAGATCGTAAGCAGACCAGAAGTTTTAAACAAGATCCGACAAGAACTGGATCAAGTTGTCGGAAAAGACAATATCGTTGAAGAATCACATTTACCTAAGCTTCCTTATCTACAAGCGGTTATGAAAGAGACTCTTAGGCTTCACCCTACACTTCCTCTTCTTGTTCCTCACCGGAACAGTGAAACCTCGGTGGTTGCTGGATACACTGTGCCTAAAGACTCCAAGATTTTCATCAATGTTTGGGCCATTCATAGAGATCCTAAGCATTGGGATGAGCCAAATGAGTTTAAACCAGATAGGTTTTTGGAGAACTCGCTTGATTTCAATGGAGGTGATTTCAAGTATTTGCCATTCGGATCCGGGAGGAGGATTTGCGCGGCGATTAACATGGCGGAGAGGCTTGTTCTGTTCAACATTGCGTCGCTTCTTCACTCTTTTGACTGGAAAGCTCCAAAGGGACAGAAGTTTGAGATTGAAGAGAAGTTTGGGCTTGTTCTTAAGTTAAAGAGTCCACTTGTGGCTATTCCTGTTCCGAGGTTGTCTGATCCCAAACTCTACACAGCTTAAGTAACTAAGTAAGAATAAAAGTTTGGTTCTTTGAACTTGAATGTAATTTTCTTATTTTGTGGTGGGAGTTTTAAAATTATAATGCTTTGTAAAAGAGAATGTGTCTTTATATTTGATCATATATAAATAAAAATGTTCTTTATATGTTCTTATATTTTCCAAATTCTTTTGGGCCAACATATCATGCCTTATCTAAATAATAAATACTTGATCCCACATATGATATGTTGGTAGGTAGAAAAAAAAAAGAGAAGAAGTTATAGATTGGTAAATGGTATAATACAATTATGACAATTCAATTCATCATACTCATGAACCTCTGTATACATGTATCATGTATGTGCTCAAGGCCTAGGACATAATTACCGCTATAACGAAGGAATTTTCCAAGTGACAAAAAGACGACCGGGACGGGCAGAGAGATGATAAACAAAAGAATTTGATATATGTTATAATTATAATGTGATTATATATCGTATTTGCTTATGATTTGTTTAATTAAATGCTTGATAAAATAAACAAGAAGAATAATAATATAGCAATTGAAAGAAAAGAAAAGAAAAGAAATGATCATACTTTCGTGTGTATTTTACAACGATCGAATACACTTCTTATATAGATAAAAGATTCGACAAATTTTACTATATGTTATAAATGACATGGGCTCCACATCAATTTCTTTACGTATGTATTTTTGACTTTTGTGACACTCCCTCTTGGAGTCCATTGTCATTCATGTTTCGTGTGATGCATTTTAGTTGCCTCGTTAAAAACCTTTCTAGGAAAACTCTGTGGGAAAAACCGTAGCAAGACAAAAGAGTACAACTATCCAAGCTCCCCCTCGAATGACTAGGATATGTCTTGTTGATGACGCATTCCAATATTATGTACATGTTTTTGGAACACTGAAGTTGGTAACGACTTTGTGAAGAGGTCTGCAGAGTTATCCGATGATCGAACATATTTCACTTTAATCTCTTTATTTTTCTCGAGTTCTTGCGTGTATGAGAAAAACTTCGGTGGGATATGTTTGGTTCTGTCGCTTTTGATATATCCTTCTTTTGTCTGAGCAACACATGCAGCATTGTCTTCATATAAGATGGTTGGTCATGTACTTACGTGGATTCCGCTACTTGATTGAATATGTTGACTTATTGATCTAAGCCAGACACATTCTCTACTTGCCTCATGGAGAGCAATGATTTCAGCATGGTTTGAGGAAGTGGCTACAAGTGTTTGTTTCTGAGAGCACCATGATATAGCAGTTCCTCCAACTGTGAAAACGTATCATGTTTGTGATCGAGCTTTATGAGGATCAGATAAATATCCCGCATCTGCGAAACCAACCATTTCTCCATTTGAGTTTTTAGGATAAAATAATCCTAAATCAATCGTTCCTTGGAGGTAACGAAAAACATGTTTGATCCCATTCCAATGTCTTTGTGTTGGAGATGAACTGAACCTCGCCAAAAGATTAACTGCAAATGATATATCAGGTCGAGTACAATTTGCAAGATACATAAGCGCTCCTATTGCACTTAGGTATGGTACTTCAGGACCAAGTATCTTTTCAATTTCTTCATGTGGTCGAAAAGGATCATTTTCGACGTTAAGTGATCTAACGACCATAGGAGTACTGAGAGGAGTTGCTTTCTCTATGTTGAAATGCTTTAGCACTCTTCTAGTATATGTGGATTGATGCAAAATATGCCATTTTCATAATGCTCAATTTGTAAGCCAAGGCAATACTTTGTTTGTCCGAGATCTTTCATCTCAAATTCTCCTTTCAGATAGCTTGTTGCTTTTTGTATTTCTTCATGAGTCCCTATAATGTTTAGATCATCAACATATACAGCAATAATAACAAATCCGGATGATGTTTTCTTGATGAAAACACATGGACATATAGGATTGTTTATGTACCCTTCTTTAATCAAATGTTCACTGAGACGATTATACCACATGCGTCCGGATTGTTTAAAGCCATACAATGATCTTTGCAATTTTATTGCACATAACTCTTTTGGTTTAGAACTTAATGCTTCTGGTATCTTAAATCCTTCAGGGATTCTCATATATATGTCACTGTCTAATGATCCATATAGATATGCCGTGACAACATCCATTAGACGCATCTCAAGATTTTTATTTGCCGCTAAACTCATTAAAAATCTGAACGAGATTGCATCCATGACAGGAGAATATTTTTCTTCATAATCAATACCAGGTCTTTGAGAAAAGCCCTGAGCTACGAGACGAGCCTTGTATCTAATAATCTCGTTCTTCTCATTTCGCTTTCGAACGAATACCCATTTGTATCCAACGGGTTTCATAGCTTCAGGTGTGACTGTAATAGGTCCAAATACCTCTCGTTTGTTAAGCGAATCAAGTTCAACTTGTATGGCATCTTTCCATTTTATCCAGCCATGCCTCTTTTGACATTCATAAACGGATTTTGGTTCTGGATCTTCGTTTTCTTCATTTATTTCTTTTGATATGAAGTACGAAAACATATCATCAACATCATTCATTTTGTTTCGATTCCACATTTTTTCTATTATGAATTTAGTTGATAGAAATCTCATGATTTTCTTCGGATTCAGAATGTTCGATATTATTATTATCCCCATGATTCATTTCTTCTGAAATTTCTGTCATATCGGAGAGATTTTGCTTCTCAGTCTCCTTTCGTTTTCTAGGATTTTTATCCTTAGAACCAATAGGTCTACCACGCTTTAAACGTGTTCTAGACTCTCGTGTATCAACTTCTTTCCCACGCTCATGTGGTATTTCAATACGAGCAGGGGCATTTGCGGCTGGTATATGCGATTTTGTTACCGTTTTGGTATCAGCAAATGCATCAGGTAGCTGATTTGCGATACTTTGTAAATGCATAATTCGACGAACTTCTAACTCCGATTGTTTTGTAGGAGGATCAAGATGTAATAGAGATGGTACACACCATTTGATTTCTTTTCTACTTCTTTATTTCCTCCCCTAGAACCGGGAACTCTTTTTCATCAAAATGGCAATCAGCAAAACGTGCCGTAAAAACGTCACCAGTTTGCGGTTCTAGGTACCGTATAATTGATGGAGAATCACAACCAACATATATTCCCAACCTTTTTTGTGGTCCCATCTTTGTACGCTGAGGAGGTGCAATTGGCACATATACAACACAACCAAAAATTCTCAGATGAGAAATATTTGGTTCTCGTCCAAAAGCTAGCTGTATTGGAGAGTATTTATGATATGCACTTGGTCTTACCCGAATAAGTGCTTCTGCGTGCAAAATAGCATGTCCCCATATAGAGGTCGGGAGTTTTGATCTCATGCTCAATGGTCTTGCAATCAATTGCAGACGTTTAATTAATGATTCTGCCAAACCATTTTGTGTATGGACATGTGCGACAGGATGTTCAACATCTATTCCAGTTACCATACAATAATCATTGAATGCTTGGGATGTGAATTCACCAGCGTTGTCTAGTCTAACTCTCTTTATTGGATAATCAGGAAACTGAGCTCTTAGTTTGATTATCTGAGACAGAAATCTCGCAAATACCACATTTCGAGATGATAATAGACAAACATGTGACCATCTACTAGACGCGTCAATCATTACCATGAAATAGTAGAATGGTCCACAAGGTGGATGTATTGGTCCACAAATATCGCCTTGAATTTGTTCAAGGAATTTTGGTAATTCTTTATCTATCTTGGTTGGCGATGGCCTTATAATTAATTTCCCTAGAGAACATGCAACACATGTCATTTTATTCCCCTGACAAATTTCTTGAATTTTCAGTGAATGACCATGTGAGTTCTCAATAATTTTCCGCATCATGGTAGTGCCTGGATGGCCAAGGCGGTCATGCCAAAGTGTGAAATCATCATGATTTCTTTTGATCACAAGATGTGATTCTACGATATTTATATATGTATGATGCAAACCATAAGGGAGTTTTGGTAACTTTTCTAATACTTGCCTTTTTCCCAAATTCTCAGAAGTAATATACATGTACTTCTTCCCGTCCTCAGTTGCAGACTGAGTGTCAAATCCTTGAAGATATATATCTTTAAAGCTCAAAAGATTCCTTTTAGAATTTGGAGAAAATAGTGCATTATTTATCGAGAATTTTGTACCATTAGGTAACGTAAAATTAGCTTTACCAATCCCTTCAATCAAGTCTGCAGGACCCGATATTGTGTTGACAGTGATATTTGTTGGTTTTAAATAAGAAAAATATTTCTTATGTTTCAAGATAGTGTGTGTTGTTCCACTATCTGGTATACAAATATCTCTAGCATTCGTCTTGGATGATGTTCCATTTTCAATGTAATCCATTTCTGTAATAAACAAAAGAAGTTAATAAGATAATTTTATTTATGAAAGCACATATTTTACAATAATTATACATTATTAAATAAAGATAGCACACTAATTATACAAGAATTATGACCATAATAATTATACAATAATATTTTACATGAGTGATAATTATTTATGTTACAATCACATGGATCTTCAAGAGTCATATGTTGGTCATTTTAGATTTCGGTAATCGCAGTCTCATCGAAATAATTTGCAAAGTCAGACGCATCAAGGTGCGTTGTACCCTCAGAATGTTCAGCAAGATTTACTTCCTTTCCTTTGCCCTTGGCGGATTCTTTAAACAATGCACAAAGGTGTACAGAAGTACGACATACCCGCGACCAATGTCCCTTGGTACCGCATCTGAAACATGCTTCTTCTCGCTTCTGGGAGGTACTTCCTTGGTGTTCTTTTTCTTTAGGGGGTTGTTCAGATCGGACCCACTGGAATGATTTCCTGTCATATGGGTTGAATTTTCTCCCACGTCCGCGATAGTTTCGACGTCCACGACCCCAAAATGCCTTGTTTTCTCTTGTTGGATTCTTAACATTTACTGAAGTTGCTTCAGGAAATGCTTTAGATCCAGTGGGTCGAGTCATGTGATTCTTGATGAGGAGCTCGATGTTCTTTTCCGCTAAGAGGAGAGCCACAACCAAATCTGAAAATTTGGTGTATCCACGCAACCTATATTGTTGTTGGAGTGTTATGTGGTTTTTGTGGAATGTGGTGTAAGTCTTTTCCAGCATTTGATATTCCGTTATGGTTTCACCACAGTATCTCAGCTTGGCCACAATTCCTAATATAGCGGAATTATAGTTCATCACTTTGTCGAAGTCTTGGAACCTCAAATTTTGCCACTCATCCCGAGCAAGTGGAAGTGTTATGTCTTTCTGATGATCAAAGCGATCTTTCAGAGACTTCCAGAGCTCCTTGGGATCCCTTATGTTGGCATAGTCGTATATGATACTCTCATCAAGATGTCTTCTAAGGAAGATCACCGTTGTGGCCTTTTCTCGGGCTGTTGAGGTATTTTTCTCCTTAATGGTTTCCGATAAACCTTCAGATTCCAAATGGAGTTCAACATTGGTAGTCCAAGAAATGTAGTTCGCACCAGTGATGTCTAGAGTTGGAAATTGGAGCTTCTCGAAGTTTGCCATTTGATTTCTAAAACGAAATAACAAAATACATTATTAGATATGTGATTTTATTAAAATATTTGAGGTGCCGGAATAAGTAGTGCGATTACAAGGAATACAAGTGCATAAAACATCAACATAAAATCATTAAATATTCTTCGGGAGAAAATTCTCCGATGAGTAAGCAATAAAGGAAATAAGTAAATAACCTATTACAAAAACTAAAAACGGATGAAGCGTTTTTTCAGAAAAGAAAATAATTTTATTGAAGAGAGTTTTGGAGGAAGAGAAAATGGATGAGTGAAAATAATGAAAGATAAGTGTATTTGTAGATTTAAAAATATTGTTCATTAGCCGTTAAATAGCCGTTTGAAAAGTAAAAAAAATTAATCTTAAAAACAAAAATTATTTATGACCGTTGGGAGTAAAAAATAAAAGATAATAGAAGAGCAATCTAAATATATAAATATGCGATAAAAGATAACATACCAGATCAAATATAGAATTATATAGATGGTTGAGCCTAATTTATGATAATTATAATATATTAACAGATTTTGAACAAATTATCTATGATGAGTATTAATAAATAAGTTATGGTGATTTTAATCATCCATATAAACAAACTTAGTAAATAAATTATGGTGACCATAGTCATCCATTGTTAAAGTTAAATAGATTATGGTGACAAAGTCATCCATTATTAAAAGTAAAAATTAAACAGATTGTGGTGACAAAATCATCCATATAAATAAAATAAATGCTTAAGCGGTTAAACCGACCATTATGGTGCCATAAGCAACCATTATAAATTAATAAGTCATGAATGGGGCGGCAGAGCCGCACTCGGATATAATAGCTGATTAAAATGATAATAAAGTGATCGTGCTGATAACGTGTTATAATTATAATGTGATTATATATCGTATTTGTTTATGAGTTGTTTAATTAAATGCTTGATAAAATAAACAAGAAGAATAATAATATAGCAATTGAAAGAAAAGAGGAGAAATGATCATACCTTCGTGTGTATTTTACAACGATCGAATACACTTCTTATATAGATAAAAGATTCGACAAATTTTACTATATGTTATAAATGACATGGGCTCCATATCAATTTCTTCACGTATGTGTTTTTGACTTTTGTGACAATATATATTATTTATGTGTATTCTACATACATGAGTTATTTCTTTCATATAGACAAGGATGAATGAAATAACAAATAATTACATATATTTTATTAAAAAAATCAAAATCATTCTAGCAAATAAACTCAGTTTCCCGAAAACAGAAACTTCCCAAATTTTTAAGTTTTACAACACTCCTCAAATTAGTGAGTGTTAATTTCCAATTTTCCATGCATGCCCAATGTGCAGGTCATCTCATGAAATTAATTGCCGCATACTGCTTTTGTAAGTATGTCTGTAATCTAGTCTTGTGACTTTACAAAATTCCATATCAATCTTCTCCCATATAAAATGACGACCAAGCTTCACATGTTTTTGTTTGATCATGAATTAGATTATGTGCTATGTTAATAGCGGCTTGATTTATTGTCAGAAAATAACACTCTTTCTTGTATTGGAGCATAACTAACTTCTGTCAAACAGATTCCTTAAAAGCTCACAAATCCTTTTGTGTATATAGTTGATAGTGCAATAAACTTCTGTTTTTCTTTCAATTAACAATTTTTCTGCCAACAAAAGTGAAATATCCAGATGTTGATTTTCGGTCACTGAAAACCAAGCTCACGAAATAATGCAATGATCCATTCTATTTCGGAAGCCGTCTGAGATACTGACTTGTACTCAGCTTTCGTGGACGATCTGGTCACCGTTTTCTACATCTTTGGTGACCAAGAAACAAGATTCTTGCCAAGATAAACAAGGTACGCCCCTGTGGATGCATAGTTATTGCGATCTCCAGCCTAGTTTTTTTTCTTTTATTGTTTGATTAATCTCTATAACTATAATCTTTTCAATGGTAAAAAAAAAGCATAAGTATTATACCTAGAAGCAACCCATATGAGTTGAAAAGAAGTAACCCATATGAACATGCAAGAAAGGCTTTTGAAGTATCTTTGGCAGTAAAAGATAAATCTTTCGTCCAAAAAGTATGATTATTGAACCTAATATAAAATATTATTTAAATTCTTTCGGTTATTTTAAGTAAGATTGAGAAAGAAAGATGCTGTTTTTGACAATTTTTTTGTTTTTTTTTTCATTTGCTTCCTAATGGCCCATCTCAAGTACTGCTCCAGAGCTGATTTTTGCTGAGTTATATATACACATACAATGTTCTGCTTCACAAGTAGAGATGATTACAATTGGTTGCTTTTTCAAAATCCAGGTGAATGCGATTTCTCTAATGAAAACACAAATCCACATATGTTTTTTCGGTCATCTACGTCTTCACTCCAATTGCTATCGCTATATCCAACAAGTTTGTAATCATTATAAACAGACTAATATAAGCCAAAATTTATGGTGCCTTTGATATAGCAAAAGATCCTTTTGGCGGTCTTGAAATGAGTTGTTGTTGGATGCTACATATATCTATTCACAACTACGACTGCATGTAGGATGTTAAGTCTTGTACAAGGTAGATAGTCTAGACTTCAAACCAAGCTTTTAAAGAGTGTTGGATCCACACTTTCTCATTCATCTTGTTTTGATAACTCTGTTTCACATTCCATTAGCGTGCAAACTGGATTTGACACTACAAGAAAACTGTCGGATAGCTACAGCTTAACTACAGATTTTCCGTAGTTATTTTTCAAGCTATGGATAGCTACGGATTAGCTACGACTGAAAAAAATCAAAATCCGTAGCTATTTCGTAGGTATATAGCTACGAAATAAATTTGTAAATGTTCATAGAAAAATAGCTATGAATAGCTACAACACATTTGTGGAAACATATAGCTACGATATCTACGGAAAACGTGGAAATATAGTTACAAGATGTTTTCATGACTATTCGTAACTATATTGAATGGATATATATATATATATATATAGCTACGATTTTATTCGTAATTATCCATGTATTTATAAGATAGCTACAAATAGCTAGGAATTTATCCGTAGCTATTCAAACCCTAAACAAACCCTAAAACTATAAAATATAAATAAAAATCCTACTAATAAAAATATATTTACTATAACATATCCAAAATTAAGTTTTAACACTTTTAAATTAAAAATATTTTCCATGTTTATTATTTTAAAACATTAAAATAAAACCCTAAACACAACACTTAAAACCCTATAGCCTAAATCATAATCATACTCTAAACCTTACTCTAATAAAAAATTATAAAATTAATATTATAAAATTAAAATATAAAATTAATTATGTTTACATAAAATAATATTTAAAATCTATAGTATAAACAAAACTAATACATAAACCCATAAACCCTAAACAAACCCTAAAATTCTAAAGTATAAACAAAACTTTAACTAAAAATTCCAATTATTATAACATACCCGGAACTAATATTCAACCCTTATAAAAAAAAAAAATTCAATTCTGTTATTTTCAAACATTAACTTATAACCCTAAACATAACCATTTAAACCTTATACAATAAACCATAATCATACTCTATGCCTAATTATTAATCGTAAACTATAAAATCAAAATATAAAAAATAATTATGTATACATAACACTACTATTGAAACCATTCAAATATATATATTTTACAAAAAATAATTAAAACTACTTTAAAAATAATAAATTAAAAGTCTAATGTTTTTTTAAATCTACTAATCTAATTAATACTAATAATAAACTAAAATGTTTTAAACAACAAATTAATTATTATATATACTCAAAATAAAATTTAACACTTTTAACATCAATGAAAAATAATGTAAAAAATATATAAATTTAATCATTTTTAGTTATTATTTATCCTCATTTTATTATTTTAAATCATTTATAAAATTCTAAATTTTTAAAAACTTATCTCATACGGTTTTAAATTTAACATTTTAAAAAAAAAATTAACTATTTTAAATCATTATTATTATATATTAATTATACTCAAAAAATTCTTATTGGCTAAAACTCCTATCAGGCGGATCACACTTCTGAACCGTTGATTAACACATATCAACGGTTCAGATTTCTCTTAATAGACATGTGGATCAATTTTTGGGCCGTTAGGTCTCCATCTCATTTTCGATCTCAACCGTCGATTGTCTTTTAACCTAATTAATTAAGTGTCTCACCTTCTTCCTTCCTTCATCTCTCACGGCCGTAAACACTTTCTTCCTCATTTTTTGTATAAAAACATTTCAGACGAGAGACAGAGAAGTGTTATGTGTCCGAGACCAAGTGAGTGGAGCTGGAAATTCTAATGGTTTCTTTCTCGGCTTTCAACTTCCGCCGTCGCTCCTCTGTAAGGTACATGATTTCAGACGATAGACATAGAAATGGTGGGTGATTTCTAAGTCGGTCTCTGCTTAGGTTGTCTTTGTCCTCCGTAAGGTGCCATGATTTTATCGGGTTACATAGGGGTGGTGGTGGTTATTCTCGGCGGATCTTCCTGCTACTGGACGGCAGCAGCTCCGTTTGAAGGTGGTGGGAAGAAGACAAAGACGAAGACGAAGGTGAGAGTGACACTAAGACGAGGTGCAAGAGAGAAGACAAAACGGTTGTCACCGGAGCCGGACGGCGGTGGTCGTCAGACTGTTATGCCGGAGCCGTTTGCATGGTCTTCATAAGAAGACGAAGAAGCTTTTTCATCTAATTTTGTATTTTTTTTTGTTTTTAAGATTAAATATTTAATGTAATTTTATTTTATTATAAATATTAATTTAAATAAAATAAATTCCTTTTTGTTTATTTTTTATATTTTTTAAATCGTATATATTCGTAGCTACGAACCGTTGTCATAGCCAGTAGTTATAATAGCTACAAATAAGCGTTATCGATATTCGTAGCTATTTGGAAGATATGTAGCTACGGATAACTAAAAAGGTTCAATAGCTACAAATAAGCGTCATCGTTATTCGTAGCTATTAGCTATAGATATATTCATAGCTATTTAGAAGATATGTAGCTACGGATAACTAAAAAAGTTCAATAGCTACAAACGTTTAAGCGCGGAGACGCGTCGTAGCTATCTGTAACTATGGCCAAAATAGCTACGGAAATATGGCCATAGCTACGACTGAATCTGTAACTATGGCCAAATTTTCTTGTAGTGTGAGTCACCCATTTCAAACTTATTAAGCACCCATTTTCTTGAGTAATGAAAATTCTATTTGCTTTTTGCTTTACTTCAATCCTGAGGTAGTAAGACATCCATCCCGACTTATCCGACTTTACAGATTGAAGATACTCATCAATCATTTACTGACCCTTACTGTTCTTCTTCAACTGATCCTTGATCTGCTTCATGTGGCCGCGAGATGGAAGACCAAACATCGTTTTCAGAGTGTTCCACGCTTCAACAGTTTTGTTTCAGTGGAAACGAGAGGCTGAATCGCAGTGGATATCGATCCAAGAAGAGCAGAGAAGATCAATTTGTCTTGACGAGGCATCATCTGTGATGTTGGTGTGAATCATTCCACACGGAATCGAGGCATCATCTGTGATGTATTGCTTCAGATTAAAACCGTTGAGGAAGAGACAAACGTGCAGACTCCACGTGATGTAGTCTTGTCACAATACTCATATTGCTCGCAAGGATGGGATGCATTGGATTTGTAGGATTCGCGTTTGTGACAGGCCCTGTTGGTGTTACTTGATAATCGTGGATTATTGATGAGTTGCTCATCGTGAAGAGGGAAAAAAAAAATTGAGACAAAATTTTGGATCTAAGCTTGTGATACCATATAGGAATGGATCGAATTGATTTTTGTGTTAAAGAGTAATGGGTTACAACAATATATATAGGGTTAACGATCTATTTCCCCACCATAAGTATCATATAGCACCAAATATACACGGAAGTATATTCTCTATCTAGATATCCACAAACGTAAAGTTAAAGATCTTAATCTCTCCGGAAACAAAGTTTGAGACATATATCCACATGAAAAAAAGTTCGAAACTCAAAACCCCATAGATCTTGATTTTAGTTGGTTTATTAAATTTTAATCAAATCTAAACCATGTATAACCGATGTTAAACCGTATTATAACCCAGTTATGATCCAATTACAATTAAAACCCCATATTATGATCCAGACACGAAAAATCCATAAAACCAAAAACCCAAAATCCAGACCCGGTCCAATCCGACCCGACCGAACTTGTCTTCCTCTTCACCTGATTCAATCAATAACTTCCTGTAGAACACAGATCTTGTCTTCGTCTCATAGATCCTCGAAGTTAGTTTTCAAACGCTTCATTATGATACTAGAACACAATATTTATCTTTGCTTTCTAATTTTCTATTATTCTGGGTTTCATAAAAAAGCAAGAACTTTTTTTTATTTCCGATATGGCTCCGAAGAATTAACGCAAACAACACTAGAGAATTAAGAGATATAGCTTTTTTGTTCTCTGTAACGAAAGCAGAAAATAAGAAAGAGAAGAAGAACAAAGAAAACAAAGAGCATTAAGAGATGGATCTTCACATGAACGACTTAAGACTTGAAGATTTTTCATCATGTCCTTTATCTACTAGAGCAATCAGGCGTCATTTCCCCTCCACAAACCTCCTTTTTTTTGCTTCCATGAAATCTGTGTCACTGATTTAAAACCGGATTTTCAGGCCAATCCTTCATGACTCTTCACATAGGTGTGATTACAAAGCCTTATTTCAGTCTCTACTCTTCATATTCGTCAAAAATCTGCAAAACCTAATTCAATTTCGAAATGGCTCTCCTCTTATACCCGAGCTGGAGCTAGATTCCGCAGAGCTTGAGCTGGTTTTCGAGGAGAAATCTTTATCTATGGGAGTGATTAATTCTTCCTCCTCTCCTTTTTTTCGTCTGTTGTCGACGGCGATAATGATGTCGGGGTGGAGAAATCAAGCATCCCAAAGAAGAAAATGGAGCTTCTTCGATAAAAATAAAAATAAAATTTGTTTGGATCAAGGTTTTTTTAAGTCGGGTCAGGTTTCCTTTGGGTCTGGTTGTTCGGTTTGAATTTTATGGTTTGATAATCTATTGACGGTTTGGGACATAAACCACTGAAATTTGGTTTTGTGGATAAATAGATTTCGAACTATTAATTTGGGGAGAATTAAGTTTTTAACTTTACAGTTGTGGATATCTAGATAGAGAGCATACTTCCGTGTATATTTGGTGTTATATGATAGTTATGGTGGGGAAATAGATCGTTAATATACACTCTCAAAGATATGAGATAAGATCTACATAACTTGAAGATCCTATGTACAAAAGAATATACAGATATGATACTAAAGTATTATAACAATATCATAACATTCTAACACTGTATTAGTTTCTAAGACATAGGTTAAAGTTTTTTCAAGATTATGGCAACTACTCAGTTTTCTCTTTTTGTGTATTTATTAGAATACTAGTTAACAATAGAATGAATATCAAGCTAAGCAGCTGGTAAGATCAACTGTGTGTTATTGTGGAATTCTTGAAAACTGTAATTGTTTTTCACAATCAGACTTCGTAGATCATTGTATTACTACACTGAGAAATAGATGCTTGAAAGGTCAAAGGATACTGAGGAAACCGCATATGTGTAGGCGTGAGACATACTTAAACAGTCCAAGAGACGGCAAACGTGAATCATAGTGCAACAGTTAGACAAGAAGACCAAGAGACCAACGAGTGTGAACATGATAGGGGAAACAAAGACAATAGGTTTTATCTAATTAATGAGAAAAGGATATGACATGCTTATCCATTTTCTCATGTGGTCTTTGTATGTGTGATGTTGATGTTGTCATTAAATGAGATATAACACTACAAAAACTTCATATCTTATAATCGCACTTTGAGTTCTCTATATAGTCTTTGAAACAACGTTTGAGACCTATCGATCTAATCAATGTTCAAGTAGAAGAATTGATGAGCTTATTGAAGTTTGAAACTAAAAGACTTAAGATGATAGTGATCGAAATAAGCATTTTTAGAGGTCAAATTCAAAGAGACCGTTCAATTGGGTCGACATTGACTATTGGTTTAATACTCGATTTAAGCCACTTTTTAGTCTTATCTTTCCCGATTTATATACAAATAAAATATTTTGACCAAAAAAGTACAAGTGAAGCATATACAGAGATGCCAAAACTAGAAGAGAATACATAAAAAAAAAAAACATAAACAATCATACTAGTCAAATCTTTTTTTTTTTTGTCAACAATGCTTATAAATTTAAGCCAAGATAGGTAGGACATTTCGGTTTCCTAATGGGATTCCGGAATACTAGTCAAATCTTTCATTGTTGGTAAAACAATAAAAACCTTTTAGTCAAACTTTTTATGTATTTATTAGCTTATATAAATCATATTACGAGATATGTCTATAAAAGCAAGAAATTTTTCTCATTATACATCATCACTCATATTTAGAGCATTTAATTTCTCTTGCAACATCAAAAATTTTAAGATTATCCAGGAATAATATTATGTCGAATTTTATAAAATATCAATTTAGAAAATAGCTTTTCTGAAAAACATGACAGTCTATTTTGTCTTTCTACTAATCATTTATGTTTGACTCTTGATAACAATATAAAGTATATATTTATGTTTTTTAAGTTTTTCTATCCGTGTAACTTATGTCAAATTAGCAGTTTTTTAAATCGTATAAATTATAAATTCAATTAATTTTGGTCCAATATTTTAATGCCTCGATATTTCTTTCCTCCGTATTGAAATAAAGTCATAGAATTTTTGATTAACATATTTTAATGTCTCACTCTTTTACCACAAACATATGTTCATGGTTGTGCTTGGACAGTTGGTTGTGTCTAGGCACAAGCAATATTTGCAAAAAATAAAATTTACAATCATGAAATTACTCACTGTTCTAGTATCAATTGTTATATATGTTTATGTCTTAAGTGACCTATTGGTAACTATTATCACATATATTCATGTTGGTTACATCCAATTTTCTTATAACATATATTTATATAAAAAAATTATGCTTCTGAGTATATGATTAGATCTTTAATGAAAAATCTTCTTATTTCATAAGACATTTATCATGATATTGATTGATATGTTTGTAAGGTTTTTAAAACATGCTCTAACTTCTAAGTTAATTTTTATTTACCTTTTCACCTTGAAAATAACTCAAATTTTGTTGTTTTTCAAAAGCAAATTATTCTTGCGGATTATTGTTTTTTAAAGAAACTATTACATTCATTTTCTTGCAGTTTTATATATTACCAGTCGTTTCACAACTGAGATCTTTTATAATTTTTTCTACATAATTCAATTATCTTTTCTTATTTTGTAAATATATATCGAATGTGCATATATTAATATTTATTAAATGAATTATCTTATAATTTTGTCTTGGAAGGAATAATGTCTTGTGCTGCATGCAAAGTCATGGACGAAACTTGTCCAACATCGCCTAGAGGTACAAACATATGCGTTATGGCACCATATTTCCCAGCGACGGAGCCTGAGAAATTTGATCGTATTCATAAAATTTTTGGTGCCATAAACGTTTACAAGTTTGTGAGCAATCTCGAGGAACCTTCGCAACGTGAAAATGCTGTTAACGCTCTGATCTACGAGGCAGAGGCTCGTATACAAGACCCCACATGTGGTTATGTTGGCCTGCAGATGGTTTTCGAAAAGATTCTTAAGAATCTAAAAGAGAAAATTGATTCAGTAAAGAATGAGCTAGCTATCACCATGGGACCCGATAAAATACCGCAATATTCTAATCTTCCTATGCCTGATGATTTTAACCCAACACAAGCCTCTTTACTTGCCTTTATTGATGGAATGGACGGCTTAAATGAGGTTCATGGAACTGCTGGTGCATCATCATCTTCTGGACCATCTATGGCTAATACTCAAGAGATGCATCCATTTCCTCAGAATCAGAACCAACCGTAGTTTGGATGAAATTATGGTCTTTTGTTTTCATTTCGTATTTGCATGCATCTTAATTCCCATAACAATTTGGTGTCTTTTCCTTTATTACAATTTCATCAGAAGTCAATGTTGTTTTCTCTTTTAATAATGGATATTTATGTACTTGTTTTATTTTGTCCATTTGATTTTTAAATGCTTTTCATTTTACTATTTAGAGGATCACTACAAGAATTACAGATGATTGCGTCAGTTTAATTGAATGATGTTAGTTATAGTATTAATTATGATTAAGAATCAATCAAGTATGTAAAATAAGTTCATTAGACTATTAAACACCTTAGACAACAATTTTTATTGGGTAAACAAGCAAAATCTCTATTTAAGTTTTTTTTTAAAGCATTTCATCAAATACCTAATAAAGTAATGGGCAAGAGAAAGCTTAACATCTAGATTCAACAATTCTTTGCAACCTAGTTTAAAGAACAACTTAATAGAGTACAATTAACATTAATTAAGCATAAAACATCCTTATATCATCCCTAATTAAGTCCTAGTCTATCTCATCTCAAATACTCAAAGATAACTACTCTTTAATTACCATTTTTCCAAATAAATTCATGAAGATGAAATGATAAAACATGATTAAGAAGAACAAATTATAAAAATATAACAAAGTACTTGATTAATATTCAAAATAAAATGTTCACAAAATTTTGATCTAAAAGAGGTAAAGAAGGTGAATAAGGTAGAAGATATTTTCAAAAATTGGGTCTCAAAACATATTTATATTCATTTGGCCCACAGTGGCATTTTGTAATAAAACAAGTCGTCGAGATTTCCATCAAGCGACTTCAACGGCTAGTGTGGTCGATGGTTTTCTTTTGTTCGGGAGTGGTCCAATGGAGGGAGACCGGTGGAGATGCATCGGCTTGGCTCGTCCGGTGGAGTTGACCGATGGAAGGAGGCAGCTGCATCGGACGGCCTTCATCCGATGGCTAAGGTCAATGGATTTACGGCTGAACTGGGTCTTGATCGGGTTGGTTTCATCGGATGGGCCTGGTCGATGTCTTGCGTCCGATGGATGCACATCGGGCTAGGCTAGCCGATGGAACATAGTCGATGGCCGCATTAAAACTCTTTCTCCATTTTCCTTGCTTCTATGAACCTTCCATACTCATCCCAAAATTCCAAACATCTCCAAAACCTTATAAATAACAAAAAAAAAATATTCTCAAAGACAATAAAACATACATATATCATAACTTTAAGGCACATACGCTTCTAAATGCCAAAAGTCTATAGAAACTAACATAAAACAATGTAAATGATGATAAATTATAAATAAAATATGATGTTAAAAACTCCTAAATTATGCATATATCAACAGTCCATAAATTACAATAAAAATCACACAAACAAACCATCCCTCTTCTAGAAATTATTGAGAACTAGTGTCTGATCCGCGTTTAACGCGGGTTTATTCTTCTTTTTATTTAAATTTTTAGATTTGATGGGACCATAATATTAGAATATTTATCATTTTTTATTATATTACAATTTCTGTTGGCTGGGTTTAATTTTATTTTTTTATTGTCATGTTATGAATTAGTTTTTGTTTTGGTTTTTATGGTTTTTAACACTTTATATCGTTTTGTCAGTTTTTAGTGTTGTATTTTAGTTATTGAATTTATATATGCACGCTAGTACAATATTATATACTACTTTCTTATTTTAATAATAATTTATTAATTTTAATGATTATATAATTTATAAAATAATTATGTATTAAATTATATAATTATATGTACCAATTGATTTAGTAACTTAATTATGCTTGATTTTATTTCTATAAATCACATTTTAGTTAATAATAATTTATAATATGTATTTTAGTATTAATTTCGAAATTACTTATTATTTTTACTAATTTTTGAAAAAGATTTTTGTTAGATATGATTAAAATAGAAAAAAGAAAATAAAAGATATTATAAGATATTATGAATAAATCAAATATAAATTGTTTTACAGTTTTACCCTTAATGAAGGATAC
The DNA here is from genome assembly GCA_030180135.1 of Orychophragmus violaceus. Classification (NCBI taxonomy): domain Eukaryota; kingdom Viridiplantae; phylum Streptophyta; class Magnoliopsida; order Brassicales; family Brassicaceae; genus Orychophragmus; species Orychophragmus violaceus. The sequence goes on from CM058233.1 coordinate 100,116,570, forward strand.
ACGTCCTAATAAAATTATGGGTAAATTTCGGAAACAACATTTATATACTATAGTCAATATCCTGTTTTAATAGGTAAGATTGAGATTAATATATTATTCGACGAGTTAACAGAGTTTACTTTTTTTTCCCAGCAAGATGACAGAGTTTACTTACACCACTAAACAGCCGTTTAAACTTTAAAGCCTAACCGGGTAATCCCACGTGTTTAGTTTCGAAATTGAAATCGAACCAAAATCTCCAAACTAAAATCGAACCAAACCGGAATCAAAACTGAACCGGAACCCTAAATCTCCAATATTGGAGCTTGAACCCACGATTTGAACGCCTCCAATTGGATCAGGGGACGAGTAAAGACGCGAAATTGAAGGAAATCGAAACCGAGAAGAAGGAAAAATTGTGTTCTTAGTCGAAGAATCTTGAAAATAAGAAAACGTAGATCGAAACACTCCGACAAGTTAAGGTATGTTTGACATGTCTTAGTCGATTCTTACACTATTAAGTTTCATATGTCTTGGTCGGTTCTTACATTAGATGCTTCTGTTCCCAAAAGTTAGAATACACGAATCTGTTGTTGAATCTCTTTCAATACATAGTTTGATGTTTGCCTGGTCTGGTTTTGTTGTTCTATGAGCAGAGAGCTTCTTGATTCTTAAAACCAAAGAAATGAAGAGAAAGATAGCGATTGGTTTCGAGGGTTCAGCTAACAAGATTGGTGTTGGAATCGTTGCATTAGACGGAACAATCTTAGCGAATCCTCGGCATACATACATAACACCGCCTGGTCACGGTTTCCTTCCTAGAGAGACTGCACATCACCATCTCGACCACGTTCTTCCTTTAGTCAAGTCAGCTCTCGAAACTTCTAAACTAACCCCTGAAGATATCGACTGCATCTGTTACACTAAAGGTCCCGGGATGGGAGCGCCGTTACAAGTCTCAGCCATTGTCGTTAGGGTTTTGTCACAGCTTTGGAAGAAGCCTATCGTCGCTGTGAATCATTGTGTTGCTCACATTGAGATGGGGAGAGTTGTTACTGGAGCTGATGATCCTGTTGTTCTGTATGTGAGTGGTGGAAACACTCAGGTGATTGCTTATAGTGAAGGTAGATACAGGATATTTGGTGAGACTATTGATATTGCTGTTGGTAATTGCTTGGACCGGTTCGCTAGAGTCTTGAATCTGTCCAATGATCCAAGTCCAGGATATAACATCGAGCAGGTAAATTATCTGAAAGTTAAAGGAACCTCGATTCAAGAACCATGTTGTTAACTTTCTTGTTGTTTACTAGCTTGCGAAGAAAGGAGAAAACTTTATCGATCTTCCGTATGCTGTTAAAGGTATGGATGTATCATTCAGCGGAATCTTGAGTTATATCGAAACTACTGCAGAGGAGAAGCTCAAGAATAACGAGTGCACACCAGCAGACTTGTGCTATTCCCTTCAAGTAAGGCTCTATCACTTGTTCACAAATGAGAAATCTTGGACTTTATAGAGAGAAAGATTATGATTTGTTGATCTTGTAGGAGACACTGTTTGCAATGTTGGTTGAGATCACGGAACGAGCGATGGCCCATTGTGACAAGAAAGACGTTTTGATAGTTGGTGGTGTCGGGTGTAACGAGCGTTTGCAGGACATGATGAGGACGATGTGCTCTGAACGTGACGGTAGACTGTTTGCAACGGATGACCGTTACTGCATTGATAATGGTGCGATGATCGCTTACACAGGTTTACTTGCGTTTGTTAACGGTATTGAAACGCCGATCCAAGACTCAACCTTTACGCAGCGGTTTCGTACAGACGAGGTTCATGCGGTGTGGCGAGAGAAGGAAGATTTGGTACGTGGAGGAGATACAAACGTTACTGCTAATTGATTGTGTACCCATTTTCTATCCATTTTTTAGAATTTATTTCTCTAGTCGATAAATTGTTTTTCTTATAATTTTAATGTGTGTTTTTTTGATATTGTGTTATCAATTCTTTTGATTTGAATGATTTCTTGATTGTTGTAACACTTTCAAATTTCAAGGTTAGTTGGCTAGCTTCTTTGTAGCAGTTCAAAACTTCAAATTATCTGTGTTGCATTTGGATAGTTTATGCTTTTTGTTTTATTGATTTGATTGAATATGATATATTACAGTCGACATTTCTACCGATAATGGTGGAGAGATTATTGCATTAGTCTTCCTTAATCATACAAAACAACTTTAAGAAAACAGCAATACTAAAAGTTAGAATTTCATTTTATGTATAACGTATATGATGGTCCAATCAATGAAACTTTTAGTGGAATATGTCTAGGCATGGGCGTTCGGGTACCCATTCGGATTCGGGTCGGATTCAGATATTATCCAATACCCTAAATACTTTGACTTAAGCTTCATTCGGGTATTTTTAAAAATCGGATCGGGTTCGGTTCGGGACGTATCGGGTTCGGGTCGGGTTCGGGTACCCAAAATCACCATGAAATTTCTGAAAAATCAGAAAATTGCTCATAATATTCAAAAATATTTGAATTACCCAAAAATTCCGTAAAACATATACTCAAATTACCTAAAATATTCAAAATTATTCAAAAAATATATATATATTACCCAAAATATAAAAATAAAAACTACACAAACTAGCCAAAAAATACTCGAAAGTATCATAACTAACCGAAATTAGATTAAACTTTAGGTTACTTCGAGTACCCGTTCGGGTTCGGTTCGGGTTTGGGTATTACCCGATACCCAAAATACTTTGACTTAAACCCCATTCGGGTATTTTTAAAATCGGTTCGGATCGGGATCGGATTTTTTCGGACCGGGTTCGAATTCGGATTCGGGTTTCGGGTAAAATGTCTAATCCTAAATATGTCACTGCATATTTGAAAGAAATTTGGGAGAAAATAATATAGAATTCCTCATGTACAAGTAGGCCGTGGAGGCAGGAGCTTATAGCATAGTCATTTTGTATTAATATCCAACTGAGCTAGAAACTCCAATATCAATAGTATATAAAATTTTCAAAAGTAAATCATATAGATTTTCAAAAGAAAATAAGACAAGCGCAAAAGAGATTCAAAAAGACAAAAGATATAGTAAAACAATCAATTAAAATCAAAAGAATTAAAGAAAGAAAAGATAAAGTATCTCAAAAGTCTTCCTTACTCCATCTTCAATTTCCAAAAGGTAAAAAAAAAAAACAAATGATTTAAGAAAAAAAAAAGAAGGTTCTATAACAATTGCCCACTATGGCATTCACCTGAAAATCTTGAATGAATGTTAATTTCTCGATTATGCATTACTTTTTGGTCAAATTTAACCATAGACATTCGGTTCTTCGGTTCGGATCCAGGTAGAAATCAATCAGATCTGGATATATATTAGGTATGGAGATTTATAATCTAACTGGTTTTTATAAAAGTTTCGGTTTGGATCCGGTTTAGTTTATATCTGTTTTGAATCGGTTCAGATCCAATAGTTGATGAACCGTGAAATATCTAATTAAATTCGGTTTTTAAAATATTTGGTTATTCAGATATTAAATACTCATTTTTATCCAAATATCCGTTTTGGATCGGAATATTCGGTTATTCGGATATCCGGATATCTACTTTTTACCTAAATATTTATTTTGGACTCGAATAAAGTGGATATTCGAATATATGAAAACCTCTTTTGTAATCAAATACTCGTTTTATACCCGAATATATGTTTTATACCCGAATAAATGAAAATGTCCAAATTGAAATTTAATATCCTAACAGAAAACATGAATATCAAAGTATTTAGAATTTTAATATTATAAACATGGATTTCAAAATAAAAAGAAAGCAAATATATAAAACATGAATTTCTAGTTAGGTTCTATCGGTTCTTTAATTCGGATCTGGATAAGAATCGAAACCGAACCAAAACTGACGATTCCAATATTAAAAGATTCATTGGTGATTTAGGGTAGAACTGGAACCAAACCGAACCGAACCAGATTTTTTCAAGTTGGATCCAGTTCGATTATTTGATTCCAATTTTTTTGTCCATGACTAGTCAAACTGATAGAGTTTTTTATTTATTTATAGGACGATTATTCGAAGAAAACAAACAAAAATTTTAATGATCCATAATTCTATCACCTTCAAAAACACACACAAAATCAATAAGTAGTTATGGAGTCGATAAGTTTTTTTTATAGTTGCGGTTCGTATTTTTCACATTGATAAGTTTTTTTGTTATGATTTCACATTGCACAGTTTGTCCAAAGAGATTTATTTTCTAGTTTTACTTGGCTTTCATTACTCAACTAATTTTTTAATTATTACTCTGACCAGTCTAATGTATTGCATACATATGTATCTAATGAGATGATGTTGGAGTCTACATTGGATTCTTCTAATAGTCAAACTGTGATGTTGTAACCAAGTTAGGTTTGTATACATGAACTAAGAAATACTATCTAAGGGTGGGGTTCTAAAAATCTTTATTTAAGAACCGGTTCTTACATTATTCATGACACGTGCCAGTCTCTCATTCATCTATTTTTTTCAATTTTTTTTTTTACACTTTTCCTAAAACAAATTTTTTTTTTTTAAGAACCCCATGATGTGTATGCTCTAATAGTCAAACTGTCATGTTGTAAGAGCATGTCTAGCGGAGGCTCTTAGAGTTTTTTGAGCTCGATATCATATGCAAAATAATTAAAATATTAATAAATTTAAAAATCTCTTTCACAACAGGTTCTTATTTAAGAGACTTTAAAGGCATGTACATCCAAGGTTCTTAGGGTGGAGTTCTTAAAAAAAAATTATTAAAATATTGTGGATCCTACGTGAATAGTTAAAAACCGGGTTCTAAAAATCCTTATTTAAGAACCGGTTCTTACACTGTTCATGACACGTGGCAGATTGTCATTCGTCTATTTTTTTTTCAATTTTTTTTTTACACTTTAATTTTTTTTTAAAGAACTCCATAGGGGATTCATGGATGTACATGCTCTAAGAGCCTGGTTCTTCACTGTTCATGTCACATGGTAAAACCTGATTGATTCTTTTTTTTTTGATTTTTGTTTTTTTTTCTATCTGTAAAAAAAACATTAAAAAATTAATTAAGAACATTAAAAAAAACATTAAAAACTTAGAGTTTTTTTTTCACCGCGGTATATGCTCTAACCCCAAGTTAGGTTTGTATACAGGAACTAATAAATAGTATTTCTTTAACTAATAATGAATAATTAAGCTCAAATATTTTAATAAATTTACTTTATGGTCTACAATTGATTAGCATACAAAGCAAAAGCTAGTGGAATGATTGTCCTCTAATTCTCGATATTATCATTGACTTTTGAAAACCGTATTAAATAGTATCTAGTAATCATTTTAAAACATTATAAAACATACAGATCTAAACAAAAGATTCCTGAATCAACTATTCTCATCCAAAAATATACTCGTTTTTAGTGACTATATATCTATATGTGTATGTGGGCGAAGCTAGTGACGAGAGAGAGAGAGAGAGAGAGAGAGAGAGAAAGAGAGTGTGCAAATGCCCCCATATTTTCGTTTAAAATTTTGTGTATTTCTTCACTAAATATTTAATATACACTAACTATAATGCTTGTGCACCCAGTAAAACAGACTTCTAAATTGAGTGTAATGTGTATGAGTGTGTGCACGAGTAAACACGTACGTGAACGTGTGGCATGTTCAGAGAATGCAAAGGAATGTTGACAAAGAAGAAAAGGATGATCCACCAAGTTTCATAATGATTTCAAAAGTTAAATGAGTATAAGCCAAAAGTGCCAATCGCCAAACACGAACTTCAACAACACTCGTCATATCATTTTCTCACATTAAAGCCGCTCTACACTTTTGCCATTTATAACTACACATACATAGCTGTTTGATATTAATGCGTGGCTTCTACACGCAACTGAGTGTATGATCAAATTTACTAAACGATTTTATGATTTCCGATTCCGAGTTTTCTACTAATTACACAGTCAGTAAAATCACATATTATGCATGGGTTCTTAGTGGAAAACAAAGTGTTTTGTTGTTCTTTTAGTTAAATGTGTTTCGTCTAATGATTATCTTATTGTTAGAAAAATAGATAACTTAAGAAATTTTTTTGACAATAACATTTATTTAGGGCGGTGACTATTCATATATATTGGTCTATCTTTGGTTATCTAAAAATGTCTATTTTGCTTCAAATCAATATCTAAAATATAGGAAAAAATATGCTAAACATGTTGCAAAATCTTTATAAATCATAAGCCAAAGCAATATTATGAATTTAAGATATATACACCAAGATAACTCTGTTAACCTTACAAAAAATATTAATTACATTTCAAGGAAATACAGTAAATCCTTCTCCACTACAAATGTGAACATTAACTGTTTTCAAATGAGCCAAAAAAGTCAGCAAGATTTAGCCTTCCTTTTCAAAAAGCAGTACACGTCTCTCTCTCCATCTCTCTCTTGGAGACACTGAGACAAAGTATTCAATGCGTTGTTGTCTTCTCACTTTTCACCAGCTAACTCTGTTCTTCCTCTTCCTATTCTCTCAATAATAAGAAATATATTCTGCAGAAGAAAAAAAAGAAAAACTTTGATTCACGAGAGTGGAGGTTAGACGTTTCCAATTCCCAGAAACAAACAGAACTTTTCCGGCCTTGATTCTGAAGTCGGGTCCCTCTCTAAAAGTTTCTGTTTTCTCTTCGTTAACAAAGAGATAGCTCCAAACCCATAAGAGAACAGAGTACTCTGCTCCTTAAATTTCGTAGCTTTTGTTGAAATTTCATTCCTTTACTTCTTTTTTTCCAAGTCAAGAAAAAGAAGAATTCTAGAGAGAGATAAATGAGCAAAGAGCAGTAATGGCTGCCGTACATGCCACGTTACTTGTTCTTCTCGCAATCTTTCTTTCAACCTCACCAACTGTTCGAGCAAATGCTGAGCTTAAAGCTTTAATGGAGCTCAAATCATCCCTTGACCCCGAAAACAAGTTTCTCCAATCATGGACGTTTAACGGCGATCCATGCGACAGATCCTTCGAAGGAATCGCCTGCAACCACCATCTGAAAGTCGCCAACATATCTTTACAAGGGAAACGTATGACCGGAAAACTGTCTCCGGCGGTGGCAGAGCTCAAATGTTTATCAGGTCTTTACTTGCATTACAATAGTCTCTCTGGAGAAATACCTCAAGAGATCACAAATCTCACTGAATTATCAGATCTTTATCTCAATGTTAATAACTTCTCCGGCGAGATTCCGGCACAGATCGGCTCCATGGCTAGCTTGCAAGGTTAGCATCTCAAACAATTTCAAACCGGTTTAGATTAACCGGAATATAGTTTGGCTTAATCGATTGAGACTTGGTCAGAGCTAGAGTTAGAAACAGAGTCATGATGAATCATCGATCTGATCCGAATGGTTTTGTTGTCTTTTGATGCAGTTATGGATCTCTGCTGCAACAGCTTAACAGGGAAGATACCAAAGAACATTGGATCTTTGAAGAAACTAAGTGTGTTGTCTCTGCAACACAACAAACTAACTGGAGACGTTCCTTCGAGTTTGGGAAACTTGAGTACGTTGAGTAGGCTTGATTTGAGCTTCAACAACCTGTTGGGAACAATCCCAAAAACCCTAGCCAACATTCCTCAGCTTGATACTCTTGACTTGCGCAACAATACACTCTCTGGCTTTGTTCCCCCTGGTGAGTGATGCTTTTTTAAACTGTCTTTTGTAAAGCTTCCCTCTCTGTTTCTTGACTCTGTTTTCCTTTGATATGTTTTGAACTTATGAAAGGTCTCAAGAAGTTGAATGAAAGATTCCAGTTTGAGAACAACACTGGTTTATGTGGCATTGATTTTCCTTCTTTGAGAGCTTGTTCTGCTTTCGATGATGCTAATGTCGAACTCAAGCATTCTCATGGTTCTGATAAATCAACTCTTCATAACATGTCCGACTCTGTATATCTCAGAAGTCATAAACCCTCATCAAGACTCCCAAAAGTTGCTTTGATCTCAAGCGTGATTACCGTCACTATAACTTTGGTTGGTGCCGGTTTACTGACCTTCTTTCGCTACAGGAGAAGGAAGCAAAAGATTAGTAACACAGCAGAGCTTTCCGAGGGAAGACTCAGCACAGATCATCACCAAAAAGATTTCAGAGCATCACCTCTCATGAGTCTTGCCTACACTAAAGAATGGGATCCACTTGGAGACAGCAGAAACGGAGCTGAGTTCTCACAAGAGCCTCATCTCTTTGTTGTTAATAGTAGTTTCAGGTTTAACTTAGAAGAGGTTGAATCTGCAACACAATGCTTCTCAGAAGCTAACTTATTGAGTAGAAACAGCTTTACCTCTGTGTTCAAAGGAATCCTCAGAGATGGTTCTTCAGTAGCTATCAGAAGCATCAACATCAGCAGTTGCAAGAACGAGGAAGTCGAATTCATGAACGGTTTGAAGCTTTTGTCTTCGATGTCACATGAAAACTTAGTGAAGCTGCGTGGATTCTGCTGTTCAAGAGGTAGAGGAGAGTGTTTCCTCATCTATGATTTCGCTTCAAAAGGAAAGCTCTCGAACTTTCTTGATTTACAAGAACAAGAAACAGGTCGAGTTCTTGCTTGGCCTGCAAGAGTCTCTATCATCAAAGGGATTGCTAAAGGTAAAGTCTTTAAATCATTCTTTTTTTTGGTGTAATTTTTTTGAAAAGATTAGTCGGTTTAGCCAACTAATCTTTGGGCCGGAGAGCCATGTGAAAGGCCAGTTGGCCAGAAGGATTCGAGCCTGAGTGGCGAGAGGGTACTACCATTCCCTTTACCACTAGGATACGAGCTCCTGGTTCTTTAAATCATTTTTTTGAGTTGCCGTAACAAACAATATCTAAACACAAATCTTTTTGCAGGTATTGCTTACTTGAATGGAAGTGATCAAAAGAAGAAGGCTACGATTGTTCATCGAAACATCTCTGTCGAGAAAATCCTACTTGATGAGCAACTCAACCCGTTAATCGCTGATTCGGGTCTTCACAACCTTCTAGCAGACGATTTGGTCTTCTCAGCACTCAAGACAAGTGCAGCAATGGGATACTTAGCACCAGAGTACGTCACAACAGGAAAATTCACTGAGAAAACCGATATTTTTGCCTTTGGAGTCATCATTCTCCAGATACTCTCTGGCAAGCTCATGCTCTCAACCTCACTGAGGATTGCAGCTGAAAATGGAGAACACTGTGGATTCATCGATGAATATCTCCGCGAAGAGTTTGATAAACCAGAGGCCATTGCTATGGCGAGGATTGGGATAAGCTGTACACAGGAGATTCCGAATAATAGGCCTAATATAGAAACCCTGCTACTGGAGATAAACTGTATGAAGAGTGAATGAGTCTGCTGTTTTAGTTAGTAACTTGTGTGCCAAGTATGATTCTCCGGTTAAGCAGTACCACAACAATTGGTTTTTAATTTTTCCTCTCTCCAATAAGAAACGGGTCGGTTTACATTAATATACAGTACTATAAGATGATTTGATGACATCAATTGGTCGGGAAAAAAATGATATCAATTGAAATAGTTAGGTTTATGGGCTTTCATAGAATTGAGAAGAGAGTAAAGTCTAGCGCACACAGCTAAACCTTCAAAAGCCCAACTATATTTTTTTATTAAATGGTTTGCAGGTAAATACTTCGAGGAAATACAAGAAATTCATATGTCAAAATGATAAAATACTAAGCTTTAGTTCAAAGAAAAAAAATGATAAAATATTTAAAGCAGAGAATACCTTTTTCAACTTGCTATATATTGATAAAAAATTGTTCACTTTTCAACAAGTTCATCACATATAATTTAAATTAAAAAGAAGTAAAAGAGGGGGAAAATAATATGTGGAACCCACGTATTCTAAAGAATTCATAAAATTTTGAGATTCCATTATTATTGGTTTATGGATTTTAAATTTTTTTGCAAAATCCATTATTATTAGTTTAAAGATTTTTAAATTTCATTCAAAATCTTTTGTTATTGAAAAAATTTAGATATTATTGATTTTATAACTCTATTAAAATCTAATGTTATTAAGATATGAATTCTCCATATTTCTACTCATAAGACTCAATTCTCAAAATATCACCTATATTCATAAGATTCTTAAAATTTACGTAAAAAAGACACCCACAAATAAATAGAAAAAGCTGAAAAGTCAAGAAGCTCTCGGGCCCGAACTTCGAGACAAGAGACAAACTTCCGTTTTCCGTCTTCTCCCCGGCCGGCGATCTCTGCCGTCGCCGGGGAGGGCACTAGCGTCGCCGTTCAGTGGTTATCGTCCCTGCTCTAGCTCGTTCAGCCACCGTCGACGGTTCTCCAACGCCGCGCCGACTAAGCTTAGCCAGTCTCCGCCGTCCATCTGTTCGCCGTCGTGCGTCGTTACCTATGCCTCCTCCGGTGTTGTTGCTTGCCTCTGGTGGTGAGCCCGTGCTTTCGATTCCTTTAACCAAGCTCCGGCTTTAATGGTGTTGTATAGAGGTTTGTTTTTCGTCTAGATCTGATGGTTGGGCTGTGTATTTGGTTTAATCTTAGGTCTGGTTAAGTGTTGGTCCGGGTGTTGGCTGGTTTTAGAGATCTAGAATTGTGGATTTTTTGGTTTTAAAAGGAAAAAGTCTAGTTACCTCTTCTAATCAGGCTATCGTTGGTTCATGGTTCGGTCTTAGTTATCTGAAATTGCATTTTGTTGCTCAGTGTAGGAGATTGTTGTGGGTGCTTTCTTTCCTGAATTTTCTTCCGGGTTTATTTGAGTTCGGGGTAGTTTAGGTTGGTTTGGCTTTGGTTGATTCAAGTCCGGTGTGATTTGGATTTCGTTTGGGCTTCTATCTAGGTGTTTATGGACGCATAATGTTGCGTAGCAGCCGTATCCGAAAGTTACTTAGTGATCCGTGTAGGATTTGTTTCTTGTCGGGTTGGGAGTCTTGGTTCTTTGAGTCCGAGAGAGGGTCTCTCGGCATCTGTTCGTGTAGCTGATGTTATCGTTGGTGGGCCGTGGGCAACAGCGGTAGATCTCACTCAAGCATCTCTGCACAGGTCATGAAATGCAATCTTCGGTTGGCTGTAGGTTGACTTTGGACTGTATCGACTGTTTTCTGTTATAGTTGTAGGTTTTGTTTCCGGGGATATCCTTGTTTTCCGCCGGCTTAGTTTCCCTTGTTTGGGCTTAGTTTCCGGAGATAGTTTCGTTTTCTGCCGGTTTTGTATTTCAAAAACGCATTCCACCTTGGTTAATATCTATATAATTTCAGACGAAAAAAAAAAAAAAAAAAAGACACCCACATAAAAGAATTTGTCCAATAAGAAGTCTTCTTTGATATTGATGTTGCATAATTGAAACAGACCAGGTTCAAATGTAAAACAAACGGGTCTACTACTTTTTTCTAAGACTAATAGAATATATGGTGCGATTGGTAATCTATAACCGTTGCGGATAGAGATATACAACTTTATTTGTTACAAATCACAAAAGCGTTCTAAAAGCTATTATAAAAATGGTTATTTTACCGTTTTTTGTTACCGCTTTCACAAATAATTTTCATAGTTTTCAGTTTTTTGTTACCGCTTTCACAAATGTACAAGTATACCGCTACATTTTTTCACTATTAAACCTCTTATCGTTTTTTCTAACCGTTAAAATATCCGTTCCACTTTTGTTCACCAATCGGATCCATAATTAAAAAGCAAATGAAACATTAAATTAGATTATTGTAGGGATGGAACTATTACAAGAATTCAAGATTTGATTTTTCCAATCCGTTCCAAAGTTGGATATTCGGATAGTGAGGATCCGTCCAAACTAGATATTTTTATTTTGAAATTTAAATCCAGATTCAGACTATTCAATATATTTAAATATTTTAAAATATTTTATTGATTTTGTAAGACGTTTTCTAAGGTTTGTTATCATTCATATCTCAGGAACAAACACAAAAGCGGACAATTTAACATATGATGCTTGAGTCCATCCAATTGATTTTGTCTATGTTAACTCTAATCTATTGACTTGGTTATTTGAGTGCCTGTAGGATCCTATTTTGTATTGTTGATAAAATAATGATTTCTCGCACATCCGGATCTGTTTCAACCCTAGATTGCCGTAGTTAAAAAGAATGAAAAATATCTTGTATTGTTGACAAAAAAATGTATAAACATAACACAAACATTTGTGAACCCTTGCTTAAAAATACTCTCTTCAATTACCTTTTATGTTCATGTTTCTGCTATGCTTTTAGGTACTCTTTTTCACTATGCCTTAAAGAATAAAGTATAGCTGAGCTGGACATGCATCTTGGAGAGTATCTAAACAATATCTAATAAAGAATAAAAAAGATTCCTAAATCTTAAGGTAGTTAAGGTAGTTAGGATTTTTGTGCTTATCGCTAAGAAGATAAGGTTTATCTTCTTGAGGGTTTTGAGCTAACTAGGTTAGCGATCCTATCTTGTATAAATAGGATAGCTTGCGCCGTGTATAGGGCAAGCGTTTTGAGAGAAATAATTTGTGAGAGCTCAAGTGATTAAGTATAGATCATTGAGAGATTAGATTGAAGAGGTGTTCTTGTAAGTCACAAAAAGTCAATCTAATAAACACAAGTTTTTCAGAGAGATCGTTTGAGTTAAATAGTTTTTACTTTGAAAAACACATAGCCTTACACTTTCATCACCTCGTCCTGGCTCAGCCTAGCTTTTCTCAACAAATATCACCACACTTTGGATTTGAGAAGATTCTCCATCAATATGCTCCAATACTCGAAATCGTCATCAAATTTGGGTATTCGCTAGCATACTCTCTCTCTCTCTCTCTCTCTCTCTCTCTCTCTCTCTCTCTCTCTCTCTCTCTCTCTCTCTCTCTCTCTCTCTCTCTCTCTCTCTCTCTCTCTCTCTCTCTCTCTCACTCACCAGATAGGTTATGATACCAATTTGTTAGTAATTGAGCAAAGCAGATTTGAAAACTTTCAACAACCATAACTCCTACATAAGTGGAGCTTATTAAGACTAAGTCAGGTAAAACCAAATGGTGTGCAGTGTTTTGATTCCTTTTTAATAGATACTAGATTTTAATCCGCGCTAATAAAGAGCGGATTATGATTTCTAAAAAAAAATTATATTTTTAAAATTTAAATTTTGCTACCTATAAAATATAATATATATTAAGTGAAAATATAATGATATTGTGCTACATGTGAGAAGAAATTTAATAAGTTTTTTTTTTGATTTTTTTAACTTATACTTTTAGTAGTTGTAGATTATTGTTATTTTTACTACATGTTTAGTTTACTTTATTGTTGTAAAGTGTAGATATATATTTTATTTGATAATTTTTTATTTAAATTAATTATAACTTAGTTTAACCCGTGATTTCACTACTAAACAGTTGTTAAAATTAATAATATTTATATAGAACGCAATCTTACTAATATATAAGTTGTTAGATTCAATATGCAACTTTTCGATTTAATTATATATAATTGTTTGTTTTAAATAATATATATTTAATGCGTGATTATAAATTTATAAATAATTTTAATATTTTATAAAATTTAATAATATATCAATTAAAATTAACTAATACATATTATTACCACATATTCCAATAGACGAATTTTGTTTTTAATAGTATAGATAATTGAAATTGGTTCATCTATTTTTTGACCCGTTTAATAATGGTCTAAATAAATAAAAAATTATGTTTATTTTTATAAATCAAAATGTAACTAATATATGATAACCCGTTCATTTAACATTTTGGATTGATTTAAGTTCATTTTAATATTTTTATAATTAAAATTAGTTAATTCATCTTTTTAACTTGTCTTCCAATTTTCAAAGAAAAAAAATTCTTCCAATGAATATAAATATTTTAAATAATTTAATAATGAAAAAATTAATCTATATTTCAACACATTTTATAGTAGTGTAATTATTTTGAAAACTTAATAAAACAATCCTTTAAAAACAGTCATCTTAAAAATATTAACTGAATCAAACTTGTCATATATTTCAATAATATATGTATTGGATAATTTTAATATTTTATCAAATTAAGAATATAACAATCGAAATAGTTAATACATTTTTTAACCAGTCTTTTAGTATTCAAATTTTGTTTTTTAATAGTATAGATAATTGAAATAGGTTAATATATTTTTCAATATGGTTAATATTTTATAATGGTCTAAATAAAAAAAATTATGTCAATTTACTAGATTAATATGTAACTAAAATTTTATTATTGAATTTTAATAATAATTATGCATTTAGAAATTATCCTTCTTAAAAATCAAGAAGTTAATAATATTTTGATAAAAAATTCATAATATAAATATAAATATTAATATTTCTATTAGAAAGAGATATTAAATGATATTATGAAAATATATTTCGAATAAAATTAGATCTTCGAGAATAAAATATAATTAAAATTATTTTATAATAAATATAATAAAAGTTTGAAATCATTAAATAATTTCTTAAGAAATCAAAAAAATTCTTAAAGAATCGAAATATAAATATATATATATATATATATATATATATATATATATATAAACAAAAGATATTAAAAGATATTATGAATGTATTTTAGAATAAAATCATTAATTAAAGAATATTTCGTATGGCGCACATATAGTCCAAATTTATATAATACGAAATTAGTATTATTGAATTTCCAAAAAAATCAAATAAAAGCAGTGGTACAATCTGTAATATCCCACATAAATGCAAGGTTATTTTTAAAAAGAGTTACATGTTTTAATAATATAGATATTTTATTTGATATCTTCGATCCTGTGTTCTGTAGATTCATGTTCTTATTTAATATAATACTAGATTTTGACCCGCACTTAGAAAGTGCGGGTTTAATTTTCTTTACAAATTTTACTTTTTATTCATTTTGTTAATAGTAGTTTAGATTTTTAATTACGTAATCTAATTTTGATTATAACTGTTTAACCAACATTATAAACAGTGAGTTAGCAATTTAGTTTTTTTTTTTAAATGAATTATGTGTTATTTGGAGGAGATATATCGTAAGGATTAAGAGATTAAAATAACGATTTCGCATTATATATTTTAATATGTGTTGTATCGTAAGATCATAGTTTGGAAAAAATATATATATATGTGAAAACAACTATTGTAAAAGTTATGTGGTATATGTTTAATTGTTATTATATTTATCTAAAATATTATTTTATAAAATACATGTTGTAGTCGTATATATAATTTGCAAATTTGATTTGAAGCATAATTTGATGCTTCAAATATTTGAATAATATAAGTATGAAATCATTTTATTATTTTTATTAAGTTTAAAATATATCAACTGAAATTATTTACTATATGCGAATTTTTTATAAAAAATTTATAATCGAGATTGGCTAATTAATTTTTTAACCCGTTTAATTAATTAAATATTTTTCAGTTTGATGGAAAAACTTGCTAAAAATTACAATCGTAAAAACATCAATCGTAATATGTATATATATATATATATATATTTTTAAAAAAGATATTAAAATATATTATAAATATATTTTGAATTAAATCATAAATTATAGAATCTTAATTTATTATAATAGTTGATGTATAAATTATTAATTATATTTATCAATTAATTTGTTTTGATTTTAATTAATTAGGAAAGTGGGACCCATTAGAATTTGATTGTTTAGCTACATGTTTAATAATTGTCTTGTTTGGAAACATGGATTGTAGAGATAATGTTATATTACCTAATTACTCTTAATGAAATTTAATTAAATCATTAATATACATTGTTTTACAGTTTTACCCTTAATGAAGATTACAAATCCTAATAATATCAAGGACAAATTTCGGGAACAACATTTATGTACCATGACAAACCTTCCTGTTTTAATAGTATAGATTTTGTAGCCATACTAATACTGAATTAGTGATCGGTATGAACGCTCGAGAGTCAACATTGAAAGTCAAACTAATAGCAAGTCAACTGAAGACCTTAATTGACTAACAAATACAATACTAAGAACGCTAATAAATCGAATATAAAACCCTAGCCAACAAACTTTTAAGAATAAAGTGTTTCTGGAATCATTGTCTTCGTATTGATCTTTCACCAAATGGCTTTCCTCTCCATCTCATTGCTCTTGGATGATCTCTCCAGCCGGCAACCTTCCGAGTTCGACATCGCGTAAGCGAAAATAATCCTTTTTAGTCTCTTCTTTACTAATCAACCAATCCAATACTGCCATGTACAGGACGACATAGATGCCGACAAAGAAAAACATTAAGAAGACAACCATGTCTGCAAGCAGTATTATATCATGGCGCCGTGCGTCGAAGGTGGCAGATGAAAACGGAGGAGGTGTCATAGATTCCATTGTTGAACATATCTATGTAAAACTATAACAGTTGTATATATATACAAGACGACGTGTTATTCAATTCACATTAGGAATCCTATCTTATCTAGCTTTTTATTAAAATATATATATATCTGATTTAATACTTAAGAAATAATACGTTATACGGGTAATTCGGCCCAAATCCATGGATATTATTATTTATTAGTTATTAGGAAAACCTAATGATATCAGATTTACATCAATGATCTTGTGGTTTGTGTTATATATTTATTATCTTCCAGACACAATTATCTTTCGAAATTATCTTTATATTAATTGAGAAGTGTTTTTAACTTTATATTCACTTTCAAAACGGTTAATTACTAATTTATTATTAATGAAATTAGATTAATTACTATGTTAACATTAATTTGTAATAGTAAATTAATTATATTTTATAATTTTAATATAGTGATATACATAACTTTGAATAAAAAAAAAATGAGATGATATATATAAAATATTTATAAAGATTTTTAAAATTATATTTTGGAGATGTGCATAATTTTGAATTAAAAAATAAAAGATAAGATGAGATAATAAATATGAAAATATCTATGAAATTTTTTAATTTTATTTTAGAAATATACATAACTTTCAATAAATAAATAAGATTTATGAATATAAATATTTTTGATAAATATAAAAACGTTTAATTTTTTTTTTTAAATTAATAAATATTTTTTGGATTTTATGTAGCAAATTTGTATTATTTATATAAGTTTTGAATTTATATATATAAATGATAAAATATTTTTAATAAGATATTTATGTAATGATCTTTATACATAAAAATATAATTATAATTTATGTTATTAATATTAATTTTATTTATAATAAATCATAATATAAAAATAAAATATAATAATGTATGTATGTTTAATTATTAATAGTTTTATATAGATTTTATAATATTATTATTTTTGTTAAACTGTAATGATAATATTAATTTTTTAAATATTTGTGTTTGCATAAAATACGAGCGAATTATTCTAGTTATTATTATATTAATTATTTTTCACAAATCTAAACGGATTACAAAAGAACTACTAGATTAACAACTTGATATATATATATATATGCTAGTGTCTTCTTTTTCTTATAGAAAATATATTGAAAACCTTTAGTCAAATATTATCACAAATAAACTTGGACCCTTTTTCGATCGCTTGACGATGGATGACTCATCAGAAGAAAATTTGTCAATACTGTTTGTCTTGACCGGCTGCATATTCCTTTTCCTTGTAATTTTGGGAATCTATGTATATTTGTGTTATCGTCATTGGCTATCTCTTGCTAAACCCTCATATACTACTCTAGTAACCGACGAGGAGACCGGCGAGCAGATTCAGGACCACGATTCCAACATCGTCAATCAAGTCTGAAGATTCGCTAATTCGTGATTTTGGTTTAGAAACAGATCCATATGATTTATTCTAAAAGATAATTCTAGACATCCATGATCAATGGAACTAATTCATTTGTTATGTCTTGCTTCTAAGCTTTGACGTTTGTGTCTTTCTATAAGACTCCAATAGAATTTCCTTTATTATGTTTTGCCCTGAATTTTATCAAGGTTTAAAGTCATAAATATTCATGTAACCGAAAAGTGCAATGGTTGCGCTCTACTTTTTACAAACCAGTTCCCACTAAATGATAAATAATTGGAATAAAAACATTGCTAAGGGATTCTGTTACCTCTAGTTTTCTTGGTAAACTTTGTGATCTTGGCTGATCAGAACT
This sequence comes from Orychophragmus violaceus, assembly GCA_030180135.1. Lineage (NCBI taxonomy): Eukaryota > Viridiplantae > Streptophyta > Magnoliopsida > Brassicales > Brassicaceae > Orychophragmus > Orychophragmus violaceus. The sequence goes on from CM058233.1 coordinate 100,134,727, forward strand.
CCTAGCATTGGAGTTTAAGTTTTTGGGGACTCTTAGTGGTGAAAAGGGGGACGGTTACTGTAAATGGACCGTGGGGTTCTGGGCTTCTTAAATTAGCTAAATCAAACTTGTGTTTTAGGTATTGCTCCTGTGGGAATAATCATGAAAGCCCGATCATCTTTGAAATCAGAGATTCTGTTTGAAGGAGCATAATTGTTGGATTTTCTCCTTGTCACCATAGGCTGTGAGTCTTCTCTCTCTTTGTTTTCGTTACCTCTACTGTGTTTCTATGTCTGAACTATTGTCTTTCTATTTGCCCATTGGTGGCTTAATGAAAAGAAAACAGCGTTTAAAAAAAACAAATCATATCTAGCTAAATAAATATTTATTTGTCTAAATTTAGGAATATATACAACCACAAAATTAGTTAAATTCAAATATCAAATCCTAACAATAATGGGAAATGCTAACTAGAATGAAAGGTTTGCTTTGAGTTTTTGAATAACACTATTTATTTTTCTCAAATATACTAACAAGAATACATAGTTTCCTAAAATCATCACAATAAAATCAAAATAACCAAAAATTTGAAACTAGAATCTTTTCGATATAATTTCTCAAAAGTAAAATCTGGCCCTATAATTACATAAACTCATCGATAATGCATTAAATATTGACTATAATATTAAAATTAACTAACAATAATAATTACTTTCTTAAAATCACCAGAATATTCAAAAGTAAAATGTATATTTAATGCAGAAAATCTAACATAAGCTTAATATTTTACAACCAACCACACGATATTTGCCTAACTTTAACCTATTACCGAATATTCAAATTTAATATATTAACATATAACTATATAATAACTTTACTTTCTTAAACTTAGGGAATGTATTTAGACATAAATTAAGTTACGGTATAAAATTAGTGACTAACAAGAATATCTACTAAATATATTTTTGAAAATACCTTGTAGAGTATTTTCTAAATCTTATCAACTCTATAGCATTCCTAACTATAAATAACATTACAACAACCTAACCAACCATGCTTTCATCAATTTCACTTCTTCAAACTCATTCATATCACATCTTTTGAGGGTATCCTTAAGGAAGTCATCAAGATCAACTTAAAGATGCATTTCAAAAAGTAAGGATGTGAGAAACGATGCTATGTGGATCGTATACTCATTAAAATTCCTTATATTTTACAATTGGTAATTCTATGATAAGCTTACGAAGTTGAACTGGTCATTAGGCACCACATGAGCAACATAAGTTTTGAACTCTTTTTCGTGGAATTGTTAGGCTCTACTGTGGGAGAATAAAGTGGTAGCATAAGTTTTGAGCTCTTTTTTCCTAAGACCGAAGAAGAGATATTTGCTATCACTTTTGTTCTGGCTACTGAAATAGATATTAGTGAGATTTTCAAATACAAATATGACTTTCCATACACCAAGTACCATCTTGTGTCAATGGTAAGAGCCAAGTAACAAATTTTGTTTCAGTTTCATTAAAGTTTCATGTTGAAGATACAAGTCACTACAAGAAATTAGCGTCATAGCTGCTGATTTTGTCATGGTTATCGGCATTATTTCGTAGATATTTTGCCGATAGCTACGAACAAAATCTGCGCCTATAAACTGGTAAATATTATTATTTTCGTAGTTATCCGCAGCTACAGAGTCATGGCATAGCCACGACGATTTTCGTAGCTAATAACTACGAATAACGAGAAAAACAATTCATAGCTATTATAGCCAGAAATAGCTATTACACTAACTCGTAGTTTTAATCTCGAATAGCCATGATTCTTGTCATTGCTATCCGTAGCAATTTACAAAAACTAATTTATTTTGTTTAATTTAATATTTTATATTAAAATAAAATTATAATAACTAATTAACTATAAAAAATACCATAACTGAATAAATAAATAAAATTGGTCGTCTGTCCAGTGTTTTTTTCCTTCGATCTTCCATCTTCTATGCTCCTTATCGTGTTATGTTGGCTAATACTTGGAGCAGGGGCTGTCTCCTTTGTTTGCTTGAATCCATGGTTGAGTGATATACTTGTATTTTCATGTATTTAGGCTATTGTTTAGATCATGTTTTACTTCTTTTTAGCTTCCTTTAGCTTCATTTCTTTACTCATTGGTGTGTTTAGAGTATATGATCATCTAGAGCTAGGTTTAGGCATTCTAGGCTTGCATTTGGAGTGTTTCTTGTGTTTTTATAGGTGATTGGAAGTGCAAGGAGTATTGGTGAGCTTGGAAGCGGAGTTTGGAGCTCAAAGGACTAAGAAGGACCCAGCATGAAGGCATATCGGCCACCATATCGGTTGGGGTGGCCGATACATGGTCTCGGATTAAAAGCATGAAAGTCATATCGGTTGGCATACCGGCTGAGCAAATGAAACATTAAATTAAATTATTGTAGGGATGGAACTATTACAAGAATTCAAGATTTGATTTTTCCAATCCGTTCCAAAGTTGGATATTCGGATAGTGAGGATCCGTCCAAACTAGATATTTTTATTTTGAAATTTGAATCCAGATTCAGACTATTCAATATATTTAAATATTTTTAAAAATTTTATTGATTTTGTAAGGCGTTTTCTAAGGCTTGTTATCATTCATATCTCACGAACAAACACAAAAGCGGACAATTTAACATATGATGCTTGAGTCCATCCAATTGATTTTGTCTATGTTAACTCTAATCTATTGACTTGGTTATTTGAGTGTCGGTAGGATCCCATTTTGTATTGTTGATAAAATAATGATTTCTCGCACATCCGGATCGGTTTCAACCCTAGATTGCCGTAGTTAAAAAGAATGAAAAATATCTTGTATTGTTGACAAAAAAATGTATAAACATAACACAAACATTTGTGAACCCTTGCTTAAAAATACTCTCTTCAATTACCTTTTATGTTCATGTTTCTGCTCTGCTTTTAGGTACTCTTTTTTTCACTATGCCTTAAAGAATAAAGTGGTACGTTGCAGTTTATTACGTTTTGAGATGGTAGCATCAATCTTTTTTACTTTTCTCCTACTTGGTATTTGCGGAAAATGTATTTTTCAAATTTGAAGGACCAGCAACAATTGTGGAGTCCCGCACTAAAAAAACATTGAATATTAAAGATATTTTTTTTTTGTGACAGAAAAAAAATCTATTTAAGATAGGATATTAATAGTACGAAGAATTTAACAATACAAGTAAAAATCAGCCTAAAAAATTATGTCGATCGAGTACATTCATAATTATGTGCACGGTTTTTATAAAATTATATTTTGTAAACCCTCTGCTCTAGAAGAGTTTATAATGAAACATAATGGTCAATGGTTGAAGAAACCCCTTGATCTGGTTACTTGATTTACCTGATTACAAGCAGCTACGAACAGGTTAATGTAGCAGAACATTATCACAGAACCCTCAAATCCTCCTGTCATCATACAGGTTACAGTAACGATGCAACCTAAGTAAAGTAAATAATAGTCTTTGGTTACATTCACTAAAGCCTTTAGAAACCGGACATGGTAGTCCTAAGATTAGTTTCTGCCCTGTCCTCTACCATTCATTGCAGCCTTTGTTCTTCTAGATGACTCTGCTCTTGCACGAGAAGGAAGCAACATTGGTTGCTGCTCTCTGTTTACAAGACCACCTGTAAGAATGTCAAAAGAAAAGAGTTTTTCTTCTTGTTTAGAAAGGAACATAAAAACGAGAAATTTACAAACTTAAATTTGACTACTTACTGCCAAATGAACCAGACCGACCGGGTAACTGCATTCTAGCATTTCCACTCCAAGACTGTTCAAAATCACCCAATTCATCTGCAGGATTTTGCAATTGAAATCAAGAAAAAGAAACGGTTTAAGGTTCTCTCATCCACAATATAATCTTTCTGAAGGTTACTTTACTTACCTTGGTTTAAATTGTGCAAGGTCTGCGTTGTATCAACCCGACCATCCGAGTTAAGTTTACGCGCAACCTTGTGGCCCTGCAAGGATTAAACATCAGTTATATTGATCCAACAACAAAGGAAATATAAACTACCTTGTTGTGAAGGCCTCTTGAAATCCTGTGCGCTGCTTCGCGTGTTGCAGTATTAGCTTCTTTGCTTTCTTCAAGAGTTAACTGCTTCACAATAAGACCAGTTTTAGTAGTTAAGCATAAACTAAAATTCTTTACACAAGCACAAACGCTTTAACTGTTACCCCATCACTTCCTGTCCTTCTGGTCTTGGATGAAGTATAGTAGTTTCCGTTATGACCACCGTATGTAACAGTCGAGCTTTGGAAACTATAACTACAAGTTTGTGGTTGCCATTGTCCATTGTTCACCATAGCAGTGGCGTTCATGTTTTGCATTTGTCTGTTCCTTCTCTCTGCAGATACACAAACACAGTCAGTTGCAAAGAAATAAAATAATCTCCTATAGAAGAAAAAATGAAAAAAAGGTATCACCTTCTGCTCTATCTTCTTCAGTTTCGGCCTCACTGCTTGACCTGCCATGTTTTCCCAGTATTACTTTCTTCTCTCTATCTCCTTCTCCTTGTTCCTCATCATCTGAATCAATCTCTTCAATAATCGGTCCACGTGATATTCTCGGTTGTGGTGGCTGATGATGAGGACGCATTCCTGCAAAAGGATCCATGGTAGGACCAAAGAAGTTGGACTGAAACATGCCACCACCACCAAATGGCTGGGTGAAGAAAGGGTCATCGAACGGATCTCTTCCTCCGAAAAAGTTACCCATCAGATTTGGAGGACCATTGTTAACGCCACCAAAAGAGCCACCAAAACCACCTCCAAAACCACCAAAAGAGCCTCCAAAGCCACCAAACGGACCACCAAAATTGAAAGGATCTCTACCACCTCCTGGCATCTTTCCTGTTTACTACACAATTCTTAGGTAAAGATCTATCTTCAAACACAAGATTACACCTTTTTTTCCAACAATCTTGAAATTGCATTTCATAGCAAGATAAGATCAAACTAAGTGAAACTCAAAACTCTCCAACATAAGGAGAGCAAAATTACCGAACAGAATCAATCCAAAAGGAGAGCTAAATCAGAGTGATATATCAATCGAAAAACAGTGTTAAGCGACTACAATCCGAGTAAATTAACTACTCCGATCATAAAGAACTCATCGGTACTAAAGAAAATTGCAACCTAGCAATAACGATCGGTATAACGAGAAAACCAAATCAAACAGCTTAGTCGCCATGCAAATTCAAGGAGAAGGATCAAAGTTGATACCTTGAAGAACAGCGATCGGCACAACGGCGAAATTAAAAATCTTAAAGTTGAGATATTTCTTCAACCCTTTAAGCAATTTTCCCTCGAAATGTTCTTACAGAAGTCGGAATATGATTGGCTGATACTTACACTGCCTCCTCGCACACATGAAACCACTTCTGGAATGTTGTTCTACTGTTTTGTTAAAATCCATATGTCAGTTTTGTATATTTATTACTTATAGCTTACAAAATTAGTTATTATGATCTATTTGAATTGCCATATTGCATCTAAATTTTAATTATAGTGATTTAGGAAAATACATATTGTTGGCATATAAGAAAAAAAGTGAAGAAAAATATTAATTGTTTGCAAAAAAACTTAATGATAAAAATGAAAAATACCTTTCAAATGAGCAAGAATTTCATCTTTGATCACTATAAACATAAAATGATACCATTTTGTGTAGTGTTAGTTTTATACAACCACTGCATTAGATTTTAAAATAGTAAGGTAAATTTATTTATATAATTAGAAACTAATATAAGTGAAAATAAAGTATTGTATATCTAAATATATAGTGAATATTTAAAGAAAGTCTTCTCGGAGGAAGATACCGTTTCCAAAGCAGTTTTTGAAGCTCGCAACTGGATTTGGGCTCAGTCCGCTATCCCGGAAATTTCTAAAGTTTTGTTGGATCCATCTTTTACTCTGCCTAATGGAGTTTCTTACTGCGTTGATGCAGCTTGGTCACCCGTTTCACTTCGCTGTGGAACCGGATGGCATTACCGCGGGAATGCGAAGACCCCTCATGGGTCAGTTATGGAGGAATTCTCCTTCACTCACATCTTTGTTCCTTCATCTCTTGTAGCCGAAGCATGGGCTGTTCACGACGCGGTTCAGCACGCCCTACTTTTAGATAAGTTGACTCTTCAATTAAGATCGGATTGCCTCCCCTTAGTGAAGATTCTGAATTCATCTGAGTTGCACAACGATCTCCATGGTATTCTCCAGGATATTCGCAAGATACAACAAGCATTTATCTCTATCTCTTTTGTTGATGTTCCTCGCTCGGCAAATGTTTTGGCCGATGCTTTAGCCAAGAAAGCTCTTGTAGCTCTTAATGAGCATTACTCCTAAACCTTTCTAGTATTAATCCAAGTAAGGTTCGTCCAAAAATATAGTGAATATTTTTTTCAATTGATTATTTATAATTAAATTAAACTGTTTTTTACTATTTTGTAAGTAGTTTAATAAATTTAAAATAAAATACTCTTAGTTTTAGTATTTTAAAATATCTAATTATATATTTTATGATTTTTTTTTAACAAATTTGATGTTAATTATCTGAATTTTTTAAAAATTATCTCTTGCCTTATATACCTTAATATTAAAAAATTTAAATAAATTTAATTATTTTTTTAAAATGAAAAATTTGTTTTTATTTTTTTTTATCATAATCTTTGAGATAGTCCAAAAGTAAAAAATAATAATAATTTTTTTTATTAGAAAAAATTAAGATATAAAATAAAAACTACATAAGATATATGGACGAATAAAAAATATAAAACTAGAATAATATATGTTTAAATTATTTTTACTATATTATATTAAATAATATGTTTAAATTTTATTTTTATTGATATTTTTTTAGTTATGATCAAAATATAATATAATATCTAAAAAATATTTATGAACATAAAATTAGTTAATAAGTAAAAAACAAATTAGTACATTAATTGTTAGAAAATAAACTAAAATAAATAAATTTATATGACACAGGGCAATCTCTTGTTACTTGTGTTTATAAATAACTTAATTTATTATATAAGATGTGATTTTTGTCAATAATATATTTTGTAGAGATAAAGATTGCTATTAATAATTGTTTCATGGATTTTTTTTTGTAATTTGACACGCAAATCTCTTAACACGACATATTGACGATGATACATACACAAAGCAGACCCATTTCGGAAAAAGTTTAAGGTCATAGAGACTGAAGCGGCTCCGACTCCTCCGACCTGCTCGTAAAGTCTAACCCTCGAAGTGCCGGCATCCTCTTCATATCGTCTTCCGTGTACAATGGCACCAACCAATACATTTTATCCCTTCCAAATACCTGATTCAACAAAAGAAAGCTATGAATGTGTTTATGTCTTAAGTAGCCGGAACCCCAAGAAACGACCATAAAAGCATGGAGAGAGAGAACCTGTTCAAAGTTTGTCTTACGACCAAGGTCATATGGAGAGTTAGGAGTTGTATACTTCTCATATGCCTGCCATAAAAATACATTACTTTGGTTTAGTAAGTTCATTGCCATTACCTTAGGCAATGGAGATAACCTGAGAAACCCAAGTTAGAGAAAATCCAAATGAGAGTTTTATTACCTCAATAGTTGTGGAGTTACGAGCGACCAGCATGATGTGCATAATTAAGAAGCCAAGAACACTTAGCGCAAATGCTATGTTCAATACTGGATAACAAGAAAAGAGAAGATTCGAAATCAGATCACAATATTGTGATCTGAAATAAACAAACACAAAATCTTTGGACTCACTGAATGCAACAAAGGTGGCTGCTAGGCTTCCTGGTGATATAGGAATCTCACCACCTTCATCGGTAAAGAATACGAGGAAAACTGGAAACAGTGATACTGCAACCACCATTGTCTCAAGAAATGTGTAAAACTGCATTTGGAAATTGCATTAAGATCATGGCAACATTAACGGACATAATAAGACGTGGAAGGACAGGTTGTGTCATTGAAATTGTCCGAAACATGACTGTTAACATAGATCAAAACACAAAAGCCTATCTGTGTTTGTCTCGCTTCAACCATCGAGTAGATATCTAATCTTATTCAGGTACTATGGCTGTAAGACCCACGCACAAATCCATTTCCGGAAAAGTTATGATAAGTTTCTATACGTACCAAGAATAGGAGGAAAGACTTGTAGTTCCTTGCTCCAACACAATTCACAACCCAAACACAGTGATGGTCCATCTTTAGTATGCATCTTCCACCTAAACACCCAAGAAGAAACCTTTTTCACGAACTAAAGAAACGAGTTAATGAAAAATCACATCTTGAGGAGACTTACATACTGAACAATGGTGAGACCGAGGCGGTTTATATTGATGGCACTTTCGGCAATATCTTACAATATGAGACGAGGAATCACCCACCGAAAGTGGATTTGCTTCTGCAATAGCTGCGTCGTTTCCATCGCTTTTCTCTATGTCAAAGTCCGGTCTCCAACCCGGTGGAACACCACCAGGGTCCGTCACAACAACAGAGAAATAACTCCATAGTAGCATTATAAGCTGCACAAATAACAACAATTATTACAGCTGAGTTCAAATTTAGATAATCTATTACAAGATACAATAAACCAAAACAGCTTCAAAAGTAGAGGAAACACAGACACTAATCAAACAAAAAAGATGACTACTTGATTGCTTCATTGGCTTCACGCTGGTGTCCTAATTCAACTGCAATTTGTAGTACAAGAAGTGACAGATAACATAGTGATACACTTGCAATCCAGCAGCCCAAAATCTAATTAACCAAATCTACAGCCAACACCACATTGAGCCTATTACCATACAAACACTAGGAAGTAATGACCAATTTAGATTCTCTAGTGTTAACCGATGTGATGCGAAATTACAACACCATGTCCATATCTTGCGTCAAACTAGTACAATAAACCAACAAGAAAGCTCCAGACTTACAAGTCATCTAGCAATCAAAAATCCAATTGGTAATAAGGCATATTCCGAACCAGCTAGTATCACACATGTACTAAAGATTAGCCAATACAGAACACGACTAACAATTGAAACAGTACTACATGCAAATATCTCAGAAGGTCGCAAAGGACTTGTAAGAAATGAGTTTATACCAGGAAGTGAAACAGCGCTAAAACTAGAAGAGCTATAAACGAATCGACACCGCCAATTAATAGAGCCGGTCCGTAATTTGCGACTACAACGGCGTAGTATGTGAATCCGGTGATCCCAATTACAATTAGGATCATGATCGAACCCAAGGCGCGAAGTGCTGTGCAGAACTTGAACACGTTCCACGCCATGGTCGGGGGTTCTTGAAAAAACAAAATAAAAAGCTCGAGATTTGTGGGACGAATAAGAAATTGAAGCAAACCCTTGCGGAAGAAGATTGTAAATTTGGGAAAACACAAGCTGAAAATTCAATAATTTTCCTTTCACACAACAATATATATTTTGTCTCCAGGAATAATTGCACCCAGTGTATGTTTGTGAGAAAGTAATAGCAATGTTATATCTTTACAATTCTGGTTGTATTTATGTATCTTTTCTACTTAATTTTGGGTGTGTTTTTACCTTTTTACCCCTAGTTAGAAAGCCAACTAAATTGATTTTCCAGCTTATAATCTAGTTAGTTTCAAAGATTGTTTTTGAATTGCACTAGTTAGCTAGAGTCAAGTTAGATGGCTAACTCCATTTAGTTTGCAACTTCTCCCACTAAAGCAATCTTTGTTAACTGTTATTTTAATCTTTGTTCTGATTATTTTAGATCTTTCTTCGTTTTTTTCTACTATTTTTTTTCGATTCACTTCGGCCGTCGTCGATAAAAAGAGAATTGTTGTGCTAAGTCACAGATGTGTGTAAATTGTTCGACATTTCGTTATCAACGGCCAAACACCCAAACTTTTTTTGTTGGAACGAATAATCGATTGGGTTTGCCTTAACACAAGAAGGTTGTTTCTGTTTACGAATAATCGATTAGGTTTTATAGTTTCTGTTTACGTGGTCGTTAGTCCGCAAACTAAGCAGGTTGTTATGTGGTTCCGGCTTGCAGGTATTAGAACGATGAAGATGATTGAATATACCTGTTACAATCACGGGATTGGATAAACATATAAAGAATTTTAGGATTGAGTTATGGATTATTGATACATGGATACGCTGTACTTTCGGGGAAATGTCTGTGGATACTTACGTATCAATTAATTTTACACACAATCCATGTGTATGTTCGAGGGACAGTAATGTAATAGTATTGATAGATATGTATGTATTATGTTTACCACATTCTAAGTGTATGGATAGAAACGGATGGATTTTTTGTGCTACAATCGGCTTTCGTGGTCATGTATAGGGTGACAGTAACATATTGTTAGGCCGCATGTATATTAATAATATTTAGCACTGGTTTTACTTACATATGAAGATGAAATTGCCCGGATCCATTAAAAGAAGTCACAATGGATAATTCTGATAGAAGAAGTCACAATGGATAATTATAAGAATTCACAATGGACAGTTTGTGATCCGAGTATAATTTAAACGAGCGTAATAAATAAAATTAAAGCAAAATTAAAGCAAAATTTAAAGCTAGTTACTATAGTGTAACAGACCCGTGTAACAGAAGGCATGCGCCGCTTGCTTTGGGACTTTTAAACTGGCAAAAAATAATTGATTTGACTGTGAAGTAATGGCGAGGAGCTTTGAATGAGAAAAGAAATATAATTTTGTGAATTAAATTTATTGGCCAATCAGAGAAGACGTCAACGATGAATTTATTGTGAGACGACAGAACATCAATGGTGAGGTTTTAAATTTAAAGTTAGTAATTGTAGTTTTTGGGGGGTTCGTGGATTGTATAAGTAATTTATAATATAAGAATATATGACTTTGTGTGTTGAAATAAACAAATAGGTGGATAGCTATTTGATAACGTGCAATTGCGGAACAACGAAGCTTCGCACCCTATCCAAGATGTACAAATATAATGTAGAGGACATTCACGCTTTCCAGATAATAACATACAACCTAAAACGGGTACAAAATGAGCAGTTTGAATCTTCTGGATCTGCCACCAGAAATAAGAAGGATGATCATCACGAAGAATGCTAGTGAGAATATCAGGGAATACTTCAGGGTGCGTGCAATATGCAGGACTCTTCGGGATGACGCTAACCACGTGGATACTCTCTCGAAGATTGAACTTGTCCAGGAAGTCCCTCAACGGGAAGAACGTGATGAGGTGACAAATCTATACAACTTGTGCTTGGCTGCGAACAACACTTCTGCTGTTTTCTTGAGAGGAATAGGAGATTTCATGTACACCCAGAGACGCGAAGAGGGTTTTATAAGAATCAAAGAATGCGCCGCCAAGGGCTACAAACCGGCCATATATTGCTATGAAGTAATTCGTCGGTCTATCTCCCCCAATTTCGAAACGGATTCTAATGCTCCTTTGCTTAAGCGTGATATTTTACGTGGTTTGAGGAGGCACGTTAGGACTTTCGAGAAGCACCCTTGGTCTGTCCCAATATCAGAGGAGCTTGTGAAGGTAAGGGATGAATTTGATGGGGATGTATTAAGGACTTGCCCGTGCGCGGTTCATCGATATTGGTTAAACTATCTAAGCGAGAGTGTCAAAGGGCATGGTATGTGTGATGTTTGTTTTTGGACAATTGAAAGTTTAGTCTTTTTCGAGATCATTCCGCGTACTTTTTTCGAGTGGCCTGAGATAATTGAGGCAGCGCAAGAGCAAGATGACGATGCTTGGGACGACGGCCTTATGCAAAACGAAGGAAATTGGGGCGAGGTTGAAATAAACAATGGATACAATGGAGGATGGGGCAACGGTGGATGGGAAAACTATGACGATTGAGCTGGTTGTAGATTTGGTCGCTTAGTATTAAAGTTTGTTGTGTCCATCTGTACGAAATTAAGGACCTATTGTTGCTTTGATTATTGATAACTCGTTTGTGTATTGTAATATAATTTTGTTTGGAAAACGATTATGAATTGTGGCTGTCGCCGTAGTGTATAAGGGAAAAGAAATACATTCATGAAAAAATTTAGTACAACAAGCAGGTAGAGACTGGAGATATCAAAATTCATGAAAGATGTCTTATCTAATCCATTAAAAAATGTACCTATATGGGTGGATAGTCAGACAATGGATGCGTTGTAGCTATAGCGAGGAACTAAATAATACAAATGCAATGGAGATTAAAATTGGGAAAGGTTTTTCTTTTTCTGGGGTAAATAGATATGTGAGACATGACATATTTGCATTAGTTAAGTGAATGATTGGACATAAAGCAGCCTTGAACAGTACTAAGTCTGACACTTAAGTTAAGTAGGTGGCTAGGGTAATGTATTTGCAAAAGGAATTGACAGGTGATTGTGAGTTAATGTTCTATTTGTTTAACCAAACGAGACATTGAGTATCGAGAGGAAGATTGCATCGAAGAAAGTGCAACAGAGTAGATGGTGGGTTAAACGAAAATATTAAATGAATTTATTCTATACCTATTCGTAATGAACAAGTTGCGAGTGGAGAATCCTTATAATAATGAGTTAAAAATATAGTAAGCTTGGTTAATGATGGTTTATTACTATCATCTATACAAACTAAAGTACTTTTACAAGAATTTGTGGTGGATACGTGCTAAGAGAATGAATTGAGGGTTGTGTGTTGCCGGATTTATAAAGCAAAAATTATGGATACCAAAAAACTAAACAAAGTACGAACATGATAATAAACCATCATACGTTAGACGTTCAAGCAAAAATGATGGATACCAAAAAACTAAACAAGTAAAACAAATAGAGTACTTGCATCATACATTAGACGTTCAAGCATTTGGATAACTAAACGAAAGTACGAACATTATAATAAAATATGTAGTCTAAATTAATAATCCAAAACAACGCCGTTTTATGCTCCGCCGTCGCCCAAACCGGAACCGTTTTGGATAGCCGCTTCGTGCCAACTGCCTGTGTAACCAATCGAGCCGGCGTTTACTGGAGTTTCAGGGATCTCAGGCCACTCGAGGAATGTCTGGGGAATTATCTGAAGAAACACAAAGTCTCAATGACCCAGAAACATTCATCACACATAGAGTGAGCTTTGACATCTTCGTGCATGATATCTAGCCAATTGCGAAATACGGAGCAGCGGCATCTCTGAATTCTGTCTTCGTCAACTGCATCCTTGATGACAGACAGGTCGAGGGACATACACGCGATAGGGCAGTTAGTACGCTCAAACCGCCTCACATGCCTCCTCAGAGAACGAATAGTAGCACGAGAAAGGAAAGGAATTGAGGAACCTGTATCCAAAGCAGGATAAATAGATCGACGGATGACTTCGTAGCAATAGATAGCCGGTTTGCATTCAGCAACTGCGCAGCGTTTGATCTGATTGAAGGCTTCTGGACCTCCATATCTGTATTCTGTGTACATAAAATCGGAAATTAATTTCAGAAACAGAGCAGTAATATTATTGGAGGCCAAACAGGCGTTGAACAATAACGCGACACATTCGTGGTTGTCATCAGGAGAGGGTGCCTGAATAAGATTTATCTGAAGAAGAGTGTCCAAATGAGACGCGTTAGTTCGAAGATGATTACGAGGATTCCTGGTAAGGATTGAACTCCTCAGATTAAGCGGAAGATCTTCACGATTGGGAACCAACGGGTTAGACCTGGATGATTCACCAACAGAGGGGGTTAGCCTTTTCATATTGAGAGGTTTTTTTGAGTGCGTGGACAGGAAGCAATGTAGACATGTACTATTTATACATGCGAAAGAACGCGACGTTTCGGTGTCATCGCAATGTTTCGGTTTGATGGCTTTATGTTATAGAAATAGACAAAGAGAAGTATTAAAAATGATGGATAGTAGTTTGAAGAACGAAACTTAATAATGGATGAATGGTGAAAAGAATAATAATTATGGAGGCTGGTAATAAATATGTTAGAGCGTGAGGTATGTATATAGTCAGCGTATATGCTGTAATGGATAGTAGTATATCGTGATATAATAATGGATAGTCAAATTATATAGTAATTATATTTTTTAAAATTGTGATCAATCATTATAGATACATACCCTGAAAAAATATCGTCACGAGAGTAAGACATTAAGAAATAGCGATCTTGAAGATTATAGTTTTGAAAACTGTTACATTACAAAAATGCGATGGATAGTTTATTTAGAATTAAAATTGGTAGATACCGACGATGCTCTGAACTTAATTTAAAAAGGCTAGTAAATATAAATATATCTTCGTTTCAATTTATTAGGATTTTACATGCACAAACACACAAAACGGCACCGCTTTGAGCTACTCCTAATCCCGAACAACCGCCGACGATCTGGATTCAGGCGTAGTTCCAACCGCCTTCGTTAACCGAATCTGCTTCGTAAATGTAAGGCCACTCTAGGAATGTCTGGGGAATGATTTGGAAGAAGCATAAAGCCTCAATAGTCCAAAAACATTCATCACACATACCATAAGCCTTGACCTCTTCGTGCAAAAAGTCTAGCCAATATCGGAAAAGAGAGCAGCGGCATCTCTGTATCCTTGTTCCGTCAATCTCATCCCTGACCTCATCCGCCAAATACATGGATATTCCAATAGGCCAGACGTTTCGCTCAAACTCTCTGACGTACCTTCTCAAAGAACGTATAACAAATCGAGAGAGGAAAGGGATGTCGGAACCTGAATCCAAGGCCGGGGTAATAGAACGCCGGATGACTTCATAGCAATACACAGCAGGTTTGAAACCAGCGATTGCACATCGTTTAATGTTTTTAAAACCTTTCGGTCTGCCACCATCTGTGTACATAAAGTCGGAGATCCCTTTGAGAAAAATAGCGGTTATGTTGTCTGCGGCTAGACAGGTGTGGTACAACCTTATTACGCATTGGGGGAGTGGGTCCAATGGAGCAGTCTGGATAAAATTAATCTGACGGAGAGTATTAACGTGATCCGCGTCGTCTCGAAGGGTCCGGCAGACAGCGCGAACCCTGAAATGTTCCAGAAGGTGGTCGCTTGCATTTTTGGCAAGGATAAATCTCCTAAGCTTGGGAGGCAGATCTAGAAAGTTGAGAACAGGCCTTGGAGCGCTAGAAGATTCACCAACGCGTGGGATTGTTCCTCTCATTGTTTGTGTGGAATGTATTGAGACTGTTGACGGATAGTTGGGGTCAATGGACAATTATTTATACAAGCGAATGGAAACTGCACACATAACTAATGAAGAGGAGGAGTTAAAAAGATAGATTTAAAAAGGGTTGGATCAGATGGATTGGTTTATTTTGTTGTACAAATGGATAGGTAAAACTTACTCATGGACTTCAAATGTTTAGGCAATTTAATAGGATACATGGATACAAAATTTACATTTTCCAACTTGCGTATAGAGTCTCACGTATCGATCGAATAAATCGTAGGCAGCAGAAGAGCCTTAGTAATCTATGATTAGACAATTTCCTACAAAGTTTTGTTTTTTCCCAAGATCATCATTAAGTAGAGTCAAATCTGTCTGCCGTGGATTAAATAGATTAAATAAAACGATTTAAATGAATTTATGGATACACGATATAAATAAGAACTGCTTGTGATATCATACGATTTGACAGTGATATGATTGAATAAAATTAAATATTTGCGAATAAAAACATAAGAAAAAACACTGGGCCTTAATAATAATAGGGGTGGATAGAATGAGTACATATACTCAACGGTGGATGGAGATCTTCAATATGAGTAAGTTGATATCCGTCCATACTAGACATTGATGAAGTAAGTACAATAAACGAGCATTCAACCATGAAAATGAAACTTAAAATTGCTCAATGTCCAACCGATTGAGAAAAGAGAGATGAAGACGATCCAGATAATCTACATCATGTTCATCCGGGTGGGTGTATGGCTTGTGGCGCAAGAAGCCTTATTATTTCTTGCAACATCAACTTCGATTTTTCTTGTTATCTTGATTTTCATTTCCTCCCCAACAGAAGTTGATCAATTTTGTAGAACTTTGATGTCCTCTAGAATTTTCTTGAGATCTTGGGCAAGCTTATCAACCTCTTTCATAATAGAGTCGTCTACCCACTCGCTTAAGTGACCTTCATCTGGGTGCTGTTTAGAAACTAGGAGTTAAAAAATACTTTCTGAAATATAAAGTGAATCTAGAAAAAAACAAAGGAATCTGGATTTAAACTAACCCGAATAGCTTCGGGACATTTGAACCATATGCGATTAAGATTGGAAAGAGTTCTACCATATCCTACTTCGATGTCTTCGCCACACCAGCACATGGTTGGTGCTGCGACGCCTATACACCTAGAAGGTAATGGTTCTTTAGAAGGAAGGGCAGTTGAAGTAGACGTCAAGCTCATTATTGGGAAGATTGTTTCGAAGAACAGGGTGGACAATATGTTTTATCGATATTAAAAGTTAGATGAACCTATAGCATACGTATATATATGATATGAATGTTTAAAAGTCTTGACAAGATATATTTCTTTACTAACCTGGTTGAAAAGCCTGATTTAATTTACTAAATATACGTAGTTATGAGAAGGTAATCTGGATAAATGAAACTTAGCAAATCGAAACGTATTATGGATAGTAATGCAGGACCAAATGAACAACATCGGCAAAGTTTGGATCAAAAGTGGATGCAAGGGAGGGTGTCCACTTGCACCTTAGAGATCGACAATCATGTAAAACCCAGAAATAAAAAATAGATGTGCCCATGTAAAACAGATAGTAATAAATTTTTTTTTTAACAGAGATATAGATAGAGAAGAGTAATAGAACTAATAACAGAGGGGATAGAAATACAATAAGAGATTTGATAATTGGATCAAAAGTGGATGCTATGCTATGAAATAATAACAGAGTGGATAGAAAGACAATAAGAGATTGATAATTGGATCAAAAGTGGATGCTATGCTATGAAAAATAACAATATATTCGTACATACGATAGTGACAAATTGCAATACTTATAGATACAAAATCGCAATCCATTTGGTTAGAAATAAAAATCAACCCATCTAGAAAAAGTCCTAGGGATCATATCGAAGAAGACATAAGTCTCGAGAGACCAAAAACAGAGATCACACATGTCTAGACCTTTTACCTTCTCGTTCGTCAAATCAAGCCAGTAACGATAAACAGCGCAAGGGCATGTACGAATTCGTTCAATATCGACAGAGTCACGGATGGTTCTGATATATTGAGGGGTATAGTGAGGATAACTTACTCCCTGAAACGCTTTGACATGCCTCCTAAGGGCCCGAATAGCAGTGCGAGATAGTTGAGGGAACGTTATATCAAAAACCAAGTGGGGGCAGATGGATCGCCGGATGACTTCGTAGCAATACGTTGCGGGTTTGATTCCAGCAACAACGCAATTTTTGAGGCGGACAAGCGCGTCAGCTCGCTCTTCTGCGGCAACTCCTTCTGTGTCCATAAAATCCGATATGGCTTTTTGAAAGACCGCTGATGGATTGTTGGCAAGTAGACTGCATGTTGCAAGCGATGATAACCAAGAAAGTTGTGACTCGTTCCTATAAGATCAATCTGGGACAGGGTATCCACGTGGTCGGAATCATCTCAGAGGGTTTTGCACACTGCCTTCGTTACGTAGTACTCGCGAACGACTTCGCTAGCGTTTCTGACCAAAATCGATCTCCGAATTTCATCAGGAAGATCGAGGAAGGTGGGAAGACAAGGGGCGAAATTATCGTTCTCTTCTATATTCATCCCTAGTTAGAGATATAAGATTGGCATCCGTTATATTTATAGATGATTTTAGGACGAAACGGTTCATATTCCTAGAACGATGGATAGTTAAAAGGTGAAAAATACATTAATTGTGTACAGGCTCGTGGATAGTTATAAATAAATCGAGAAAACATAGACGGATGCATTGTTGAAATTGGATTCTAAATCTTAGAAAACAATTTCGACATGAGATATAACCAAACACGAGAAGAACCACCTGCCTTGATTCGACACATTGGAGAACCACCTGTCTTAATTAAGCAAACCAGAGAACCACCTGTCATATGATGAAGATGATTGAAGATGTTTATATATGATTGAAGATGATTAATTAAGCAAACCAGAGAACCACCTGTCTTAATTAAGCAAACCAGAGAACCACCTGCTTCAATCATCTTCATCATAAGCAATCCCGTGATTGTAACAGGTTTCTTCAATCATCTTCATCATTCTAATAACTTCAAGCCGGATCCACAAAGCAACCTGTTGAGTTTGCGGACTAACGACCACCCAATCGATTATTCGTTCCAGCCAAAACACTTTGCTTGCTTCGTCGTTGATCCCGAGATGGCTAACAATTCCTCCCATCTTTGATTCAGCCCAACAATTCTCTTATCCTCATCGACGACTATTCATCTTAAACGATTCGCCGCCGAATTCAATCGAACACAAAAGGTTGCAAAAACAGGAAGAAAACTAATGTTGAGTTCATTTAGTAATCCGAACTAGATTAATATAACAGTTAAAACCAGTGTTGAGTTCATTTAGTTTTGATTCAACCATCACAAGTTAAATTGTACATTTAGTTGGATTACATAGTTTGATTGCTTGGGGGCATTTTTGTCTTTTTACATGCCAAAATCACTCAAAAAGATACAACAATGCAAACTCTTTTAAGAACATATGAGATTGCAAGGAAAAGTTAACAAAGATATAGTAGGTGCAATTCACTCCTCGCTTCTTTCTTTCTTATAAGAAGTCATAATTCTTTTTAGGCAACAATAACGATAAATTCTAATATTTCCACTAGCCCTCGGATATAAAACCGAACCGAAATTATCGAACCGAACCGAACCGAACCGAAATTTTAATGAACCGAACCGAACCGAAGAACAAAAACCAATTGGCAGTTTTTTAGAAACAAAAAAACGAAAACTGAATAACCGAATCGAAGAACCAAAGTCACTGGCCTATTATTCATTATTGTAGACTTGTAGTTGTCGATCGATTTTGATTTTCATAAAAGTTTCAATCTTCCAATATATATGTACTTTTTAAAGTTTGTGTTTGTGTATTTGAAATATATATATATATATATATATATATATATATATATATATAGCCTTGGAATATAAAATCAAACCGAAATTATCGAACCGAACCGAACCGAACCGAAGAACAAAAACCGATTGGCATTTTTTTTAAAAAAAAACCCAAAAAACCGAGTAACCGAACCGAAAAATCGAAGTGCCATGCCTAATTTCCACGATAAAGAAGGGTACTAAATAATTAACACGCATGATTAAATGAAAAATTTCAGTGAAAATAGTAATACTTGGAATTTTATATTGGTTTGGATCCATTGGCCATTTTTCTTTTTCTTGGGGTAAAGTTTCCTGTCAGGATTCTCAGCTCAGGCAATGCAGATCTGATTGAAGCCAAGACTCTTTATTATAAGTCGAGTTACAAATCCATCGCTTCAGAAATCATACGCCATTATTGACCTCTTCGAAGGAGCTTTAAGTGCTAATCAGTTTCAGTTCAAATTTGAATTGGAAAAATATTTGTTAATGGTTATGAATAAATCTCCATTTCACTATAACAAATGGATGCTTATAATGCAAAAATGGGAACCGGTTGTCTCTCCTAGCTTTCCTATTTTGATTACCTTCTAGGTTAAGATCCATGGAGTTCCGCTTCACTTCTGGACTGCTGAAACTTTCAGAGCAATCAATAAGGAGATTGGACGTGTATCTGATCATGATCTCAACGAGGGACGAGTACGAGTGAACGTCAATGCTTTAAACCCACTTATCATGAAGCTCGACATTAGGCTCCCAACTAATGAGACTAGTGAGGTTGAGCTCTAGTATGTCAAGCTCGAAAAGCACTGTTTCACGTGCTTCTCAGTTTTCCATGAAGCTAAGGACTACCCGCAACTACAATCTTCAAATCTCCAGTCAAACAGAAACTTAGGGATTACTCAATGATAGACCCTTTCTATCATTGAGGCTGATAAATCACAACTAGACGACAAATGAGGGTATCGACGTCCCAATCACTACAGGAAAAAAGCTTTTCTTAGCGCCCGAAAAACGCTATCTAATGATACCATAGCGTTTTAATAAGCGATGTGTCATCGTCCGTCATAATAGGTCAAGCGCTTTAGATAGCATTTTTTTCACTGCTATCTTATTGTCGTATACTATAGCGTTTTTTAACTGCAATTAAATATTGTATAATAGCGTTTTATTTTTGTTATTATTTACAGTAATTATACTATAACAGTCCCATTACTGTTATTAGTGTAAATGTTTGTGAAATTGATTTTGACATTTCATTTTCATTTGTTCTTACGAATCCAATTATATATACACGATGCTGGGTTTAGAAACATTATAATATCAAACAAAAATTCTATTAAGTGTCACAAAGACACAATCATAGAAACTAAGAAATTAACATATCAATGTAAGTATACATAAGATATATCTACAAACACCTAAGGTTTTGGATAAGTCTTCGGAACATAGGCTCAATGTCTTCTTCTTGATCCTCAAATGATCTCTTTTCTCGCTTTCATCGTGTCTTCCTTTTAGTTCTGGTCCAAAATGCAAACAAAGATCATAAATGGCACATAAAGATCAGAATGGTAGAATTAGCACTATGGAACAATGAGAACTAGTTCACAAACAACAAATGAAATTAATGATACAGCAGATGACAAGCTCTAACCAACTGCAATGAATGATGAGAATTTTAAACCAAATGCAATGAAGCAGATGAAAAAGCTCTTAACCAAATGCAATGAATGAGAATTAAAGTTGAGAAGCTATGATTAGATGGAAGTCTCGAAGAGTTGCATCTCTTAAGAAAAACTATAATTACACCTTCACTCTGTATTTTCTCTGCAAATCATTTCAAATCAATTTAATTAGTAAAATAATAAAAAACAATAGAGACTGTTTGGTTTCTCACGGTCATCTCCCTATAAATAGAGGTAGGTAGGTTTCTTCTTTCTCATCTATTTTTCTCTGCAAATCCACAAAAAAAAAAGAAATCACAAGCCATTAAGTAACATTATGTCGTGGTGCAACAAGCTTTCGGACTTGGAAGTTAACGACAAACTCAGAGCTTGGCGTTTTAGAGTGAAGATAATCAGGATCCACTCATACCAAATTTTCCAAGATGGACCGTTTTGGAGTTACATATTTGCAGACGAGGCTGTAAGTTTAAACTTTAAATCTTAGACTGTTCATCATCATACATGCAATTAACACATCTGACCATTTCTAAATTTGCAGGGAACTAAGACTGAGATGGTAATTTATCCATCAGAAGCAAGCAGATTTAAAGGACTTGAGGAACAAGAGGGTAAGTGGGTCGAGATTTTCAGGGTTCAAGTTGAGAAAGCGTTTGCAGGTTTCAAGCATGTAAACTCTCCCTCCAGACTTAGTGTCATTGACGGGACTCGCATCAAACGCATCGACCCTCTGAACAACTATCACTACATGGATTTCAAATCGATGGGGGATATCCCTCACATCGACATCGACACTCCTATAGGTATGATTGCTTAACACTAACCAACACATAATCCTAAATCATGAATAAATTTAAGTAACCAGATATGAGAAACTTATCTTGTAGATATAGTGGGCGTGGTCTTCAACGTGGAACCCCTTGGATTCTGTTCTGCAGACCGTAAAAGGACACGGCTTGTGTTCTACATAAGGGACAACATGTAAGTCAAGAGAAACTATAATCACAAGTTTACTATATTCACATTACGATTCTTGACATAAGGTTTTTTTGCATGACAGAGACCATCACGTTAAATGTGTTGCAAATGGGGACACTGCTTATGCATTCATGGATGAGTGGGAAAAGGGGTCTTGCAGTGGTGATTGTGGTGTTAAAGATGTGGAGGATCCATAAGCACTTAGTCGGTGATGATAAGGCATGGCTGGAAACCCATAGAGACTTATCTGATTTCAGATTCAACCCTCGGATGGTAGAGGTTGATGATTTTAGGAGAGAGCTAGCAAATAGTGACCCCTATGATGCCAGACACGGTGCTATTGTGCCTCTATAAGACCTGAGTTTTATCTGCCCTATCTTATTCTCTATCTCTTTAACTTGAAACATTATGTATTGTTGAAATTATCTCTGTTATTTTCTTGTTTCTGATCTTTACTTATGTATGTTTGTTTGTGTTTTAATTTATGCTCTGTCTTTAGTTTTCTGTTTCATATGGAACTTTTAAAAAATTTGGATTCGTAAAGTTTAAGGAGACTAACCTGGATAATGTTATGCGGATTGGTTTTCTCAGTCCCAATGTTGCAACAAGCTAGACCTGCAAAGCAATAACAAGATTATGTGGATTTATAATTCGTAAAAACAACATTCAGGCACATATAATCCACATATAATTACCAGAAACAATCAGTTTAAGCTACAACAAAAACACACCACGAGATCTGATAGAACAATCAAGTTTGAGTGATTTTACCTGATAACTTGTCTCTTCTTATGCTAATAACCGAACTACAAAAGAAAAGTAATGGTATAAATCAATTGAAACCACATAAACCTTTAAGCAAAATCCAATACACAGAAACATCCCAACAAATAACAAGTACCTTTAATCAAAGGAGTTATACAAGATCTGAGACGATATCTTCCTGCAAAAGAGTAAACATGACCGAGACGAATCAAATTAACATGCAACAACCCTAAATCACTACAATTCAAGAGATACAAACGATATATTTATCAGATAGGAAAATAACATAAGTTTAAAACTCGAGTTCACCTTCGCTTAGTGATTCATGATAGATTTTTCTGGATCTAGGAGAAAGAGATTGTTAGCTAACAAATCTATGGGTTCTGTGTAAGTGAGATTCGGAAAAGCAAAAGGAGAAGACGGATTATAGCTTAATAGGGTTGGCTTGGTTATGAAGGAGATAGATTTGTCGAAGACAGTGAGAGTTTAGACACGAAACTGTGATAAATTAGAGCTGAAATTGGAAGGAAGTTAGGAATAGAAAATCGAATTTCAGTGGGGGTAGAGAGAAAAGGAAGAGATTCTGCGAATAGAGGAAAAAAACTGGAGCCAAATGAGGAAGAGAGGGAAGAACAAAAATTAGATCGAGAGATTTGGGGATTTTTTTTTTTGGAGCCGAATTTTTGGTTTGGAGGCAAAACATTTCTAAGTATGGCAGGCCTTAATTCGTTTTACCGCATATGTTTCTATAAAAATTTTAAAACCTTTTGCTATAAAACATAATAACCCGAGACACTTAATTTGGTTTTGTTAATATAAAAGTCTAACATAGCGTTTGAAAATATACAAACGCTATGTAAAAAACCAAAGTAAGTCTACCATAGCACAATTGAAAAAACGCTATACCGGTCTGCTATAAAAACACAAAATTCTTGTAGTGAATCCTAGACGACAGTGGTAGGACACCCGAAGAGAACATGACAAACGATCTGGGGCGTGGTATCCTGATCACAGGGACCTGCGAGGATATCTAAATAAGAGATCAAAGACTGTTTCGGACAATCTGTCCAGCCACTCTCGTAGAGAGCATCGAGAATACAGAAAAGTTGCTGCTCGGGACAGAAGCTATACCAATTATCGGGCTTCTCCAACCATTAATAATCCAGATCAGAGGCTACTAGACTTACCCACCAGATCAGGGGAGTTTCGTAATAACACTGGTGAGGGAACTTCTACTCCTCGGAATGTAGTAGGCTATCAGACTAATTCCACGCTTCTGGATGCTTCCATACAAAGACCAAATCCGTCCACTCATATTCTGGATTCTGGTCGTTTGAGTAGTACCTCACATGAAAGAAGGTCTGCTCTTGAACGCTTATCTCTCTCCGGAAATCGTGAGTCTGCTTTAGCTCGCCTTGGAACTAGCTCGGATTCTGGCCATTTACAAGATGTGGATATACAATTGTTGAAGAAGATGTGCAAGAATAATTAATATGTAGCCACTCCCGCACTCCTAGAACCAAGCTACGGTTCCCGACTTGTGGACAATACTGATTAGAATGAAGAAGATATGGCTCCTCCTTGCTTACACCCTTCACTCCGGTTAGGAGAGTCAAGGGCAGTGGCAGCAAGAGGAAAGGTTGTAGCTACTGGTACATCGAGCTCGGCCACTGCTAAGGGTGCTGGAAAACACAAAGTAAAATCAGAAAGAGCAACATGGCGCGATCTCAAAACCCACCTCGCAAGAAACTTTGTGTGGAGGGAAGCAACATGCTCAGATCAAGAAATCAGTCGGGACATGATCTGCACAACATTACGGTGCAAATACCGGCTACGCGGATTGTGTCTGGGGATTTTCAGCTCCCTCGTCCGCCTCTTCCTTAGTGATATGCTCTTGGAACTGTCATGGTTTGGGTGGTAACCTGGCAGTTCGTTGACTAAAAGATATCCATCGTTGCGTTTCTCCATATATCTTATTTCTTATGGAGACTAAGCAACAAGATGACTACATCGAGAAGACTCTCTAAATTCACTACCCCCACTCTTTCTTTGTACCTCCTATGGGCTTAAGCGGTGGTCTTACACTGTTATGGAAAGAGGGAATTGTAATTGATTTTCTTGTAGCCTCGTCTAATATTATTGATACAAAGATTGGTTTTAAGGGTGTTTCATCCTTTGTATCATTCATTTATGGAGCTCCCGCTGTGGAAAATAGAGCTGCCTTTTTGGATTCAGTTACTAGCTTGGGAGAGCACATAACTTTACCTTGGCTTCTTACACGTGATTTTAATGAGATCGTGGATAATTCGGAGAAGGTCGGAGGTCCACCAAGATTGGAGGGTTCCTTTACTACCTTCCACACCTTTGTATCCCATAATGGTTTTTGGGACTTATGCCACTACGGCTACCAGCTGTTTTGGAGAGGAACCCGGTATGAACACTTCATCCGAGCTCGTTTGGATAGGGCTATGATCAACTGCTCATTGTCGGAAAGCTTCCCGATGGAAAGATGTCGTTACCTCAGGTTTGAGGGCTCGGATCACAGACCACTTGTGATGTACTTTAATAATAAGTAGATGAAGAAGAAGGGCATTTTCAGATTCAACCGATCCCTCGCTGAAAAAAAGGAAGTAGACGTGGTTGTGGACCAGGCTTGGAATTCCTCGTATCTAGACTCGGTGACCGAAAAGCTCAACAAATGCTGCCGAGACATCATCGCTTTGACCAAGGAGCAGAATATAAGAAACAACATGGTCATTGGCCACTCCGGAAGCTTTGAATACGGCCAATCTCCTCTCCGGACCATATGCAGATTGATGACCTTACCGCCAAGCTGTCTTTGGCATACAAATAAGAGGAACAATTTTGAAGGCAGCAAAGTAGGATACAGTGGTTGAGAAATAGAGAGAGGAATACCACAATTCATCACATTCATCGTAATTACATTGTGTTAATCAGAGCCATGCTTATTATGCAATAAAAAAGGCGATGACCTTAGCCCCCATTATATATGTTATATTTTAGGCATTTTTATATTTATCAATCAATTGCTTAAATTTTGTATACAAATTTCTTAGTTTAAATCCAAAAAGTAATGTTTTGCTTTAGATTTATTTGTGCTATCTAGTAGTTGTTATTACACATCATTCTATTTTAGATTTTAGTTTTCTATCTATATTTAAAATAGTTTTTCGTCAAACATTAAAATTGTTTCTTTCACTCATTTTATGTTTTCATTCTTTTCATATTTTGTATCATAATTTTTTCATTCATATGATTTTATCTACAATATTATATGAATGCAATTTTAAGTTGGATTTTCTGTTTTTTTTTTAAATTAACAAATACTACACTAGATAATTATTTACATATTATTATAGATAATTTTGAATACTGTATATATTTTTAATAAAGTATATTGTTTGCATTTTACGAGATATCAAAACAGTTTTTATTATATCTTTAAAATAGTTTATACATTTTTGTAAAGTTATATGATAAATGTTTAATATTAAAGTTATATATTTCGTCTTAAGCCTCTAAATAGCTAGGCACAACACTGTATCTAATCAATGTTTTGTATATCGTACATACCATCTTTGGAGCAGAATCTCTACTATGCAGGGATGCAACTCACCACACCGACTTTCGCCTATGGAATGCTTAATCTACTCTCAGCCATAACATTTGTGATGGCATGTGTTTTCAGGTTAACTTAGATGAAGCTTTTTACTTTCGTACATTTGTCATGTTGGCTACGTATATAGTTGACATCGTCTTTATGTACGGTTGGAGAAAGTGGCAATACTAGGTATACACGTGGCAGAGCAAAGGTGTTTGGAACTTGTGTCGCCATTGATGCAACGATGATGACGACATTCTGGAGAGGACATATCATCCCCTACCCTAGACCAACTCGACTCCAAAAAAAATTTGCATGAAGATGTTGTCAGAGGAGGCTTAATGCTTGTGTCCAGCTGCTTCAGCTGGTTTCTTGACATAATGATTCACTAGTTTCTTGACATAATGATTCACGTAAAAACAATAAGATCACAAGTTTTCTTAAAATATTTTTCTTTTTACATTTTTTTTATAAAATAGATATACAACTTCTTATTATTGTGTTCTATTATGCAATATATGAATCTACGTTATTTTTAGTATTTATGATCAATTGTCAAATTTTTGAATAATTTAATTATATTTTGAATTGTTTTGGTGTAGTTGGAATTTAAAATTTGATTATAATATATTAATATTTAGTTGCTAATTTATATATACAGACATATATATATATATATTATTTCTGATAATTTGCTTATATTTTACTAATATTTTGTATATTTTTTGTCAAATTTTTTTTTTCGTTTAGATGATCCTTATATGCAGCATATAATAACACTAAATTAAAATATATGAGATATTATGGTAGATAATATGTCTATTTCAATCTTCGTTAAATTTGCCAATAATTATGGGCATAATCTAGGATCTCCATGACCAAACGATTGGACATTACGTCTAGCGTTCTAACATCTCTTGCTCTCATATATTTGAGAAGCAAAAGTCAGATTTAGTTTGCATCTCTTATTGATATTCTGTTTTGTTTTAATAGATCTTATTGGTTTATGAAATCATAAAAATACAAGATCTCCAATAGTAATTTCGTTGTATTTGTCTAAACTGAATCCATTTTCTTTTGTTTAGGTTTCGCCAACTCAACAGATAACAATGTAAACTAAAAGTGTTTGGAAGTTAGCTGCGTCGAGTTTTAGTAAATTGTATGTTTCGCTATTTTGGCCTTTTCAATTAAATTTGTTTCTGTAATCAAAGGCGGTCAGATGAAGTAATGGAACAAAAAATAATCAAAGAAGAATCGATAAGAGAGGATGTGTATGATGTCGCGGACCGTGAAATAAACCAATGTCGAACAATGCAAGTGTGTACATTAGGTGAAAAAAAGAAACCAAATTAGGTTAAAAAAATAGCCTGTAAAATTATAAAAGTAAACGCCCACCGTGGGGCTCGAACCCACGACCACAAGGTTAAGAGCCTTGCGCTCTACCAACTGAGCTAGACGGGCTTTTGAATATATTTCGCTGTAGACTTATATATTCTTAACTACTTTATCAATTTTACACAATCTTTACCCCCAAATGAACAACGCTCTTTTACAGCTAAAATCTATGGATAATTTTACAGTTTCAAATCTGGATTGAAAATACAGGTCCAAGAACAAAAAAAGGACAAGAACCAGAATCAACGTGAGATTATGATAAGTAAGCTGCGTCTGTATTATCTTGTAGAAACCAGAACCAACGAGAGGAGTTTCAGGTTTACTAATCGAATTTCTCTCCTCCATTCTGCTTGTTCTTCTTCTTGGGTGCTGTTCTTTTGTGCGTTGAGAAACTGCATCTCACTGCAAAAACAAGATGTTGTTTTTTTAGTGGTACTTAAGAAACGCATCCAGATACAAAAGTCAGATATTGCATCCAAAATAATTGGAAATTCTAGATGCATTTGAAAGTTGAGTTGAGACGCACTTTGGTGCGTCTCAACTCCCAAAAATCTAAAATAAACATTTTTTGGGAAAATCGTAAAATACTGCGATTTCTCGATAAAATAGCAAAATTGCGGTTTTTCGCGAAACAAAAAAATCACAAAAGCGCATTTTTCCGCCAAAACCGCAAAATCGCGTTTTCCACCAAAACCGCAAAAATCGTGTTTTCCCACCAAAACCGCAAAATCACGTTTTTCCGCCAAAACCATAAAATCTCGTTTTTCCGACAAAATCGCGAAACCTCGTTTTTCCGCCAAAACCCCAAAATCACGTTTTTCTGCCAAAACCGCAAAATCGCGTTTTCCCGCCAAAACCGCAATATCACGTTTTCCCGCCAAAACCGCAAAATCGCGTTTTCCCGCCAAAACCGCAAAATCGTGTTTTCCGCCAAAACCGCAAAATCGCATTTTTCCGCCAAAACCGCAAAATCGCATTTTTCGCCAAAACCGCAAAATCGTGTTTTCCCGTCAAAACCGCAAAATCACGTTTTTCCGCCAAAACCGCAAAATCGCGTTTTCCCGTCAAAACCGCAAAATCATGTTTTCCCGCCAAAACCGCAAAATCGCATTATCCCGCCAAAATCGCAAAATCGCGTTTTCCCGCCAAAATCGCAATATCGCGTTTTCCCGCCAAAACCGCAAAATCGTGTTTTCCCGCCAAAACCGCAAAATCGCGTTTTCCCGCCAAAACCGCAAAATCGCATTTTCCGCCAAAACCGCAAAATCGTGTTTTCCCGTCAAAACCGCAAAATCACGTTTTCCAGTCAAATCACAAAATCATGTTTTTCCGCCAAAACCGCAAAATCGCGTTTTTCCACCAAAACCGCAAAACCTTGTTTTCTGCCAAAACCGCAAAACCATGTTTTCCCGCCAAAACCGTAAAATCGTATTTTTCCGCCAAAACCGCAAAATCGTGTTTTTCCGCCAAAACCGCAAAATCGTGTTTTCCCGCAAAAACCGCAAAATCGCATTTTCCACCAAAACCGCAAAATCGTATTTTTCCGCCAAAATCGCAAAATCTCGTTTTCCCGTCAAAACCGCAAAATCGCGTTTTCCTGTCAAAACCGCAAAATCGTGTTTTTTGCCAAAACTGTAAAATCGTGTTTTTCCGCCAAAACGGCAAAATCGCGTTTTCCCGCCAAAACGACAAAATCTCATTTTTCCGTCTAAATCGCAAAATCTCGTTTTCCATCAAAACCACAAAATCGTGTTTTTCCACCAAAACCACAAAATTCAAACCTTAAAAATAATGCATCCAACTAATGTATACAAATAAACAAAGAAACATAATTGCATCTAGACGCAATTTCTAGACGCAGTTTCTAAATGCACAAAGAAACATAATTGCATTTACATCTGGATGCAACGTTTGGAAATTGCATCTGAACGCAGTTTCTAGACGCAATTTCGAGATGAGGAAAAGAACATGCCCTTGGACTCCTTGATCTGCAACCAGAGGCGGATCTATTGAAGCTGTTATGGGTTCAAATGACACCAGTTTAATTCTAATTTCTTTTGTTAAGTCTAAAGGTTTATTATGTCTGAACCCAATTAAATTTAATTCTAATCCTATAATTGAACCCAGTTAATTAAATCTGACCCATAAATCAATTATATTCTTTGCAATTTGTTTTTTGAACCCATTAACAAAATCATTCTTATTGGGCCAGACTAACATATTTATTTCTATTTAGAAAGAACCATTTTTTACTTAGAATTTATTAGCCCAAATATTAAAACTCTCTTTTACCACACAAAAAAAAACAACACGATAAAAAAAATAGGTTTTCTTCTACCTTCCTGACTCTTCCACTTCCACATTGCTTCTAGCTTTGTTCATCTCCAATCTTGTAAGTTCAGATTTAAATTGAAGTTTTCATTTAATCTATCAATGATTCTAATTTAATTTTCTCACATATTCTGGTAAGGATGTTTAATTTATATTAAGGACCTTTTTAAAAAATTATTTTATGTTATGTTTTGACCCCGGTAAAAAAAATTTATGGGTCCGCCACTGTCTGCAACCCATAAGATACAAAATTTAGTAGTGGAGTCTATGCAAGTGAACATCAGGAAACATACCATCAATATGTTACTAACAAGCTTTAATAAACATATCATCCATTAGACCATCTCCAATGTATTCCTCTATCTTTACCTCTAAAATAGAGGAACTCTATAATAGAGGTGGGTTTTGCTTCAATGTATTCCTCTATATTTTCCTCTAAAAAAGAATATTCTCTCTAATATTCCTTTTTATTTTACTAATAATACTTTTTATTTATAAAAGTTACAATTTAACCCATTTATTTTATTTTTACAATTATAAAATGATAATATTATTTAAATTATATATTAGTTATTAAAATATTATAAATTATAATTTATTAATTTTATATTGTTAGTTATTAAAATATTGATATTTAATTATTTTGGTCATAGATAAAAGTATTTGAAAGTTAATGGACTGATTTGTAAATTAAAAAGTTCACCTCTATTAGACCATCTCCAATGTATTTCTCTATATTTGCCTCTATTATAGAGGAACTCTATAATAGAGGTGGGTTTTGCTCCAATGTATTCCTCTATATTTTCCTCTAAAAGAGAATATTCTCTCTAATATTCTTTTTTTATTTTACTAATAATACATTTTGTTTTTAAAAGTTGCAAATTAACCCCTTTTATTCTTTTTTATTTTACAAAACATTTATAGAAATATAAAATATTTAAAAAAGCAACAAAGAAATTGTATATATGTATGAAGCAACAATGAAATAATGTTTTTTTATATTTATTTTGGTTATAATTGTCAAATATAAAAGTTAAAAGAGAATTATGTAAACAAAAAAGTTTGACTCTATTATAGAGTAATGCTATTTCTTCCTCTATATATAGAGGAAAAAATAGCAATCTCTATTTTAGAGCAAGATATAGAGGTGGGTTGGAGCTTATTTTCCTCTATTATAGCATTTAGAGGAAAATATAGCAATGGGTTGGAGATGCCCTTATAGAGGTAAAAATAGAGTTCCTCTATATATAGAGGAAAAAATAGAGATCTCTATTTTAGAGGTGAAAATAGAGGTGGGTTGGAGTAGATTTGCCTCTAAACTCTATTTTAGAGGCAAATATAGAGGTGGGTTGGAGATGCCCTTAATTGGTATATATTATAAGAGATTGATCTAATTAATACAGGACATTATCGATAAATTCCATTGTTCAACGTCCCTTCATGAATCATGAGCACTGATTTTTTTTTTTCATTATAAGATAGTGTTGGATATTCCCTCCATTAGCCCAAACAAATTATAGCCCAAATTAAAGACCCCAACAGAATGTTTGAAGAGTGGAGAAAAATCTAGAAGAAAGGAGAAGAAGAGTTATCTAGATCTTCAAGGATAAGAGTCATGGAGTTTTCTAGAATTAAGATAAATATTATCTAGATAAATGTATAAGGAATAGAATATTCTAGAGTAGTGGATGAATGATCATTAGGATAATGTTTGTAGATCATTCTAGAATATGCTAATATATAACTCACCACTAGTATAAATAGGTGAGTGGTGTCATTTGTAACATCCACAAAAAGAAGAATCCATCCAAGAAAAACATCTAAGTGTGTTCACTACACAAGATACTATTGTAATCCCTTTCCTAATAAAAGAGTTCTTTCTTTTAAATCCTAGTTGTCGAATTCCCATCTTCATCACACGAAAGAGTACTATTGGGTAAATTTTCCCAACAACTGGTATCAGAGCCTGGTTCCCTTGCAATAACGATATCTCGTGCGTATCAAGATGGAGGCTACCGTTACCTTTGAAGGTGATATGTTCAAGCTTACTGCGGACAACTACTCCTACTGGAAACCGATGATGGAAGATCACCTTTATTGTAAGGATTTGTATGAACCCATCATCATGAAGGACAAGCCGGAAGGAAAGGATGATAAGAAATGGGAGGTTTTAAATCGAAAAGCGGTTGCTGTAATTCGTAAGTACATCGATCGATCTCTTTTCGAACATGTCTCTACATATACAAATGCTTTTGAATTATGGACAAAACTTGAATCCATGATTCAAAAGAAAACACCTCGAAACAAGGCTCTCCTTGTTAGACGGTTGGTAAAGTTAGAGTATAAGGATGGCCAAAGTATGATGGAGCACTTGAACAATTTTAAGGGGCTCGTAAATCAACTAAACAAGGTTGAAATGAAGGTCGAAGACGAGATGCAAGCCCTTCTACTCCTTAGTTCTCTTCCAGAGAGTTGGGACACACTAGTTGTCACTCTCAGCAATTCAGCACCGGAGGGAAAGCTTACCATGGATACCGTCAGTGACAGCCTCATAAACGAAGAAACTAGAAGGAAAGAACGAGGTTCAAGCACTCTGTCTGAGGCACATATCGTAGAGAGACGAGGTAGAGACGAAATGGGTGGACACAACGGAAGCCGAGGTTGGGATCAATCTCGAGGACAATACAAGTCACGTCCTAGAGTTACCAGCTACTACTGTGGCAAGGAAGGTCATAGGAAGCCAGAGTGTCGATTCTTCAAGAAAGATCAACAGATGGATAACATCAAGCCAGACCGATTTAATCCTACAAAGAGGCATGATGATAAGACCACTACCATTGTGGCAGAAGAAGATAGTGATGTATATGTTATTGGAGAGTGCAATCTCCTAAACATTGCATCTAATGACACTTCATGGATTATCGACTCTGGAGCTTCCTTTCATGTCACCCCTTATGGAAGCTTCTTCACAACCTACCAAAGTGGTGACTTTGGTAATGCCCAAATGGGAAATCAAGGAAGAAGCAAGATTGTCGGAAGAGGGGACGTTATCCTTACATCAAATACGGGATGTAAGATGGATTTGAAGGACGTAAGGCATGTTCCAGATATGCGAGTCAATCTCATATCAACTGGAAAATTGGATGATGTTGGTCTGGAAAATCACTTTGGTGAAGGCAAGTGGAAGCTAACCAAAGGAAGTTTGGTCATGGCTCGAGGAAAGAAAGAAGGATCATTATATGTAACGGAAGCTAAGCTTTGCAAGGAAGAAGTGAATGTCACAAGTGATGACATGGATATATGGCATCAGAACCTCGAGCTGAAGGGTTATATCAATGCAGATTGGGACAATGATAAAGATTCTGGAAATTCAACTTTAGGGTATGTGACTACCTTTGGAGGGGGAGCTGTTTACTGGCAATCAAAGTTACAGAAGGGTGTAACGATGGCTACCACTGAAGTGGAGTCAGGAAGTTTGAAGATTGTTGTCAAGGCGCCGACATAGTGACACATTTGGGCTAAGTCGGGAAGGGGGAGATTGTTGGATATTCTCTCCATTAGCCCAAACAAATTATAGCCCAAATTAAAGACCCCAAAAGAATGTTTGAAGAGTGGAGAAAAATCTAGAAGAAAGGAGAAGAAGAGTTATCTAGATCTTCAAGGATAAGAGTCATGGAGTTTTCTAGAATTAAGATAAATATTATCTTGATAAATGTATAAGGAATAGAATATTCTAGAGTAGTGGATGAATGATCATTAGGATAATGTTTGTAGATCATTCTAGAATATGCTAGTATATAACTCACCACTAGTATAAATAGGTGAGTGGTGTCATTTGTAACATCCACAAAAAGAAGAATCCATCCAAGAAAAACATCTAAGTGTGTTCACTACACAAGATACTATTGTAATCCCTTTCCTAATAAAAGAGTTCTTTCTTTTAAATCCTAGTTGTCGAATTCCCATCTTCATCACACGAAAGAGTACTATTGGGTAAATTTTCCCAACAGCTGATAGTCATCTATACTAATATATTTTTAATTTATATGAATCGCTATGTATCTTCTATGATCTATGAGATGCGTGTTTTTGGTTAAACATATTTATTGTTTAATTAATCTTGTTCATAAATTTTTTACAAGGTTTTAGGGTCATTCAAATACCTTTAAATACTTTTTAATAGTGTTTTTCTTTTTAGCTTTTTAGACAATTTATATCGGGTAAACCCAATTTGAATTGAATCCAGAAAAAAAAATTGAACTGAATCCTGAAAGAAAAACCAAATATGAATAAATAGAACTTATAATTATAGTTACCAAAATTTTAAAAATCCAAAAAATCATATTTAAACCCAAAACAAACTCGAATATTCACCCCTCTTTAAGCTCAAGTTGCCGCTGTGGAAAAGAGAGGTACAAAATGTCTCTGCTGATTGAATAGAGTGTTTGTATTTGAGGTTTCTCTCTCCTCGGCTAGAGAAAGAATTTTCTCGCTGGAGATTTCTTCCCGTCTTCTTCAATGTCAATTTTTCCGACGGGATTCTCCGGAGTTGGGGTTTTTCTGATATCCTCTCTTCACTCTTTCATATCTTTCAGAGAGGGAATCTTTTCTCCCAAATCATTTGGGTCTTCGCCGATCTTGCTTCATGTTTATTGTTTGTTTGTTGATCGGCTTTGTGTTTTGTTTGGGTTTCGGGTTGGGTCTGTCTCCTGTCTCCTCCCGCCCGACTAATAAATTCCGATCTGGTTGTTTGCTTCGGTGTTTGGCTTTCCGGCGAGAGTTCTCTACCGCCGTCCGTTTGCCGGCGTCTTCCGGCGATTGATGTTTGGGCGAGTTATAATTCTTCGTTTGCTTCCATCGCTCCTGGAGGCGGAGCTCCTGATGGGCAATGTCTCGGTCAATACTGTCGGTTGAGACGGCAACGGAGTTTCTCGGCGACATCAATTGTCAATTGGCATAAAGACGGTTCCCTCTCTCCGGCGTTTCTTCTTCAGCAATCTTCATCGGAAGTCTGGTCCCCTGTTAGGTTTGCAATGGGTGGCAGAACTCGGAGCTGCACCGTGCGACGACGGTGTCTTTTCCTCCTTGCTTTCCCGTTGTTGACTGCATGCCGCTGGTGCTTCTCAGCCTGCCACGTGGGTGTGTTGACGCTCGCTTCGTGGCCTGTTGTCAGCTCTTTACTTTGTGTTGTATTTGAGCTTGTTGGCATTTTCTCAATAAACCCAGTTTCAGTGTTAAAAATAAAAAAAAATGTCCCTGCTAGAGCCCAATGTGTAATGCGGCCTACTTAAGTACAAACTAATGACAACCCGTTCATTAATTTATCCCCATAAAGTGAAGTCAATCTTTTTTTTTTAACGCTCTGTGTATTGCAATAATGATCCAAAGTACAAAGGTTCAAATGGAACAAAGGCAAAATAAACCAAAATACATAAACCAAAAATGAAGAAAAGAAACCATCAGTAGATGGTGAAAAGTAGAAAACCGACTCCAGCAAGTCGTTACCCTTCAGGACCAGGGTACAGAGCAAACAGAGAAGGAAGATCATAGCATCAAGCTAAGCCGCTTGAGCATCTTCATGTATGAGGTTACGGAGCCAACTAGGTCCATGGATTGCCATATATGACCTGTAGCGATGATCTCTTGTGACACTGATAGCAATGTGATTAGCCACTCTGTTGTTGGCATCAGACGTGTGATCCAAGCTCCATTCAATGAAAGATTCAAGGAGGCTGTGGATTTTGGAAATCAGAGGTCTGATAATAGGGTCGTTCGGCGGGTGCAGCATGGCTTGCCTGAGCTCTACTGAGGACGTTTCAAAGGAGATGCGCTGCAGGCGGAGGTCACGCATAGAGCTGATGGCCCAGATTAAGCCATGGAGATTGTTTTCTAGGGTAGAGCCTACGTTAGAGAAGGCTCGACGACAATGGTATTTGGGAATACCAGCGTGATCACGGACAATCCAAGCCGTTCCACTATTCGTAAATGCATTAGACCAAGAAGACGCCACATTACATTTAAGAGTGTTCATTTTCGGTTTCCTCCAACCCACTATTGGGGGTACTGCTTCCAGCTCTGCAGGGGAATCTTCATTGAGCTTGGTCCAGATTTCCGCATCTTCTCTGGCTTTAGATAAAATAGTAGTCGAGTCCAACCGTATCTGATCAAAGCGGAGACTATTCCTAGCTTTCCAGACCTGCCAAAGGAGCCAAGGGAAGAGAGTTCGAGTGCTCTCACAGAAAGTGAAGTCAATCTAAGGGTGCAAATTCTAGATGGTTACCTAAGTGGAATAATCTTTATATTAATTAAAAACATTTTATTTATTTTTAAAATGATTGATTATTAGGTTATCTATAATGAAATTATGTTTTTTATTATGTTAACTTTACTTTAATTTTTTTATTAAATTAGTTTAAATAAAATATTAATTAAATTTAATAGCTATACATAATCTTGGTAATAATTTTTTTTAAATATCAGGTTATTTTGATAATATATTTACTATTTGATCTTAAGATATTACTAGATAACAAATTTTAAAATTATTATTAACTAGTATGATTTGCTCGCACTATGTGCGAGCACAAACATTATAAAAACACATATTTTCTAATAGTAAAAATAATTAATTTAATTTAACAACTATAATATTAAAAATCTACATCAAGTTATTTGTATTTAAATAAAGATATATATACATTATTATACTTAACTTCATATGAAAAAATTATATTTTATTCTAGAATAAAATTATCAATATAATAAATTATAATTATATAATCATATGTGTTAACACCAATATATAAATTTTCATCTTTAAAATATTTTATCATTTATATATAATTCAAAATTTATGCAAATAATACAAATTTACTATATAAAATTGTATTATCTATAACAACTATATTTATTAATATTTAAAAATCTGTATAAATATTTTCATATTTATCATTTTATTTTATTTATTTCTTTCCAAGGTTATATACATCTCAGAAATAAAACTAAAAATAAATATGATAATAAAATATGTGTAAATAATATATTTTATTAAAATATTTTACCGTTTATATATATCAAAATTTAAAATTTATTTAACAAATACGAATTTATTATATTAATTTATATTATCATAACAGCCATAGTTATCAATATTAAAAATTCATAATTAAAAAATATTTTCTTATTTATTGTTTTTTTATTTTTTTATCCGGATGATGTATATCTCTAAAAAAAATTAAAAAAAAAAATAATTTTTAAACTACTATAATAAATAAATAATATTATAAATATAAAATAAGGTTAATATTGTAAAAAACCTCATTTAAGAATAATAAACATATAAAATATTTGTATTTAAGATAAGACTAACATAATAATTAACCTAATTTTATTAATGATAAATTAGTAATCAACTATTTTAAGAGTGAATATAAGAGCAAAAGCACTTCTCAATTAATATAAGGATATTAAATTTTAAAAAATATAAATAAGTTCTTAATAGTTTAATATATATATAGCTATTTATTGTATTAATTTAAATAATTATTTTATTATAAGTGAAAATACATCATCTTAGTAATAATTTTTTAAAAATATCAGATAATTTCTATAATATATTTTTATTTGATTTTAAAACTTTACTAGATATGTTTGTTATAGGTATTCAAATGGGCTCTTCAACCAAGTCCATATCTATGTGAGTATCCGAAATAATTGTGAGGTAATAGAAAGATCGAATCCGAAACGTGGTAGCATCCAAGTCCATCCTCTATAATTTGACCACAAATGTCCAAACTTTTTAATATAATTCTTCCTCTAAAAATACAACCATTTGTTGTTTAATTTGATGTATTTTTCTGTTTTCTTAAGAGATCTTTTTGTTTGTTTCAATTATCTTAAGCTTCATCATGGCCAGGGATGAAACCACCTTGATAGTTATGGGGTTAGCTGCCACAAATTAAATTTATGATTTAAATTGTAATTTTTAATTAAAATGGCTAAATTAATAGGAATATCCGATAAAAAATTTCCATAATACGCTCATTGACCCCAATGGTATTTATCTATTTTTCAATTATTTTTTTAGTTTATCTTATGTGAAGAATGACTTTTATTCTTTTGTCAAGAGTAAATTAATAAGTATTTTTTTGTTATGGCGATTTCATTGGCGATTTATTTTTTCCAGCATTGTCCTCCTTCCCGGAGGTGTTCTCCGACGATCACAAATCTGTACCATGGATTATATGATCTCGGTTTCAATGCACCTCTTTTGAGTAGCGGTTTTGAGTCTGTCATCCACGATTCATGATGCGGGATAATTTTAGATTTCTAATCAATTACCCAAATGCACATGCCATTGTAGTATTTGAGGTATCAATCCAAAGAGGCAAGAAGAGTAGCCAATCAAGAATACAAGATACTACTAAAGCTAAGCTGAGTCTAGAAAGAGTTTAAACTAACAACCTAAAGACAAATCAAATCAAGAAGCAAACAAGGGAAAACACTAAACAAAGAGAGAAATAAGATAAAAAGGAGGGTTCTAGGATGAGGCTACGGGTACTAGATGGTTTAGAGACAATCAAGGATGCTTCAATCAATCAAACATTGCTAAACAAGGCTAATGATCATAATTAAGCTAATCACATTCTCATGTTCATAACTCCTATGCTAATCAAGCAATCATTCAATTCTCATTTGCAAATTACAAGACAAGCATGCATTAATATCCATCAAGCACCTTTTA
The DNA here is from genome assembly GCA_030180135.1 of Orychophragmus violaceus. Lineage (NCBI taxonomy): Eukaryota > Viridiplantae > Streptophyta > Magnoliopsida > Brassicales > Brassicaceae > Orychophragmus > Orychophragmus violaceus. Next base: position 100,173,364 of record CM058233.1, read on the forward strand.
GCAAAGCTAATCCTTAGGCTAAGAACATTAATCATTAGACTAATCCAATCTCTTGGCACTAATCCCTTTGACTAATCCCTAATCAAGATCAAATTATCATTTGTGATTAAGAATCAAGCAAGCATTAATTTCAAGTTCTCATTACCAATAATCACCTTAGACAACTAATCTCTTAGGCTAAGATATGGAAATCCTCTAAAAAGTTCATTCAAGCATTTCATCGAACACCTTTCGGACATGAAAAAACCTAGCATCTAGATTCAACAATTCCTTGCAACCTAGCATAGAGCACAACTAATTAGAGAAGGATCATTCATAAATAAGTCCTAAACATCACTAATAAACCACCTAAATCAACCTCATCCATAAAACCCAAAAACTCTACTCTCTAATCTTCATTGTTCCCACAAAACCCATAAAGATAGTATGAGATAACAAGATTAAAGAGAGATTAAGAGAAGAAATTAAGAAGATATAAAGAAGTACTTAAATTAAACTCCAAATCAAAGATTACAAGATTCAAATCCTAAAACAAAACTAAGGCTTAGGCAGCTTAGGGTTTTTAATCCCACAAAATGAGTATTTATAGTTGGGAGCCACGCAGTGGCATTTTCGTAAATAAAGCTGTCTGGAAATGGTCTTCACAGGAAACTGTATCGGCCTGTCAGGCCGATACGCTGCCCGATATGAATACTGTATCGGCCTGTCAGGCCGATACGCTGGCCGATACAAACTCCCTGTTTTTAATCCGAGAGTCCGTATCGACCTGGCAGGCCGATACGCTGGCCGATACGAATACTGTATCGGCCTGTCAGGCCGATACGCTGGCCGATACGAACTGTCTGATTTCTCCTCTTCATCCTTTGAGCTCCAATCTTTCTCCTTAGCCACACCCAAACTCCATAGCACCTGAAAAACACAAAGAACACTCCAAAAACAACCTAAAGAAGCTAAATCCTAGACCTAAATGCAACTATACTCTAAACTAGACAAAGAACAACAAAGGAAAGAAGAAAGAAAGGAAAAGAGATCAAAATAAGCACAAATCACTATCCTAAATGAATGAAAACACATGAATATCAATTCCCCCAAACTTGAATCTTGCTTGTCCACAAGCAAGCATAAGACAATCAATCCATTTGGGAGAAAGGTTTGAAAGAGAGAGTTCAAAGCTTTCAAAATCAATTTTTAAGCATAAGTGGAAACAAAGTCAATACAAGCAATTAAGAGCTACAATAAAGTTTACTCTACTTCAAAAGAGTTAGCCATTCCCATCAACACAAGCATCAAGTTTAAGTCCCAACCTACGCATGAATTCCTATCCTCATTCCCTTTAACATTCATTAAGCAATGGTGGATCATGATTGTGCAAATCAAATGAACACATTTGGCTAAGGGTTTAAGGTCTTGAGATAAAAGTGATCTCAAATGAAGTGTGGGTTTCAAAAACAAAGGATCTCTCAAGAAAGGAATGAACTATAGCAAAATGCTTAAGAGTAAGAAACAACTTATGCATACAAGGATAGATTCTCATTCTACCCAAATCTCTATGATGATCTTAACTCTTCTTCTAAACCCAAGATTCCCTTCCTAAGCTACCCTTTTCTTAAGGCATTTTTGCATTCTTATCCCAACTTTGATCACTTCTTTCTTCCTTAAACACTTAGGGGATTTCTTTTCTTTGCTTAGCTCTCTCTTTTCTTTTCACTAGTCTCTTTTATTTTTCTTCTCTTTTAATTCTTGAGCCAACTTTGGCTTCTTTTCTTTCTGTAAAACTTGAGACTTATCTTTCACAAACACATAGAGCTATAAACTTTTTCTTTTTTTCTTTTCCAATCCCCTCTTTCTTTTCTCAATCTTTTTCTCATTCCCTTTTTCCTTTTCTTCCCAACTCCCCCAAATTTCTTTCCTATCCTATGCATAGCCCAATGATGTAAGGCTAGCTCTACAATGAAGACCTATCCTTGTCGTTCCAAACTCAACACTTTTTGCCTAGTTGATTCAAGAAAAAGGCCTCTCATCTCTCACTAGAGTGTTTAGGCTTGAAGGAAAGCTTGGTTCAAGGTGGAGAAATCTACTTGGACTAACAAGAGAGTGGTAGAAAGGGAGAAGATAGTCCAAGTATGTATCAAGTATCCATGAGTTCACCTTTCATTGCACAACATGATAATTCAAGTCAATATTAAGAGTTCTAATAGATAGGGAATGATTCAAATCACAACATGTTTCAACCAAGAAGTGAACAATAATGCATGAGATCCAAGAAGGGTTCTTCCTTAATTTCAAGTTCACAAGATGCATCCAATAACCACATGCTCAAACAATTTTTTATAAAGAACATAAGCTTTAACTCTCAAACTTTAATGAATACAATCCTAAATGACTTCTAGACTTAATCTTAAGCATGCCAATGCAACTAAATGCTTTCTTTTTGAAAAGGTTTTTTGAAATTTTTCGATTTTTTTGGATTTTCTATGCCTTAGATGAATGCATGAGACTCAAGGGATGCAAAAGAGAAAATAAGATCACAAAACACATTATTAGCAACTTGTCTCCTCCCCCAAACTTAAACCACACAGTCCCTTGTGTGATAGAAGCAAGAGAAAGAGACCAAAGACTAAATAAAAAATGCAAAATCAAAAAGACAAAAGTTAGAGTGTTACTTGGAGAGTGGGATGGAGAGGAGGAATGGGAGGTGGAGGCATCTTTGATTTGGCATGAGACTTCCCCCAAACTTAGACCATTGCATAGGCTTCATAATCCTTTGGTTTAGCATTGAATTCCCTTTGCACCCAAAACTCATTCCCTTCTTCTTTGCATTTTCCCCAAAGCTCCCCAAAAGGATAGACATGGTAATTCCTCCCAAGTGAGCTTGTTTTGAGTCACTAAGCTTGACTATCCCTTCACTCTTTTTGGTTAGGGATGTGGCATGAGTTTGTATCACCGGGATCATACTCATCGTAGAACCACCCCCTAAACTCTTTCATCCTTATCTCCTCAAAAGGGATCTTCCTTGGATCATGAAAGCTTGGTGATATGGTGGAGACTATATCAAGGTAGTTGTGAAAGGGTTGAGCCATTGGAGATCCATCTTTTTCATCCTCCTTGAAGGATTCTTCATTGGGACCATCTTGTTTCTCCATAAGATTTCCTCCAATTAGCTCATGCTTGGGATTTGGTTGCTTTGGTTCCTCTTCCATGATTGAGAGCTCATCTTGTGTGCTATCTTCCTTTATCTCCTTGCACTCAACAACCAATCCATCTTCATAAGGCTCTTCCTCATCTCTCACCACATCTCTTACTCCTTCATTGTTGCTATTGGTTGAATGACCCATGAATGTCTCTTCATCATCCTCATCTTCATACCTTATCACAAGGTCATCACCAAGAGTGAAACCAAGAAGCATTTCAAATTCCTTGATAGTCTCTTCAGCTTCTTTCAAGAACTCATCTTGGACTTGAGCATTCTCCTCATGTGTTGGCTCAACAATACTTGCATCTTGAGGCAATTGAGCAAAAACAGTGTTGATATTCCTTATGCTCTCATTATACCTCTCTTGTCCTTCCAATGCCAACTTTGTCATGTTGAGAAGTTCTTCATCATAAGATATTTGAGAAAAGTGAGTTGATTCATGCTCATGCTCCATGTTCCAAGATTGGTATCCATCACCATATCCATATTGGTACTCATGAGAAGAGTACTCATTTGGAAGATCACCTTGATAAGTGGATGTGCTTTTAAAACCATGATGACTTGTAGGGTCCCAAGCCATCTCTCTTTCTTGAGCTTCTAGCATAGCCCTCAACATTGAAGCTATCTCTGAAGCCATGCTCTCTTCTTTGTGATTGTACCTTGCAAAAATAACAAACACTTGAAAAAGATTTAGTAACAACACAAACTAAAACAAAATAAAAGCTTAGTCTAAAGTAGAATCTAAATCCTAATGGCTATTGCTACACCTCCCCGGTAACGGCGCCAAATTGATGCGGGATAATTTTAGATTCCTAATCAATTACCCAAATGCACATGCCATTGTAGCATTTTAGGTATCAATCCAAGGAGGCAAGAAGAGTAGCCAATCAAGAATACAAGATACTACTAAAGCTAAGCTGAGTCTAGAAAGAGTTTAAACTAACAACCTAAAGACAAATCAAATCAAGAAGCAAACAAGGGAAAACACTAAACAAGGAGAGAAATAAGATAAAAAAGAGGGTTCTAGGATGAGGCTACGGATACTAGATGGTTTAGAGACAATCAAGGATGCTTCAATCAATCAAACATTGCTAAACAAGGCTAATGATCATAATTAAGCTAATCACATTCTCATGTTCATAACTCCTATGCTAATCAAGCAATCATTCAATTCTCATTTGCAAATTACAAGACAAGCATGCATTAATATCCATCAAACACCTTTTAGCAAAGCTAATCCTTAGGCTAAGAACATTAATCATTAGACTAATCCAATCTCTTGACACTAATCCCTTTGACTAATCCCTAATCAAGATCAAATTATCATTTGTGATTAAGAATCAAGCAAGCATTAATTTCAAGTTCTCATTACCAATAATCACCTTAGACAACTAATCTCTTAGGCTAAGATATGGAAATCCTCTAAAAAGTTCATTCAAGCATTTCATCGAACACCTTTCGGGCATGAAAAAACCTAGCATCTAGATTCAACAATTCCTTGCAACCTAGCATAGAGCACAACTAATTAGAGAAGGATCATTCATAAATAAGTCCTAAACATCACTAATAAACCACCTAAATCAACCTCATCCATAAAACCCAAAAACTCTACTCTCTAATCTTCATTGTTCCCACAAAACCCATAAAGATAGTATGAGATAACAAGATTAAAGAGAGATTAAGAGAAGAAATTAAGAAGATATAAAGAAGTACTTAAATTAAACTCCAAATCAAAGATTACAAGATTCAAATCCTAAAACAAAACTAAGGCTTAGGTAGCTTAGGGTTTTTAATCCCACAAAATGAGTATTTATAGTTGGGAGCCACGCAGTGGCATTTTCGTAAATAAAGCTGTCTGAAAATGGTCTTCACAGGAAACTGTATCGGCCTGTCAGGCCGATACGCTGCCCGATATGAATATTGTATCGGCCTGTCAGGCCGATACGCTGGCCGATACAAACTCCCTGTTTTTAATCCGAGAGTCCGTATCGACCTGGCAGGCCGATACGCTGGCCGATACGAATACTGTATCGGCCTGTCAGGCCGATACGCTGGCCGATACGAACTGTCTGATTTCTCCTCTTCATCCTTTGAGCTCCAATCTTGCTCCTTAGCCACACCCAAACTCCATAGCACCTGAAAAAACACAAAGAACACTCCAAAAACAACCTAAAGAAGCTAAATCCTAGACCTAAATGCAACTATACTCTAAACTAGACAAAGAACAACAAAGGAAAGAAGAAAGAAAGGAAAAGAGATCAAAATAAGCACAAATCACTATCCTAAATGAATGAAAACACATGAATATCAATTCACAAATCTTGGGTAGCAGTTACAGACGGTTTCCAGACACGATCAACTACACCACTCCACTACAACGGATCTTTGCTCGTGTTCCAAGTTTTAAAAGGAGTTTGAACATTCCATATTCATTATCAACTACCATTCCTCTCGATTGTTTTCTCCTCAACCAAAATTTCACAATGGGTGCTAACTTGCAAGAACACATGAAAAACATTGACTTGGGGCTTGACGATACTCCGATTGCATTACCGGCAACAATTCATCAACAAGCCTTTGTTGCTAACCGCTTTGCTTTTGCTTGTGCTAGCTATGAATCCCAAGAAACAGAATCTAAGGACGATGATTTACCAGTTACCACGGCTTTGGGGACTTGAAAACCTCGTGACGGGAAGAATTGTTGCTTCTAACAGAGTCCAATTCATCTTCCAGTCTGAAGAATGCCTCAACATTGTCCTGCGTAGATCACCATGGTCTTTCTCGGAATGGATGATCACGGTTACGAGGTGGTTTCCGAACCTGTCTGAAGAATCTGTCAAGATCATCCCTTTTTGGATTCAGATCTGTGGTATTCCCTTGGAGTTTCTGTCACGCGCTATGGTCATGTTCATTGGAGATCAGGTAGGCCCGATCTTCGACATGGATTTTGATGAAAATTCGGTGCGTGTTAATTTCGTGCGGATTCAAATCTTATGGAACACCGATAATCCTTTAAAATTCAAAAGGAACTTTCAGTTCAGGCCAGAGGAGAATACAACTCTCTCATTCCATTTCAAACGCCTGTGTGGGTTCTGTTCGATCTGTGGTCTCCTCACACATGAGTCACACGATTGTCCCAACCGTTTTGATAACGAAAATGATGGCTTCGACGATGGACCGAACGATGTAGACGATGGCCAAGACAATGCTGGTGATGACAAGGAACATGTCGCTCAAGTGGCTAAAGCTGTCTTAGAAGCTTTACCAGAAGATGTAAAAGGACCAGGTAATGATGACAATAGATTCGCTTCTCTACAGGCTCAAGAATTTGACCCGGCAAGTGCAGAGGTTGTTGATTCCTCGTCGTTTGTCTCATCGCCGGAACAGACTGATGAAGCTCTCTAGCGTAAGGACAAAGGCAGAATGGAAGCAATTATGGATGTGGAAGTGGATTCTCTTGATGAATTGTAGCGAGTGATCGACACAACGAAGCGTAAGCGATCAGTCTTTGTTGATGAAACTGCAGGACCAAGTACTTCGATTTTCATCATGGGTCTTGGACCTTCACCAAAACGTATCTCGCCGGGAAATGCTCAGACATCAGACTCGGTCAATAACCCAATCGACGGAGGCGCGGGTGCCCGGTACCCCCATAATTTCCATGAAGATATGCACTTGGAACTGTCAGGGTCTGTTGGGGTTGCTGACAAAACCGAGACTGAGGAAGATTTGTCGTGAAGTAATCAAGATGCTGAGACAACAACTTCAGCAAGCCTATAGTGATGAAGAAGAGTATTGGTATCGGAAAAGTCGTCATCAACGTCTAGTTGAAGGTGATCGTAATACCAACTATTTCCAAGCCTTTACCAAACAACGGTTCTCACAGAACCTTATTATGGCCATTCAAGACATCAACGGTAATACAGTTATAGGGGATGTAACAATCGGAATAGCTGGAGTAGACTATTTCAAGATTGTTTATGCAAGCTCCAGAAACACATTAGACATGTCTATCTTTTAGGGTTTTTCACAGACAGTCACAGCAGAAATGAATCAGACACTAACCCGAGACTTCACAAATAAAGAAATTTTCCAAGCGGTTTCAGATATTGGAGCTGATAAATGCCCGGGTCTGGATGGTTTCACTGCTCGATTCTATCATGAATGTTGGGAGATTGTGGGGTATGACATTTGTAATGAGGTTCTGCGTTTCCTTAACACCTCTTTTATGACTCCTGGAATGAATCACACAAATCTTTGTCTGCTACCTAAGATCCATACTCCGGCTTCCTTTGTTGATTTCCGGCCGATTGGTTTATGTAACGTAATGTTTAAAATCATATCGAAGCTGTTGGTCTCCTGTCTGACGTTATCTTTGTGTGGGATCATTTTTGAGGAACAAACGGCTTTCATTCCAGGTCGATTAGCTTCTGAAAATGTTCTGATCGCTAACGAACTGATGCATTCATTGAAGTGTTGTAAGAGGATTTCCAAATCGTATATGGCAGTAAAGACGAATATATCAAAATCTTATGACCGGATCGAATGGGATTTCCCTGAAGAAACAATGAAAGATTTCGGTTTTTGCTCGAGATGGGTTTCTTCGATCATGGCTATTGTTAGATCAGTCTCATATTCAGTCCTGATAAATGGTTCACCGCATGGTAAAATTGTCCCGGAACGTGGTATTCGTCAAGGTGATCCCCTTTCACCGTATTTATTCATCTTATGTGCTGATGTTCTGAGTCATTTAATCACCAAAGAAACAAGAGCTGGTAGGATAAAAGGAATCAAGATTGGTATTGGTGTTCCTGCTATTAGTCATTTACTCTTTGAGGATGATTCTTTGTTCTTTATTCAAGCGAATCAACACAACAGTCGAGTCTTGAAATCGGTTTTTGATTTATACGAGGCGTGCTCAGGTCAGAAGATCAATTCTTCTAAATCCATGATTACGTTTGGTTCCAAAGTATACAGCCATGTTCAACCTCATATTCAAAACATTCTGAACATCCACAAACAAGGCGGAGGAGGGAAATACTTAGGCCTACCAAAACAGTTTGGACGCAAGAAATAGGATATGTTTCATAATATAGTCGACAAAATCAAGCAACAGACTCATTCGTGGACTGTTTCTCATCTGACACAAGCGGGTAAAGAGATTATGTTGAAAACAGTTGCAATCGCCATGACGGTTTACTCGATGTACTGTTTCAAGATTCCTAAAGCAACAATGGATGAGATAACATCTGAATTGAGGTCCTGGTGGGAGAAGAAACCGGATAAACGTGGTGTTCCTTTGGTAGCTTTGGATCAGTTGCAACTTCCTAAGGATATGGGAGGGATTGGTTTTAAAGACCTATACAAATTCAACGACTCCCTTTTAGCCAAACAAATTTGGCGTCTCCTGAAGCATCCTACTTCCTTATTTGCTCGTTTCTTCAAAGCAAAATATTACCCATCTGTCTCAGTTTTGGAGGCAAAAGCACAACAAAAGCAATCATATGGCTGGTCATCGATTTTGGTTGGACCATAGCTCCTTAAAAAAGGAATCAAATATAATATTGGAGATGGAGTTTTAGTTAAGGTTTATACAGATAATTGGCTTCCTGGTTCTCCTCCTCGACCAGCAGTTGGTGATTCCGCATCGTCTCTAACAATCAGCTCTCTAATCCTGATTCAAAAAAAATGAAAAGGTTTGGGATTCACAGGCTTTATCCGTTCATCTCTCGTCGGAAGATCAAAATTTAGCCAAGTCTATCTTTCTCAGCAATGCGACCCATGCAGACATTCTGAATTGGTCTTTCGAATCAAACAACATTTACTTTGTCCGCTCCGGCTATCATATGGCACATCACTTAGATCCTGGCATACATCATACTATCCCTTCCCATGGTGATCTTCTCCTCAAACGCAACATATGGAAACTGCCAATTCTACCAAAATTAAAGCATTTTCTCTGGCGAATATTATCTAGAGCTTTACCAACATCTAGACGTTTGAATACCAGAGTATTGAACATCCCACCTCTCTGTCGTCGTTGTGGCCAAGAGCCAGAATCCATATGCCACCTTTTCATTGACTATCCCACCTCTCAAGTTTTCTGGTCATTGGCAAACTTACATGATTTATAGTGGATCAATAACCAAGGCGATATTGTTGATGCTAATATTTCCATATTACTGGATCGGTTTCAATCATCAGAGTTACTTTCAGCACAAAAAACTTCTTCCAATCTGGATTTTATGGTGTATCTGGACGTCACGAAACTCCTTTATCTTCGGAAATAAACCAATCCAGCCCTCTTCAGTGCTCGGTTTATGTCTTGATGAATTCCACGAATGGCTTAGAGTTTCTGACAACTCCATTGATGCTGTTGTTTCATGCAATCGCAATCAACGTACTCACTGGCCAAGATTGGCATCTATATGGTTTAAAGGGAATTTTGACGCATCTCATGATCCACAATCCGGGATCAGCTTCGCAGGTTGGATCTTACGAAATGAATAAGGGGAGGTAGTAACATGGGGTTCACACTCCTTAGGAATCACATCTTCTCCACTAGAAGCAGAAAAAAAAGCGTTATTATATACAGTTCGTGACAGCTTTGCTAAAGGAATTCATAAGATCATATTGGAGGGAGACTGTCAAGTCTTAATTCGTTGTCTTACTTCAGATTTTCAAGACTGAAGTATTTATAATCTCACGTCTGAAATTCAAAGGTCCACTGCCGCTTTCACAGAACCTAAGTTCGAATATAGTCCAAGACAAGGCAACACTGCTGCACATACGATTGCGTGTTTCTCAAAACAAAACTTTTCGTGTTGTTCATAATCCATTTCTCCCAATTTGGCTCTTTACTATCATTGATGTTGATATTGTAAATTCTCACATTTCAAATTAATGCATCATCTTTGTCGAGAAAAGAGAGTATGTGAATAGTAAATACAGTTCTTCTCTTTTCTTTACATAAACGATTTTGTTTTGATTTTATTTACTTACTATAAATATAAATTAGCACATGCCAAAATATCAGTAACTACTTTATATATTTTCTACTTACAATTAAATTTTCATGTCTTTTTTTGACAAAGAAAGTTGTACTCTCATATTAGAAAATCATTTACACAAACACTTTAGCTTTCTGATTAAATGTTTATTCAATAATTTTGCTATATTAAAATTTTGAAAATATATATACAACATTAAAAATAATATTTTGCCCCTGGTCAAAATTATTTTTGGTTCTCTGCCACTGATTAAGGCTAGGTCTGGATATTTTTATCCGGATTTGAGGACTCGACCCGGAACCGATCCGAATAACCAGGTTCATGTTAGAATTTGGTTTAAACATTTTAATATGTTGGGTCCAGCTGTTGAAGACCTGCGGATACAGGTTCGGGTCCGGATATTACCCGCAAGTCTTTCGGATACCCATATAAACCTATATATATATATATTTATATGTGTATTTATATATATTAAATATTTTAATAATCTGTTCCGAACATGTAGCCAACCTGTTCTCAGCCTGTTCTGAACCTGTTTCGAACATGTTTCTAACTTGTTCCGAACCTGCTCGAAACTGTTCGAACCTGTAACTGAACCTGTATATGAACCTGTTCGAATCTGTATCCGAACCTGACCCAATTAATATCCGAATAAAAACGAGTATTGGCAGGTAAGCTACCCGAAACCCGTACCCGGCTGTACCCGACCTGAACCCGACCCGGTTGTACCCGACCCGAACCCGACCCGAAACTAACATGTCCTTAAATGGGTTTTTCATTTCTTCTACCCGATGGACTCGGACCCGATTGAAACCCGACCCGAAAACCCGAATGCCCAAGTATGGCCACGGGCGTCGTATCAAATTAAGACATATCTTGTTTTGTATATATGACTTTTAACTAAATATTTCTTTTTTTCTTTTTTGAGAACCAACTTTAACTAAATTGACATGCCTAAGGGCAGCTCCAATGAGACTGCAAAACACCAAATATGCAGTCTTTATTGCTCTAATGGAACTGCATTTTTAGCACCAAATATTTTTATTTGGTGTTTTGTGAATAGTATCACACCAAAAAAAATATGTATATTTTATACATATTTTCTATTTGAATTATATTTAAATTATGTTTATCAATTGATATAATTTTAATAATGTGATTAATTTGTTGTTTTTAAATAATTAAAATTTATTTTTGATAATAGTTTTAATAATAATTAATATAAAATATTAATTTGGATAAATATATTAATACATAAATTATTTAAGAATAAAAATATATGGATTTTTTTGTCTTACTATATTTTTTTACTTATAACTAGTTAGTTATAAAATAATAATTATTTACTAAAACTATTAAAAAATAGACAAAAACTTAAATTTAATAATATAATAATAATTATATTATTATTTGGTGTAAAATTTGGTGTTGTGGTTGGAGATGAAAAAAAATTTGGAACATCAAAACATTAAATTTGGTGTTTGGGTAGGAGATGGTCTAAAATATAGAGGACACCACGGAGGCTCTTCTTGTTTTTATTGGATTGTATTCTCTAATTTTTCGAAGGATTCATAAAGTTTCCTTTATTTATATATATAGAGAGAAAGAAGCTCTACTTTATACTTACTCAAAACCCTTAAGAACCATTATTTGGGGCCAATTCACAGGATATATGACATCGACTATTTGACCTTTGTGGCATGTGTGTATGGATTTTTTATGACAATAGTAAACGTTGAAATAAACTGAGACTATTATTGGGACGTCTTTTTCACTTTTTGAAACCCTAAAAACTCTCCTTTCCTCTCGTCTCCAACACCAGCCGCCTCCGAGTTTTCTTCTTCAGATCTGGCCCATTTTCCGGCGCCGGTGGCTTCCTTAGCACCGGCGCCGGACCGTTTTCTCTCCCCTCTTCTTTGTCTTTGTTTGTTTTTTGTTCTGCTCTCCGTTGGGTGTGGGTGGGTTTTAACGGCGGTCACCTCTGATTTGTCCTCGCCGTCTCCGCTCGTCACGACCAGCTCTAGCTCTGTGGTGGTTCAAGCCATAGTTGTGGCAGATCTGCTCATGGCGGTGCTCAGACCAGCTCCCCTAGCATCCTCGGTTTGATTGGTGGATTTATGGCCTGTTGGTTTCTGGTATTGATAAGTCCAGATTGGTTTGCCTCTTAATCTCTCGACTAGAAGCCCTTCCTTCCTCGGTATAGATCGTATATGGTTTTGGTAATTGGATCCTGGTCATAATCGTTTCTATATTACCTTTCCTTGGTTTCGATTTTAAATCCGGTGGGTTGTGGTTTTCTGAATAATTATCTCTCTGGGTTTAAGTTTATTATCTCTCTTTAAATTGGATTAAGCCACTGGAAAAATCCGGATCCTGTTGATCTTCGGTTTCCTGGTTTTAATAGTCCAATTTTCGACTGGAGCTGAGTTTCATTGTGTTTGAAGATCTTTCTTAGTTGGTGATTTGTTTTTATTGGGGAGTGCTGTCAATCCTACTTATTTCTGATTTGTAATTGGCGTTCAAGCTTTCTGACGGTAGTTCTACAGAAGTTAATCCGAAGAAAGTTGATAAAGACGTTTGAAGAAGAAGACTCATCTCGCTTGCGAGAATTCTAGTTGATAAAGGTATTGGAAGTTAAAAATACTGGAAGGCCGCCTGCTAGTGTAGGTTCGGGAACATCCTAATTTTACTTCGTTTCAAAAATCCTTTATGTATGGTATCAATTGATCTTGGTTTGTCATCTTCACCCATTTGCGGGTGGAAAAGATCAATAGTTTCTGATGGTATTTTATACATCTGAGCTTCTTTAATGATGTAATTTGTATCAAATCAGTAATAATAAAACAGAGTTAAAAAAAAAAAAAACTGAGACTATTATCCAATTGTATTTAAGTAATAAAAATCGTATTACATCACGAGACGTGACGTTACATTTGAATTTCTAAACTCTAATCATGGAAATAAATTTTATTTAAAAGTTCAAAAAAAAAGAAGTTTATTTACACGTTATTTTGTTGTCAACAGTTAATTTACATGTTATACAAACGGTTGTTGTAATTTGCAGTTTGTAAACTTGAAATACCAAGTGCTTTCCACGTGAAGGTGAGTGCGTATGGAGTAAGAGAAGTGACCCAGACGCGCCTCTTTATCAGACTTATCAGTCGACGACACCTTTAATAACTTAACAGCACGCCCAAAAGTTCTTTCTTTAAACAATGAGAAGATGAAAACAAACCTCGGACCAATCTCAGCCACACAAGACCTTTTTTTTTTCAAAGACAAGACTTATGTTACTTCTTAGTATTAATTTTTGTGTATGGTTTTATATTATTTCCATTAATCAGTACTTTCCTAAAAATAAAAGAATCGATACTTGAGTCTCTCTGTATTCGTTTCTTTATCTGCTTTGATTTTAGGGTTTGGTTTTTACGAAATTTGCTTGGGTTTCTCGTTTTTTTTTATTGATTAACGTGTCAAAATTTCTAAAAATCCAAACTATACACTTTGGGATTCTGAAAATGAATAAAACGTAAGAAACTGTTATACCAAAGTTCGATGGCACAATGATAGCATAAGGGAGTTTTTTTTTTTTTAATTCTGGGTTTAAATATTTGTTGGTACAAATATACTATTTTAAAAATCAAAATATTGAAGTGTTAATTCAATGTATTTGATGAGATTATGGATTCAAAAGTCTGGAATTCTTACTGTTTAAAAAACTATATTTAGTATTTAACATGCAATAAACAAAATTCCTTATTTTTTTTAGAGTGTAGGACCTTTTGACGCATTATATATATATAAATATAACTAGTTTGAATACCCCCTATTTTAAAATTTCAATATTTTGTCACTTGTACCATAGTTTTTGCTACAGTTTTCTTAAATACAGTGCCAGTCCACGCATTTCATATTATTTAAATAACACAATATGTACGAATCACCAAGAAGATATCATACTATAATAGTAGTATAATGTCGACATGAAAATAACCATATACTTTTAATCGCATAATAAAAAGGTATTTTATTTTGGTCGGCTTAGATTTAAATGCCAAACAAAAGCTAACTTATAAGAATGTAATAAAAGAAAACTATTTCTTTATCATTTATTTGAGGAAATAAACATTTGAAAGAAGGAAAAAAAGACAGTATAGCAGAGAATCCTACGGTTCGCTTCTTTGCCAAGCAAACCAAACCACCAAAGCCTCTCAATTTTCATTCTTCTCCTCAAGCAAAGTCATATCAATTCACCCAAAAATGTCAGATTCGATTCACCGGAAAAGAGTTCCAAATCCGATCGGAAACGGTAGTCGGAACTCCAGGACGAGATGGACGGCGAAACATCTAGTTCCCGACAAGAAGAATCGAACAAAATCTACTAATCGGGGTTTCGAACGAAGCTTATCAGAGCCGAGTCTTAACCGCCGCCGCGACGGAGACGGTAATTGCATGCGGCGACCATCGCCGATGAGCGGTTTATCGACGGAAGAATCCGACCCGATCGTTTACTTGCCAAGGATTCGCTCTGAGGTTTTCGCTTCTTCTCCGTCTTTGTTGAGCTTATTTTCGCCGTCATTTCCGATCAATCGAGAGGTCAGACTCTGATTATCTCAACGAATCTCAATTCTATTTATATAACTATTCTAAGTTTCTAACCTTTCAAATCAAGTTCATGGACGACAAAAAAAAAAACAAATCAAGTTAATGATTTCAGTTCTGTAATAAAACTTTACATTACGTCCCTAAAGGTTTACGAGTTTCCAATTAAAGCATGATATTTTTAAATGTTACAATTTAACCCTCAGCTCGGCTATTTTGAACATATAGTTTTTAGTAAGCTGTAAATTCTTCAATTCTAGAAATCAGATTGTCAGAAGTATACCAAATTTTGACCTTCCCAAATTAATAGAATATCTTTTGTTTCTTGATTTGAAAAAGAATAATCATCAGGCTAATAAAAGAGAAGCAACAAAAGTAATAATCAACGTAGCAGTAGAAGGAAGTCCTGGACCTGTAAGAACTATGGTTAAATTGAGTTGCAACGTCGAAGAAACGATCAAACTCGTTGTGGATAAGTATTGTAAAGAAGGAAGATCACCTAAACTCGATCAAGGGGCTGCATTTGAATTACATCAATCTCATTTCAGCATCCAGTGTAAGCTATCCATCCACAACTAGTGTAACAATAACACTCCTATCCACAACTAGTATAGGAAACAAAAGTTGTTTCACCAAAAAAAAAATTGTTTTCGTTTGTTGTATATTAGGTTGGATTAAATATCTAGACTATATACTATATAGTTTTGCTTTAATCTCCAACACTAATCATGAAATTTTCAAAATACTTCTGGATCATGTGAAAGAAAGAAACATCACATAATTCACGAGCTATAATTTTGTAAGAAAGCAAATGTTTACTTGAACAAATGATTTTACCTTTTTCTTTTTCACATAATTGAACTGTAGAAAATAAAATATACTTAATTTTCAGGTTTGGAGAAAAGAGAAATAATCGGAGAAATAGGAAGTAGAAACTTCTATTTGAGAAAGAGAGTTCAAGAAACTGCTGGGATTTCTCCGGTGAGAACGAGCATTATTCCGTCGTCGAACTTGATCGAATTGTGCATCGCTCAGATTATAGGGAAAATCATAAGGAGAACGAGAAAGATATGGAACATATTGGTTTGTACGCAATGAAATATAACTAAAGTACTCCTTTGAGCGTGGCACATAATAATTAGTTTGTGATCACCAATCTCATAGAATAAGGGCAGTTGTTATCTAATTGTACTATATTTTTATAAGTTGTTACATACATATACTTGTAACCGGTATTGGTTTGTAAGTCAAACTCTATACGATCTTGACTCTTGTATATAAGCAATAAATGTAAAATATCTAATCAGTGATTGATTTAGGAGGCCATGTTTTTTCAAAACCTGTCGGTTTGCAATTTTTGGTTCCGAACTCCATTAGCCCATCTATAATCCTAGGTCTCTTTTTATTCTATAAATAAGGATGTCCACCTATAAGAGAGAGGCAAGAGAAGAGAACGACGGCGAAGCTCTGTCCGTCCCTAGAGTCACCAGCCGTCAACCATTTCCGGCGAGCCACCGTTGTTCGTCGTCAGAATCTGGCGTCTGTCGATCACCACCATCTGATTTCCTCTTTGTGTCTTCTCTTCGATTTTTCTTCTGGGTTAAGTGAATCTATAGTCTCCATCGATTCTCTTATTCATCTCTTACTATAGCGGTTTGATCCATTGTGGTGTTCGATCGAATCTCTACTTATTTCTTCAACCTTTCACACTTTCAAATGCAGATCTAAGATCGGATCTATTCCAACCACTACAAGAAAAATGGTTATTCTTAGCACCACGAAAACGCTATCATATGTCTATGGTAGCGTTTCCATAAACCCTATGTTTGATGTTGCCATCTTAGGTCAAGCATCTACGATAGCACTAATTTGACATGCTATCGTATATCTGTCTACGATAGCGCTAATTTTGATGTGATTATATAGTTTTCAGTAGCATTGGTTTAGTGCCATTTTAAATGTTAATGTAGCTCTGTTTTAATGCAATAAAATTATATCTAGTGGCATTATATTATGGCTATGTTATATTTTATACTAGCAGTTTAATTGATGCTGTATTATAATTTGTAATTGCGAGTATGTATTGATGTTTTATATTTTATGAACACTCAAATCTTTAGCCATATTTAATATTAATTGGAGCTATTAAAAATGATTAAATTCAATTTTGGTTTTGCATTATTATTTGAAAATCATTTAGATTTGCAGAAATAGATTTAGATTTTATAATTACACACATGAATTTAAACTTAAATTTGTTCACATTAAACATAACATCCACAAACATTCAAACAAACACAAGTTCAACTTAAAACATAAACTTAAACACAAGTTGTTTATGTCTACTACTCTAAGGATACATGTCCATAGTTCTTTACTCTTGGGATAGGACAAGAACTCTTACCTCATCAGCACAACACCACTTTGTCCTCTGGCCATGCAACAGCTGAACCAAGCGCATCTTCCATTGTCTCAATTTCAGATTTTGTCCTCCACACAGCTGCACTTTTGATCTTCACAACATCTACCCAAACGCGAACTGCATTTGGACCCAAGGGTACATGGTGGACAGTCTGTTATGGATCGTTTGAAGCCCAGCGTCCTTCAGCAACCAAACGCTTTTTACCGGTAATGTCCATCAACATGCATTTATGATTTTCATTGCTGACCAACCGCTGCGATGTTGAGAAATGCCAATCAAACCACAATATTTCAGAGCTCAGACGTTGAGGATCCAATACCAATAAATTGTTCAGCAAAATTTTAAAGTAGATATAGCTTAGATTTACCTTAAATTTCCTTATAGGAGATTGTGGATCTGGTTTTGTTTTCTTTGGAGGAGCTTTTGGAGGCAGTGGAGATGACTGAATAGGAGCTTTTGGAGATGATGGAGACGGCTGAAGAGGAGCCATTGGAATTGACTTAGAAGACCTCGGAGTCACTGGAGATTTGTGAAGAGATGGACCTGCTACCGACTTTGAAGGAGACTTCTGTGTATATGCTTCTCTGTGTGTCTCATTCTCCACTTTATTTGCAGGCCAAGCTGTGAAAGAGTTGACTGTCTGCTCCATTTTTGTCACATCCGGTGTAGGTCTCCATGGAAAAGCATGTGGTGATAGTACCACGTCCACATAAACTTTCACAGCATTTGGACCGAGAGGTATACCATTAACCACAACTTGAGGGTCTCTCGACTGCCAGCGGCCTTCAAAACCAGGTTTGTCATCTGTAGCCCAATCCATCAATTTGCATATGTTCTTCGAACTTAAGTATGGGCTCTGTGTAAAACAGTAAAAATACAACCTCAGAGGCAACAACACAAAAACCAGTTTTTAAACTAGCATGTCACAACCATAAAAATTACCTTTGGCATGTCCTCAGCAACCTCCTCTTCTGCAGGAAGACAACTATCTGCCTTCCATGCAATTAACTGACCAATAGCCTCTTCCATACAGGTCATGTTTGATGTAGGCCTCCAGAGAAATGCATCCATGATTAAGGCTGATTCAACTAAAACCTTCACTGCATTGGGTCCTAGTGGGATGTCATTCACATACTCCTCAGGGTCAGCAGAAAGAAGACGGGCCTCAGCGACAGTTTCTTCGGTTCCAGTCCAATCAACCAACAAACACCTAGCTGGTACTGACTTGTTTACACTCTACAAAAGGAAAATATGATTTAGTCATTTGATATAAGTTAATGAAGGCAGTGGAAATGAGAGCTTAACTAGTCACTTACTCTTGGAGTTGAGGTTTCACCTTGCTCATCTTGTTTCTACGAGAAAAGGTCAGAGTCAGAGTTTTTTTCATTTAAGTACTTGTCAAACCAAATACATATCAAATGCATCATACCTGGTGAGTCATTCTCTGGACAATCGCCTCTAACTGGTGAACCTTTTGCTGCAGTTGAGTTTGATTCTCCTGCATTTGACTCATATATGCAGACTTGACTTGGAAACAAGCTAGCTTTGTTGTAGACATTCCCCGACCCATAGCCCTTAGCCGTCCTGGATTATCAGGTCCTAGTATTTGTGCAAGGGTGTCATTCTTAGCTATACTCGTTGTTGATGATGAGGGAGCACCGCTTTCAACATCCTTTGCCTTTCTCTGACCATCATGAAAGAAAACTAATCATTTTTATCATATAACAAATGACTAGTGAGGGACACTGATCTTGTGTACTTACTATCTTCTCAGCAGCCTGGTTATTAACTGGAGTGCCATCCTTTTTGGTGCGTGACTTGACCCACACCTTCAGTCTTGTAACTTCAGATGGTTCTGAGCAGCTCTTTTTCTGCGAGACAACAAAGATCAATCCTAATATATGTGTATCACCCAATGGAAAAATGTATTGTACTTACCATTTCTTCAGTCAATCGAACCATTCCTTTACGGCTAACAGTGTGAGGAATCTGATTTCGTCTCCTCTCCTTATACGAATCACTCACAGCCTAAGTATAACTGACCATGGTTAAAGGCTGAACTTACATACCAAAAAAATTGTAGACAGATTCCATATTCATGTACCTTAAAAGCTGTGCTTGTCTTCTGGTTGACAAATTTACGCCACTCCACTGGAGGAACGTTCTTTGGTTTCAGCTGCATCCGCTCCTTCATTGTCTTAGCCTGCCGGATCTTTGTAACAACTCTTGATTTGGATGACCTCCAAAGACATCCCATCTGCCTGAACACAGCTGCCCTTTGATACTCTTCATCTACTGCAAACCTTGCCTGCATTCATAGAATAGTTATTAGATATCAGGCAAACTAACAAAGACAAAAAACTACATTAACTTTTACCTGAACAGATTTCCAGAGAATTGTTCTGATGTTTTAGTCAACTTTCCTCCAATCCTCAATTATTATAGGAACGTGTTCTCTGACTAAGGGACCTAGATAGGACGACAGCTTCACTGACCCTGGTCCACATGATTCTCCAAATTCTGTGAAATCAACTGGTTCTCTCTCATTTGGATCTCTTGCTATATGTTTCATCATAGTTGGTCCACGCTTTCTCTTAGGAGCAAGTGGAGATGCATCATCTTCTCTCGCAGATGCAGCCTGATCAGCAACGGGTTCTTCATCATTGTTCAGTCCTGTAGGGACTTCAACCTCAGCATCCTCATCATTTTACTCATGTTCCTTATCCATTCCAAATTCATCCACACCATCTTTATCCTCAGCTATTTCCTCCTCTGCGTCTTCATACTCAACATCTTCATCCTCAGTTATCTCCTTGTCATTATTTTCATTCTCAGCATTTTCAGTCACAGCAACTTGCAGTTCTGGACCTTCTTCCAAATCCATAATTTCCTCTTCTTGGACCTTAGCTGCTGGCACACTGGCTTTTCTTTTCCTCGACGTGAGATGCTTTGTACGAGCCATGACTGATTACCTGAAATTCAAATACAAAAGTGAGTTAGTCATGTTCCATAAATCATAAACATAGAGAAACATGAAGCCAAAAAAACACACAGACTAAGCACACCTAATGCAAACAAAAATCACAGAGACGCATAAGACACAAAACAAACAAGACAAAAATCAAAGGTGAATCTAGCAGTCTTTCAAACATATATCCCTTCACAGTCAGTACGAGCACTCTGATCTTCATCATCTAATTCATTAGTACTCATGTTAACATCTGCTGCTACTGGCCCGACATCTCCAATCTCGTCATTCTGATCTTCCTCACTGTATCTTCTTGAAGATCCTCTCATCACGACATACCAAGGTGAGGAATCATCTTCTCTTGAGTAAAAGATCTGCTTGGCTTGAGAAGCCAAGATGAATGGATCCCTTGCAAATGAGTGTTGACTCTGGCTAAGGTTAACAAGAGTGAAACCTTCTTCTTCCTTGACTCCATTTCCTTTGTTAGCCCACTGACACCGGAATATGGGAATGTAGAACACATTGTAGTCTAGCAAAATAATGTCTTCCACTCTGCCTTAATAGGATACCATATCAACCATCTGTGAAGTGTCTTTTGCACTAGATCTACACATAGATATCACCTCATAAAGAACCCCACTGTTCTGACTTTGCCTTGAAACTGAACTTGTGTGAAACCTAAGGCCATTCACTATATAACCGGTATAGGAGCGTGCAATGCTTCTAGGACCATATGCCAACCACTTAACTGTTTCTGCATGTGAGTCTGAGTCCATAGGTACCTAACAAATGTAGACAAGTTAATGGATTAAACTAGTGTATAACCAAACTATCATAAAACCATATTGAACTTGAGACAACACTTGCCTGTTCTTTTAACCATCCGACAAAAAGCTTTGTATGCAGATTCCAAAGTAAAGTGGCATCACGAGTACATCTTCCATTACTCTCTTGTAGATGTTCAAGGTGCATACTTCAAAGATAAACAACACTGTTAGTAGGCTGTAATATATAGAAGGATGTGACTAATGAGAATTACTTACTCCACAAAAGGTTCCACCAAAGCTATATTTTGAAGAACAACAAGATGAGCTATCCTTTTCTCTGTCTCAGTCAGTATAATTGTAGTGGCTGTGGATAACGGTCGACCAGCTAAGATAGGGCTGCTCTGGTCCTCATCGTTTCTCTGTGTTTTTTCTTCAACACTGGTTGCTTTTTTTCAGAAACTCACTGCAGAACTGCATACACTCTTCTGCAAGGTATGCTTCTGCAATACATCCTTCTGGTCTAGCTGGGTTCCGTACATACTTTCATAACTTTCATGTACCTGCACACATTTACCAATTAACATTAGTCTGGAAAATTTCTACATTTGTAAGATAAACACGATATCAAATGAAAGACAGTTGAAAGTACCTCTCAAATGGGTACATCCATCGAAAATGTACTGGACCACATAACCGAGCTTCCCTGCCTAGATGTATTGTGAGGTGCACCATAATGTCAAAGAAACTTGGTGGAAAATACCTCTCAAACATGCAGAGAGTTTCCACTATCTCAGTTTCCATAACTGCTATCTGCTCCCTGTCGATGACACGCTGGCATAACTTGTTAAAGAACACACACAAGCGTGTAATACATATCCTCCGCCCCTTTGGCAGTAAACCCTTCAATGCCACTGGTAGGAGTTGTTGCATCAGTACGTGGTAGTCGTGAGACTTCAATCCAAATAGCTTGCAATCATCCATTGATACGCCCCTGGATATATTGGAACAATATCCATCTGGTCCTCTAAAGTCAAACAACCTTTTGCAAAATACTATTTTCTCTGTCTTTGTCAAAGACCATGGTGCTGCAGGAAGGTAAGTTCTCTTTCCTCTGGTTTGAGGCCACAAATCCTTCCTAATAGCGAGATGTTGGAGATCTTTACGAGCTTTGAGACCATCTTTAGATTTCCCACAATGCAGCAGTGTGGAGACTATGCTTGCAGACACGTTTTTCTCCACGTGCATTACATCCAAGTTATGCCTTACTGGTAATTCCTAAACAAAACAATACAATATCAAACACAATCCAACTAGATCAATTGATAAAACACAACAAGAAGTCATCAGAAAGTTATTTACCTCCCAATACGCCAACTTGAAAAATATTGATCTCTTTTTCCATCTTGATAACTCTTCTTCATCAATTTCATCTTCTTCCTCTTCTTCCTCTGATTCAGTGTCATCATCAGAGCTTGGTGCAACACACTCTGACCTTTTTCTCTTAGTTCCACTTTTTAGCACAACCAAAATCATTCTTGTAGTTTTTCAGGAGTTGACTGATATTGTATCCTTTCTGAATCCTTCCCTTTGTCCCATACTCGACTTTACCATCAAACCAGGATTTCTTAGAACGCCACCTATGTGTCGGGGGCAAAGCCTTTCTGTGGCACATTTACACATGCTTCCTGCTATGCTTCAACCACATACTATCAGTGCATTTACCACATAGAGGACATGCCATCTTACCCTTTACTTTGCATCCTGCAAGATTGCCATATGCAGGGAAATCATTGATTGTCCATAGTAGAATGGCCTTAAGCGTGAAAGTAGTTTTGCTGAAGGCGTCATAAGTTACCTCTCCATTGATCCACAAATGATTCAGATCCTCTATGAGAGGCTCTAGATATACGTCAATGTTGTTTCCAGGCTGGTGCGGTCTAGGAATCAACAAGCTCAGAAATATGTTTTCCTTCTTCATACACAGGTGAGGAGGCATGTTGTAGTTAACAACCAACACTGGCCAACAACTATACTTAGAATTCTTCATATCAAATGGATTGAATCCGTCTGTTGAAAGACCAAGTCGGATGTTCCTTGCTTCACTAGCAAACGATGGGTACTTGTCATTAATTTGATCCCAAGCCACAGAATCCACGGGGTGACGACCCTTTCCATCAGTACTCTTGTTTGTAAAATGCCATCTTAAGTCCTTTGCCATTTCCTCAGACCTAAACATTCTCTTCAGCCTTGGGATAATTGGGAAGTATCTTAATACTTTATGTGGAACACCCTTCTTAACTTCACCACTATGTATGTTAGTTTTCCATCTTGAAGCCTTGCATTTTGGACAACTCTCAGCCATCTTGTACTTCTTTCTGAATAGAATGCAGTCATTTACACATGCATGTATCTTCTGATAACCAATGTCTAATGACTTCAGAAACTTTTTCACATCATAGAATGATGTGTGAAGAACATTGTCAACATGCAACATATTCGGCAATGTCCCAAGCAACTCGTTGAAGCTCTTATTAGACCAACCATTCTGAGTCTTCAGTCTAAACAGAGACACAATGACTGAAAGCTTGCTATGAGTTGAACAGGTTGGATACAACGGAGTCTCTGCATCTGCTAGCTTTGCTAAGAACGCATCTTCTTCCTTGTCTTCACCCTCAGCAACCTCGCATAAGTCACCCTTCTGGACCATCTCTTCATCTAAGTATTCAACAGCTTGAAATAAACCAACAATCTCCTCGTTGTATTGAGATGCTTTTCTTCCATCATTTTTTCTGGGGTCACTTCTCCATGATGAAACCAATCAGTCCGCAGCTTGTAAGCCTCATCCATGCCCTGAGTTACTAGATGGTGCACAACAGTGCTTGCTTGATGTCGGTCCAGATTTACACATCTTCTACAAGGACATATAACCATGTCACCATCTCCTAATGCCTTAGCCGCCGCAGTTACAAAACTCCAGGCACCTTGCTCATATGCAGGGTCAGCTCTATATAGAAGAAGTAGACCAAACAAGTACCTTATCATCCCCTGAACCCAATTAGAAAGTACCTGCATAAAATAATCCTTACCTGCGAAGATGGACCCATGCCTTGTCCAACATTTTATGTTTAAACCTTTTTAAAGGGTTAAACAGTTTCGTTATACTCACAAACATAATCAGACAGACAAACACAGAAGACCAACAACTTAATCACATAGATAACACAATCAAATAATGTTAAAAGTACAACAGACAAAGACAAGCACATGCATCACTACACAAATTAAATCAATACTAACAACATACTAAGAACATTCACAACAACAATCAAGTAGTTAAACAATATACACAAGAACAAGTTAGTAGATAAGAGACTCACTGTAAACGCTCGTGGTTTGAGAAGGCTGCGAGTTTAGATCTGTTTCAACCAGCTTACTACACCTGAAAAATCAAGAACCGAGTAGTATAGGTTTAAGATTTCAAGATTAGTATAGTGATACTAAAGATCTTAGTCATATAAACCCTAAATCGAAAAGTAAATCGATGAAACTACTTAATACCTCTAGAACCAGAAGCTTCAAAACGAAGATTCTCTGGTTTTTCTTCGATGTAGATACTCTGTGTTAACCCTTGTATGAAAACAAATACAAACTCAGTGACAAGTAGGTGAGGTAATAATGAGAACCGAGTGAACCAATTGAAGCAATTCGTACCTTCGATTTTTGATGAGCTGAAGATTGAACCCCGATTCGAATGAAAGAGAAGACGAGTGAAGCAGGAGTAAAACTGAAATCGAAGCCGTAGAAGATAGGGATTATCGCCGGCGAGTAGTTTCGTGGTGGTGATGGTCGTTGTCGGAGCAGACAAGACTATAGATGTCGGAGAAATCAAGGTGTAAGTGTTTTTTTTTCTCCAAGCTCTGTCTTTTTTTTTTGGTCACGATTCATTAATAACCTAAATCCCCAAATCTTGGTTTTTTTACTAAGTGTTGGCGCCTTACGCGGGATAGCAGAAAATGGGCTCCAAAACCCAATTTGGGTTTCCCGCCTAATGAAAAAAAGGGTTAGCACTAATTTAGTGCTGTCATATGGTATCCAAAAATTCTGACCATCTATAATAGCAGTTTCCAGATTCGTGCTATCCTGTTCTGCTATCAATACCTGATTTTCTTGTAGTGAACCGTCACATTTAAACGCGTTTTCCCAGAGAACCGTAAGGATGAACGGAACAAAAATATGTCGTTGGAAAAATATCGGTCTCATCTTTCCAAAAATGTAAGAATCTCTCCGATCCTACTTACTGATTAGAACTTATGATCTGTTTTCTAAAACGTATCTGTTAATGACGGATATGTGATTCGTCTAACTATGTCTGTTTTTTGGTTGGACAAGCGGATTCTGTTTGATTTGAAGCTTAGCAGAGACTTATTAGACACATAGATAGCTCTCATTTATAGAAAATCGATCTAGAGCTCTAGAGAATGGAGAGATGTGTGCTTCTTTCGTGATCTCGATCGCAGTCCAATTCTAGATCGATATCAGTCCATCGTCATTGTCATCCAAAGCCAAGGTGAGACGGTTTATCCCAAATCTTCTCATGTGTGTTTTTACACTTCGTAATATATGGATTGGGATTATATTGTCTCTGTGATTGTGGCATGTGTTGAATTTAAAGGATTACAGACTTTAAAGATACATAAGTACTAACTGTAAGATTCTAAGTATAATTGTATAACCATAATTATACCTACATCATTACTTGTAATTTGAAATGATACCTAAAACTAGAATGTGGATTTGAAACAAATTGGAATTGCTCCGTCTTTTTGATTTAGGTTGTTAGAATCAATGAATGCTCTATGACTTGATGTTGTTTATGAGTTGTTTAGAAATGTGTAATGGAGTAACGATAGTTGAATGATTTGAGATATGAGAATTTAGATGGAATGTGTGTTGGAGTTGGAATGTGAGTTTAAGAGGGGATGTGACGTTCTGAGTCTGTGTGGTTACACGAGGGGACGTCACCGACCTTCCATTGTTTGTCAGGACTGCGAGCCATGATGGTGTTGAGTCTGTGTGGTGTAAGGACATCACACATTGGGCCAAAGGGGGCTACATGACATGGTATCTGTGATAACCCGTATCCAAAATACGGTCAACGGACAGCAGAAAGTCAACAGGGGTGAAATTGTCATTTTACCAATGCCGGGGGTAAAATGGTAATTTTACCAAAGTTCGAGACGGAAGCCGAGGCGGGCCGAATATTCTTATATTTTAATATAAAGAATATTCACAAGACCAGAATTGGAGAAATCGGAGCAGAAACATGTTTTTCGGTGAATCGGGAATGGAAACCGATAAAACCGATAAAACTTCAAAAATTCATAACCGGAGCTAAGGGTGTCCGTTTGAGGCGATTCAAAATGCTAAATTCATAAAATAGCATGGAGAATCTGATTATAGAGGTTTGAGGATTTGTGGGATCAACCAGAGATATTCTAAAATATTAAAACCGAAAACCATCAAACCGAGCATTGGAGTTAATGGGGAGTAGTGGCTGGTTAAGGGCGGTTTAGAGGTGATTTTTGGGCAACAAGGTAGAGTAATTTATGCTGAAAAAATAAAGATAGGGAGACGTGGCAAGGAAGGAGTGGAAGTTCAATGAATCTTTGTGCTTGTCTTTTTCACATGTGAGAATATAGAAAAGAAGAAGAAGAAGAAGAAGAAGAAGAAGAAGAAGAAGAAGAAGAAGAAGAAGAAGAAGAAGAAGAAGAAGAAGAAGAAGAAGAAGAAGAAGAAGGGAGAGAGAGAAGGCGTGGAGGAAGATGAAGAATAAGAAGAAGAAGAAGAAGAAGAAGAGAGCGTGAAGAAGGGAGAGAGAGGAGAAGAAGAAGAGAAGGAAGCGTGGAGAAGAGGTAGAAAGAGCGAGAAGAGGAAGCGTGAAGGAGGAGAAGAGGAGAAAGGAGAAGAGGAAGCGTGAAGGAGGAGAAGAGGAGAGAGGAGAAGAGGAAGCGTGAAGGAGGAGGAGAGGAGAGAGGAGAAGAGGAAGGAGAAGAAGCGTGAAGAGGAGGGAGAGAAGAAGAAGAAGAAGAGAGAGGAAGAGAAAGAGAGAGGAAGAGCGTGAAGAAGAGGAGAGAGAGAGAGAAGAAGCGTGAAGAAGAGGAGAGAGAAGGAGAAGGAAGGAGAGAGAAGCGTGAGATGAGGAGAAGGAGAGAAGACCGGAGGAGAGAGAAAGAAGAGAGAGAAAGAGGAGAGAGAAAGAAGAGAGAGAGCGACGTGAAGAAGAGAGAGAAGGAGGCGTGAAGGAGAGAGAACATGGTCCGGAAGCTTGGTTAGAATTATGCGGTCTACGGTCGGGACGTTCGGGAAGTTTTGGGGGTTCGAGTTTGTGCATTCGGGAGGTTCGGGTTCTAGTTCGGGAGTCTCGGGATTCACGACGTGTCAGAGCCGCCATTACCGTACCTATCTCACTGTGAGTCGGCTCACAAACCTTTAGACTCATATAGACCGGAAATTGATAAACCGTAGTACTAGGATTGCATACCCGTTACTTAACCTAATGAGTAATTAATAATTAATTGGGCGTTTAATGTTAAACCGGTTAGGATCGGATAAGCATGTTAGGGTTTAAAGAATTAAAAGGTTAATTGGTTGTGTGCCGCTAGGTTGTTAGTAATGATTGGGTGATGCATTCATATAGATCGTTGTTTAGGACTGTATATGCATATATATGGTATAAGAACGATAATTAATGAATCTATATACGGGAATTAAGACGACATTAAAATATGGTTAAACCTAAACGAACGTATAGAATATTATAACGGTATTGGGGTTTAGGTTTAATAGCGGGGTTGGGGAATGAATTAAATTAAGTTAATAATGAGACGTCGGGGAGTTAGTAAGTTTACTAACTCTAAACCGACGGACCGGGGAGTTAATAAATGATGATTAGGTTTGGGCAAGAAATAAGAAGTGTGATGATTGGTGAACCGTCTACGGGTTAGCGAGCCGCTAACCTAAGGTAGCTGGCGTAAATTGGTTAAAAGATGATAGCAACCCTGACAAGCCTGCTTGTGTGTGATTGTGTGATTGATTGTGATTGCGTGATTGATTGTTGTGATTATTGTTGTTGTTGTGAGCTTGTGTGCAGGCTTGTTAGACTGCTCGGTGTTGGGCCGAGCAGTTATTGCGGACACTTACTCCGGTCACGGGATCGGGTAAGTTAGTGGTGCTGACTAGGTATCTTACCTAGTCAGAGCGGTGGTAGTATAGAGGCTTGCGGAATGGTTGGAGATTTATTATTGATATTGATTGCGTGATCTGTGCTAGAGTCCCAGCGAGTCTGCGTGTTTATATTTCTGCACTAGGACTCTAGGGTGCGTTAGATTCCGCAAGCCTAGGTTTTGTTTACGTGCTGGTACTTCCATCCCGATTGGATCCTCGGGAATTGAGAACCTGATCAGCTTAGCCTGGCGGGTGCGAACCTATGGAGTGACGTCTGTAGGGTGTAGTCCGAATAATACGGGGTCGCGTCCTAGGGCCGGACTGCATGGAAGCTCGGGTTGCCGGGGGTAACCAGAGTCGCCGCGTATCGATGGACATAGAACGGTGTCCTAGTCGTTGTATGGACGGCTAGGAGTCATGTGGGTTAGTTGCCATATCGGTGACAGTGGAAACCCGTGGAAGTCACCAAGTTCGTAGGGCCCAGTGTTTGTTTTGTTGGAAAGTTTAGTATCTCCTGATTCAATTCTTAGATTGATTCATCCTACTAAACATGCAGATCTAGGTTCTCTTGATTAGAAACATAATAGATCTCACCTGTTACCTTGTTTATGCAGCGGAATGGAGGTACGGGTCAGAGATCAGCAGAACCACCAAGAGGTTGTTCCTCCAAAGGCTCACACACGCACACTTCGGGAAGAGAGGCTGCTAGACCAAAAGAGAGGAGGCGCAGAGAGAGAGGAGGGAGGCGCAGAAGTGCTGAGAAAAATAAGAGCTAGGGCAAGTTTTATTTAATAAAACCCTTGTTCAGTTCTTATGGGCTTTTGGGCCCAATTCTCAGTTCTGATTAAATCCCTTGGATTTAATCAGGCCCTTTTGTCTCTCTAAGTACAGTAAATACCTAGCACTTTTACCGTACTTCTGCTAAACCGTTCCTTCGTATTTTCCCGTTAGCTTAGGCGTGTGACCCATATGGGATCATATAATAAAGGCAATAAGTCCAAGACTTATAGATCATGAGCGGACTCTAGCAAGCCATCATGACCCCCAGTATTATATGACTTATGTCTGATCATTGACATACTCTTACTTTCTAGAGACAGTACAGAGATTACTGGACATAATTCCAACAATCTCCCACTTGAACTGGAATCTCTGTATTCATAATCCTTTTGTCCCAATATCTCGATTAGTCATAAGGCAAGATTAGTGTCATCCTTATAAAGCCTAATCTTGTTCATCGGACTCTGATTTGAAACTGACAATCCAAACGACTCGGGAAAGTCCGTTTGAGAATGGCCATGCATTTTCCAGTATTCAAATCCCCGATTGGCCTAGAGATATTCACTCCATTTATATTGGAGGGACAAATCCCGTCTTGTTCCATCACTGTAAACAACTCATTTCATAATACACCCAAACAAGGTCCTTATAACTATCGCTTAACGACAGCATTAGACAATGATCAAAGCGCATTAGTTCATGTGCAGTCACATGCATGCGAACTCAGGTCTAAGGACTATACTCTATAGTCGTAGTAAGAATCTCTTATGACACAGATATAAATATCCTGAAGAGTTCTTATAAGCGAGTCTTGTCCGGTCGTATGTACCCCAACATACACCTATGTACTGACTTTGATGCCGTGCATCTATGACATCCTGAGACTTTGTCATAAGTCACGTGCCAATCTAGTCTCACACGGTTTTTGGTGTTCCAATTTCAACAACCTTCGACTAGGGACAGGATGATATAAGCCATCTATCAAATATAGGGTCTCATGATCAAGCTAAATGACTTTGATGACTCAAGATCAAGTCATTTGCTTCGATGACCTATAAAATGGTTCATATCATTTTGGAACGATTATTTCATCACAGTTAAAATAATCTTGAAATAATAATTTCATTAAACATAAAAATGTTTTACAAGAACATATCAAATAACTAAATAAAGCCCTCAAACTCCCACTCAAATTTAGATTACATTTCAATGTCTCTAATCCCTACAGCTTCAGTCAGGAACTCGAGCTTAGGTCTTGGGAGTGGCTTTGTCAATGGATCAGCGACGTTATCATCTGTCTGAACTCGGCTGATCTTGACTTCCTTTCTATTAATGATGTCACGTATCAAGTGAAATCTTCTTAGAACATGCTTGGATTTCTGGTGTGATCTTGGTTCCTTTGCCTGAGCAATAGCACCATTGTTATCACAAAACAGTGCCAGAGGCTCAGCCGCATTTGGTATCACACCTAGTTCAATAATGAACTTTCGTATCCAAACAGCTTCCTTCGCTGCTTCCGAAGCGGCGATATATTCAGCTTCTGTAGTGGAATCAGCAACGGTGTCTTGCTTGGAGCTTCTCCAACTGATTGCACCGCCATTCAGACAAAAGATATAACCGGACTGTGACCGGAAATCATCTTGGTCTGTCTGGAAACTTGCGTCCGTGAATCCACTGACTTTAAGCACATCACTTCCACCGTATACCAAGAACCTGTCCTTAGTATGTCTTAGATACTTCAGGATATTCTTGACGGCAATCCAATGGTTTTCACCTGGATTTGACTGGTATCTACTCGTCATGCTCAATGCATAAGCAACATCAGGACGAGTACAGATCATGGCATACATGACAGATCCTATTGCAGATGCATAAGGAATATTCTTCATGCGCTCAAGCTCAGCAGCCGTCGTAGGGCTCTGCTTCTTGCTTAGCGTTGTGCCATGTACCATTGGCGTGAAGCCCTTCTTGGAATCTGCCATGCTGAATCTATGCAGGACTTTGTCAATGTATGAATCTTGACACAAGCCTATCAGCCTTTTAGATCTATCCCGGTAGATCCTGATTCCAAGAACGTATGCGGCTTCACCCATGTCTTTCATGGAAAAACAACTTCCAAGCCAGTCCTTTACCGACTTCAGCATTGGAACGTCGTTTCCGAGAAGCAGTATGTCATCGACATACAGAATAAGAAATACTATCTTGCTCCCACTAGTTTTCTTATACACGCATTGTTCTTCTTCGTTTCTGATGAAGTCAAATTGCTTGATCGCTTCATCAAAACGAAGATTCCAGCTCCTCGATGCTTGCTTCAATCCATAAATGGATTTATGAAGCTTGCATACCTTCCCAGCATTCTTTGGATCTATGTAACCGTCAGGTTGCGTCATATACACATCCTCTTCCAGAATACCATTCAGGAAGGCGGTTTTCACGTCCATCTGCCAAATTTCATAATCATGAAAAGCTGCAGTTGCTAGTAGAATCCGAATAGATTTCATCATAGCCACTGGTGAATAGGTTTCATCGTAATCCACACCGTGAACTTGTCTGAAACCTTTAGCCACCAACCTGGCTTTATAAATCTGGACATTTCCATCCACGTCAATCTTCTTCTTGAAGATCCATTTGCACTCGATGGCTTTTACACCAGCGGGTAAGTCAACCAACGAAAACACTTGGTTGACCGACATGGAGTCCATTTCGGAATCAGTGGCCTTACGCCACTTAGAGGAATCTGGGCCCATCATGGCTTGATTGAAGTTCGATGGTTCATCACCATCAATGATCAGAAGATCATGACAGTTAGTCACGAGGAATCCTTGATATCTCTCGGGTTCGTGACGGATCCTCCCGGATCTTCGAACTTCAGGTACTACAGGTTCAGGCTCTACAATTTCTTGTAGGTCCTCCTGCTGCTCTTCCTCATTAGGTTGAGCAGTATCCTGTTCATCTTGAATTTCTTCAAGCAGTACCTTACTCCCACTGTCTTTCTTAGAGAGAAACTCCCTCTCAAGAAAGCTACAATCCCGGGCAACAAAAATCTTGTTCTCGGAACGCAGGTAGAAGTAATAAGCCTTGGTTTCCTTCGGATAACCAATGAAGTAGCATTTATCAGACTTTGGTGTAAGCTTGTCAGAGATCAATCTCTTGACATAGGCTTCACAACCCCAAATTCTTAGATAAGACAGCACTGGAGCTACTCCAGTCCATAATTCATATGGTGTCTTTGCTACTGCTTTTGATGGCGCTCTATTTAGAGTGAACACTGCTGTTAGCAGAGCATATCCCCAAAGGGATATTGGAAGGTCTGTGTGACTCATCATAGATCGAACCATATCCAATAAGGTCTGATTTCTCCTCTCAGACACACCATTCCATTGTGGTGTTCCAGGACGAGTGAGTTGGGATACGATCCCACACTCTCTCAGATGATCACTGAATTCTTGGCTTAAGTATTCTCCTCCTCGGTCGGACCGAAGAGCCTTAATGCTTTTGCCAAGTTGGTTCTGTACTTCATTTTGGAATTCTCTGAATTTCTCAAACGATTCAGACTTATGTTTCATCAAATAAACATATCCATACCTACTGAAATCATCAGTGAAGGTAATGAAGTACTGATAGTTTCCTCTTGCATTTGTGGACATTGGGCCACACACATCAGTGTGTATCAGGCCCAATAAGTCACTGGCCCTCTCGTTAGGTTTATTAAAGGGGGCCCGAGTCATTTTGCCCATCATGCAGGATTCGCATTTCTCACATGACTCAAAGTCAAATGAGCCAAGAAGTCCATTCGAATGGAGCCTCTTGATGCGTTTCTCGCTGATGTGCCCTAAACGACAATGCCATAGAAACGTTCGGTTCTCCTCATTAGGTTTGAACCGTTTGGTATCAATGTTATAAATTGGCGCGGATTGATCAAGTATGTAAAGCCCATTCGTAAGAGGGGCACAACCATAGAACAAATTGTTGCGATTGAAGGAACATAATTTATTCTTAACAGAAAAATCATAACCTTCCAAATCCAACAAAGAAATTGAAATAATATTTCTGCTTATCGCAGGTACAAAATAACAATTATTGAGTTCTAAAACCAATCCCGAAGGTAAAGACAACAAGTATGTGCCTACAGCTAGTGCAGGAACTTTCGCTCCATTCCCAACTCGTAGCTCCACTTGTCCTTGCTTCAGCCTCCTACTGTTGCTGAGTGCCTGCATATTAGTACAAATATGAGCCCCACAACCAGTATCCATAACCCATGAGGTGTTATCAGAAGTAGTTGTATTAACTTCTATAACAAAAATACCTGATGAAGAAGTCTCGAGAGTCTTCTTCTTCAATTCCTTTAGACCTTCTTGGAATTTCTTACATTCTCTCCTCCAATGCCCTGGTTCTTTACAGAACCTGCAGATGTCAGTAGGCCCAGCCTTAGACTTGGGCTTGGGCTTTGGCGTGTCCTTGTCCGAGACTTGGACAGCCTTAGCCTTTCCCTTATCCTTAGCAGAGGATTTCTTAAAGCCCTTGCCCTTTTTCACCATAAGCACATTGGGGTCCTTGGCGTTTTTCCTCAAGTTGGGCTCTGCAGTCTTGAGCATTCCGTGAAGCTCAGGCAATGTCTTACTCAAGCCATGCATATTAAAGTTCAGAATGAACTGATCATAGCTTGCAGGTAAAGACTGCAGAACGATGTCGCAGGCAAGTTCCTGGCTGATAGGGCAGTCGAGTTTCTGAAGATGATCGAGATAACCCATCATCTTCAAGACATGAGGACTCACTGCCGCATTTGCAGCCAACTTACAGTCTAAGAGGTTCTTAACTGTCTGGAACCTCTCAGTCCTTGCCTGCTCCTGAAAAAGCGATTTCAGGCTTGCCATTATCTCGATGGGCGACAACACACTCTCGAACTGCATTTGCAGCTCAGCAGTCATGGTCGCCAACATCAGGCAATAGACATCATTTTCATCTGACGAATGCTTTTCCCAAGCATTATGCAGAGTCCTGGCAGCATTGTTAGGAGGCCTCTCGGGGAGGGGATCACGAAGGACATAATCCTTCTTCTCCTGCTTGAGGACCAGCCTCAAGTTCCTTGACCACGTCAGGAAGTTCGTTCCAGTCAGCTTCTCCTTTTCGAGAACAGACCGGATTGAGAATGTGTTTTGTGTGCTTGTAGTAGTCATAGCTGAAATATAAGATAAAAAGGTTATTAGTTAATATGTTCAATATGATTAATCTTGCATTATATTCAATAACATTAGTTATCCTCAAAAGAACATAATGATTCCAAGATCCACATATAACTAAGATCAAAGTGGGCCACTGGCCATCACCCAACCTTAGCTTATATCGGTAAGCCCTATCTCGGCTAATTATATCCGTGATATAACTCTTGGTTGTGAATCTGGGCCCGAGGCCCAATCCACTCTGATGTCTCAAGGCCCGGGACTCCCGATGGCCTAGTCAAGAAAACCAGACTATACAGTCATGTAATCACTAATGTCTGGGACTCCCAATGACATTTATGAATCACAAACTGTTTTACCCACGCAAAAGATAGACACCCTCACACTGTAAGGCCGTGTGTACGATTGAATGGGCTTCAACAGCTGACATAGACTGGACAAGACATCCAACGCTTGATATTATTTGAGGTTCGTAGGTTTATTAAAATTTCATCCCAAAATAGAAGATTACTATTTTGGGAAACTTTCCTTTTTGGGAAACCTACTAATTTTGGAAACTTTCTAAAATTAGAAACTTTTAATTATAGAAATTTCCTAAAATCCAAAACATGCAAATCTAGAAACTTCTATTTTAAGAAACTTTCTAATTTCAAAATTTTGGAAACTTATTAATTTAAAAATCGATTTTATAATTTTATAAAAATAAATTTTAAATTAATTCTGAAGAAAAGACTCAAATAATTGGCCCAATTGTTTTAACTTCTTGGCCCGAGGCCCAAGAATTGGTTCATGTCCAAGACATAACCCAATTGCCCAATTAAATGACATAACCGGTCTGGTTCATTAAAATTGGTCTTAACCAAAATTAATTACTACGATGACCACAATTGTCAACCGGTTATTTACTAAACCGGATTTTCTCAATTTATTTGGTCCAACCAAATCAAATTAGAAAATCACTGGTTTAGGCACAAAATCCAATTTTTTCGACTTTGGATTTCTTATCCCGGTTTAACCAGAACTTAATAAATTTATTAAGTTTGTTTATTAAACCAAGACGATTTAAGTTTTAATAAATTTTTAAACCGAACCGAACCGAATTGGTCACGAACCATTCACGGCCGTGACCTAGCCGCAAGCCAGCACGCGAGCGATCCACGATCGGGACGGCTGCTGGACGGGACGATCGTTCGGGACGGGACGATGCTGGCCGAGACGCTACCGGGACGAAGCTCGGCTCTCGGTCACGCGGGACAGCAGGCTGGACACGCCGGGACGAGGCAGGAAGCGATCGCGATCGATCGATCCGATCCGCTCGGTCGTCCGGTCCAACTGCCGCGATTGTGTCGTCGACACAAGCCGATCCATGATCGGTGCATCAAACGATCCGGACGTGTGATCCGAAACAGATCAACACTCCGACGCAAACCAATTCATATAGATTGGATCATGCGATTTCTTGTTTGCTTAGGTTTTAATTCTTTGTTTCTTAAGTGTTTTCTCTTATCAGTAGATTGATTCAAAAACACCTCTTTAAACAATCCTAAACATGATTCTAAACAAGAAAAACCACAGAACCAATGGCTCTGATACCACTGTTGGAAAGTTTAGTATCTCCTGATTCAATTCTTAGATTGATTCATCCTACTAAACATGCAGATCTAGGTTCTCTTGATTAGAAACATAATAGATCTCACCTGTTACCTTGTTTATGCAGCGGAATGGAGGTACGGGTCAGAGATCAGCAGAACCACCAAGAGGTTGTTCCTCCAAAGGCTCACACACGCACACTTCGGGAAGAGAGGCTGCTAGACCAAAAGAGAGGAGGCGCAGAGAGAGAGGAGGGAGGCGCAGAAGTGCTGAGAAAAATAAGAGCTAGGGCAAGTTTTATTTAATAAAACCCTTGTCCAGTTCTTATGGGCTTTTGGGCCCAATTCTCAGTTCTGATTAAATCCCTTAATCAGGCCCTTTTGTCTCTCTAAGTACAGTAAATGCCTAGCACTTTTACCGTACTTCTGCTAAACCGTTCCTTCGTATTTTCCCGTTAGCTTAGGCGTGTGACCCATATGGGATCATATAATAAAGGCAATAAGTCCAAGACTTATAGATCATGAGCGGACTCTAGCAAGCCATCATGACCCCCAGTATTATATGACTTATGTCTGATCATTGACATACTCTTACTTTCTAGAGACAGTACAGAGATTACTGGACATAATTCCAACATGTTTTGTTATCTTTCTTTCGTTGCGCGATAGATAGATCGAGTCTAATCGAGGACATGTGCCGCAGTGCCTTCGATTTCCTTAATTCTCTTGTTGTTTTGGCTATTGCTTGATTGTGTGTGGGTTGACACGACGTGGTAGTGCGTGATCGACTATTTATTTCTGTTGATTGTTATTTTGGGTTTTGGGGCGAGAATTTGTAGAAACTAGATAGATTAGAAGCCGGTAGTGGGGAGCCGATTCACTGGGTGATCTTAGATCGCTCATTATACTCTTTTGTGTTTTTCAGGTTTAGCTGCGACGGGCGCGGGAGGTCCTCGGTGTGGTTTCGGGTTGCTTGTGACGAGATTTGATTCGTGGGTTTTTGGGTGTTTTCTCGGT
The DNA here is from genome assembly GCA_030180135.1 of Orychophragmus violaceus. NCBI lineage: Eukaryota > Viridiplantae > Streptophyta > Magnoliopsida > Brassicales > Brassicaceae > Orychophragmus > Orychophragmus violaceus. The sequence continues at coordinate 100,210,116 of CM058233.1, forward strand.
TCGGCATAATTGTTATTTCGTGTGTTGATCCTTGTATATTTTACTTGACGATTGTTTGTAAAATTCTATTAAACGTTGTACTCAACGTTGATTACTCAGAAATGAAATTGTTTCCCTGATATGAGGTTTCGTCCGAACCGACAAAACTCACCGAAGTGGTACAAGGTGTACAACTTGTATTACGGAAGTGAGGATAGCGAGGTCAAAGATGGATTAGTGTGAGCCTTTGTCTTAAACCGATCCGTCTCTGACTTCGTCCTGTGACGAACTTTTCCTGTTCGACTTGCTCGGGTTCGATCGGTCATGTTCTTGTTTGATTGTTGACCGGTCAGCTCGACGGTCAGCGGAGAATGGGAAAGGGGCGTTACAGAAAGGTGGTATCAGAGCATGGTTATGCATGGGTTTCGAAACATTTCATTTTTGAGTGTTTTCCGCGTTTTACCGAGTCAAATGTGTCACACAAGCATCCATTAGGAAACCGAGCCACGTCCGTTAAACCCGGGGTTGGGATTGGGAAGTAGCATTTTGTATTCTTTGTACTAACTTTTCTTTGAGTTGTGATTGCAGTCGTACAGCAGTGTGTCCTGGGTGGAGTGGAGATGTGTGTGTGTGTGCGCGGAGCAGTTATAGTTGAGCGTCATGAATCAGCAGGGACCAGTTAGTCTCGCCGCCAACAATACCGGAGTACAGGACGTGCAACGGATGTGGAGTGTATGAGTTAATTTACATCGGTGTCCCCGAGCAGTAGACCCGCATCTTCAAGAACCATATCCCCCATTATTGGGATCCGATCACTGTCCGTTGTGTGGTCACGAGGGCCATGGAGCATTGACTTGTCCTATCGTCGGATCAGGAGTGCGTGTACCCGATGGAGAGTCATACCGAGCACTGGTACCAGAAGATTATTGAGTGGGACCCAGCCGCAGAGATCCCGAGCCCAGTCAACCGCCCGTTGTGCAGTACCGGTTGTTCCGTTGTCCAGACCCGAGCCAGTGAGGACTTGTCAGTTGTGTGGAGGTTATGATCATCAGACATCCGCGTGTTACCATGGAGTACGCCCAGCGTCCGTTCCGGTCTGTCAGTTATGTGGCCGCGCAGGTCACGTTGCTCATCTTTGCCCGATAGCCGAGCCACCGCATGTTGGAGCACTATCTCGAGACACACACTCACCACACCCTCCCGGCGCACCTGCCAGCGGATACTTCAGCAAGCCGTTTGGCCAGTGGTATTGGGCATTTTGGTCTTGCTGGAGGCGTTAGGTTAGGATAGGAGTAGTTAGGCCAGGTAAGTGGGGCACTAATTTCTTTTTGTATTGTAGATAGATCGGCGGATAGGCGACTTTGCGTGTCGTCTTTGACTTTTCTGATGTACAGCGGCGTCGTATGGGTTTTTGGATGTGATGACGGTCTTATGTGTAGACTATGATCATAACCATGTACTGAAAACCTTATTGTGTACGATATATCGTTTTATGTATGTGGTGGATGCAGAGTGTTCAGTTGATCGCTTTGATTACCATAGTAACTATTTGCATGATTGAGATGGTTCTGAAAGCAAATAGATTACTGTGTGAAATCAAATGATGAGCGGAACTGATGACCGTTCATCGTAACCCGTACCCAGACCGACGACGCATCCGACCGATCATTAGATTGCATGATTGTATGGTGATTGCTTGTTTTCATTTTCTGTTGATTGATTGATTGATTGATTGATTAATTTGTTTGTGCGGTAGTTGCGTAGTGTTAGCGTGCGTGGTTTTTGGATGGATTGATCGTTTTGGGTCTTAGAGACTCTTGTATGTTTGGTAGTTCGGAATTTGATTGGTAATTAGTAGCTTTCTTCGGTTTTGTTACAAAGGTAAGGTGTTGATTTTATTTCAATTTTACTTCGAGTTGAGCCGACTTGAGGACGGTTGTGTTCAACCGTCAGTTCACGAGGGAACGGACTTATGGGGTATTGTTATTTAATCACGGGTAACCGTCGGGTACGTGATTAAGTAACCATATTTCTATGGAAAAGTGATATCGGGGATAGAGCGGGATGAAACTAATTGTTTCAGTGAGTTGTTGTATTGATTGTAGGTCGGAATGGCGACGCGATGTGAATCCGAGACCGAACCCGAACCCGAAAGCAAGATGATGTGACAAGACGTCGTGAGACAAGTGGACCGGACCGTGAAGCAGTGATGGGTGTTGTCAGTGGAAAGTGTATCAGTTTATCGAGTGACCGGCAGAAAGAAGCCGAGAAGTATGAAGTGAGCAACGAGAGTTGAGAAGAAGATTCAGTGGGGTTGTGGGAATCAGACAGTTGGAAGCCGGTGATCAGATGTTTGAAGAGTGTCTCAGGAAGAAGACAGAAAGTCACAAACCGAAGAATGTGGAGGTCGAGGCAAAGTGGGGAAGACGGAAGTAAGAAGCAGAGTAGATAAGTTAACCAGGAGTGAGTTCGAAGATTGAGTCAGGTAAAGACAGTTGAGAGTGGAGCGGATCAGGGTACAAGATTGGGATGTCAGATCGGATCAGTGTTGAGGTCAGTGGTATGCAGCAGTAAGGAGCGTCAGAGTAGAGTGATGAAGCGACTTACAGGGTTCGGAACCAATTTGAAGTCTGACAGTGACGGAGAATTCGGGGACGAATTCCTGTAAGTGGGGAAGAATGTGATAACCCGTATCCAAAATACGGTCAACGGACAGCAGAAAGTCAACAGGGGTTAAATTGTCATTTTACCAATATCGGGGGTAAAATGGTAATTTTACCAAAGTTCGAGACGGAAGCCGAGACGGGCCGAATATTCTTATATTTTAATATAAAGAATATTCACAAGACCAGAATTGGAGAAATCGGAGCAGAAACATGTTTTTCGGTGAATCGGGAATGGAAACCGATAAAACCGATAAAACTTCAAAAATTCATAACCGGAGCTACGGGTGTCCGTTTGAGGCGATTCAAAATGCTAAATTCATCAAATAGCATGGAGAATCTTATTATAGAGGTTTGAGGATTTATGGGATCAACCAGAGATATTCTAAAATATTAAAACCGAAAACCATCAAACCGAGCATTGGAGTTAATGGGGAGTAGTGGCTGGTTAAGGGCGGTTTAGAGGTGATTTTTGGGCAACAAGGTAGAGTAATTTATGCTGAAAAAAATAAAGATAGGGAGACGTGGCAAGGAAGGAGTGGAAGTTCAATGAATCTTTGTGCTTGTCTTTTTCACATGTGAGAATATAGAAAAGAAGAAGAAGAAGAAGAAGAAGAAGAAGAAGAAGAAGAAGAAGAAGAAGAAGAAGAAGAAGAAGAAGAAGAAGAAGAAGAAGAAGAAGAAGAAGAAGAAGAAGGGAGAGAGAGAAGGCGTGGAGGAAGATGAAGAAGAAGAAGAAGAAGAAGAAGAAGAAGAGAGCGTGAAGAAGGGAGAGAGAGGAGAAGAAGAAGAGAAGGAAGCGTGGAGAAGAGGTAGAAAGAGAGAGAAGAGGAAGCGTGAAGGAGGAGAAGAGGATAAAGGAGAAGAGGAAGCGTGAAGGAGGAGAAGAGGAGAGAGGAGAAGAGGAAGCGTGAAGGAGGAGAAGAGGAGAGAGGAGAAGAGGAAGCGTGAAGGAGGAGGAGAGGAGAGAGGAGAAGAGGAGAAGAGGAAGGAGAAGAAGCGTGAAGAGGAGGGAGAGAAGAAGAAGAAGAAGAGAGAGGAAGAGAAAGAGAGAGGAAGAGCGTGAAGAAGAGGAGAGAGAGAGAGAGAAGAAGCGTGAAGAAGAGGAGAGAGAAGGAGAAGGAAGGAGAGAGAAGCGTGAGACGAGGAGAAGGAGAGAAGACCGGAGGAGAGAGAAAGAAGAGAGAGAAAGAGGAGAGAGAAAGTAGAGAGAGCGACGTGAAGAAGAGAGAGAAGGAGGCGTGAAGGAGAGAGAACATGGTCCGGAAGCTTGGTTAGAATTATGCGGTCTACGGTCGGGACGTTCGGGAAGTTTTGGGGGTTCGAGTTCGTGCATTCGGGAGGTTCGGGTTCTAGTTCGGGAGTCTCGGGATTCACGACGTGTCAGAGCCGCCAGTACCGTACCTATCTCACTGTGAGTCGGCTCACAAACCTTTAGACTCATATAGACCGGAAATTGATAAACCGTAGTACTAGGATTGCATACCCGTTACTTAACCTAATGAGTAATTAATAATTAATTGGGCGTTTAATGTTAAACCGGTTAGGATCGGATAAGCATGTTAGGGTTTAAAGAATTAAAAGGTTAATTGGTTGTGTGCCGCTAGGTTGTTAGTAATGATTGGGTGATGCATTCATATAGATCATTGTTTAGGACTGTATATGCATATATATGGTATAAGAACGATAATTAATGAATCTATATACGGAAATTAAGACGACATTAAAATATGGTT